>JXCR01147279.1:0-139718 GCA_002079205.1 Phalaenopsis hybrid cultivar
TTAATAGCAGCCCCTTGATTCTATACTTGATTTCCCATGTTTAACATTACTTCTTCCATCGTTAACTTCTTTTCTTTAACTTGTGGGTTTAGGATTATAGTCAAATCCAGGAGGATAATAAGGTTGATAACTAGGATTTCCTTGGTTGTTCAAATTTCTGGAGGGATTCACCAAATGGTTATAATTATTTCAATTAAAATTAGGGTGATTTTTCCATCCAGGATTGTAAAAGTTAGAATAAGGATTGTTATTTCAATTATTTATAACATTTAAAGTTTCATAAGATGATTGAGTATCAATGATCTGTCCTAGTGAATTTTCTTCTAATACTGGGGGTATTTAAGAATAGTTCACTCCTATTTGATCAATCTTTTTTTGAAATAGCAGCAATTTGAGATGCTAAAATAAACATTACATCAGAATCATGAATACTAGCTACTCTCTTAGGATTACCCTTTAAGAGGGCCATTGAAAATTATTAGTAGCCATTTCTTCAATTAAATAATATGCTTTATCAAAAGGTTTTGACATTGCTGATCCACCAGCAGTAACATCTATAATAGATCTAAGTGATCTTACTAATCCATTATAAAATGTTTGAATTATTAAGCAATCTAGTAGAGCATGGTGTGGACATTTTCTAAGATGATCTTTAAATCTTTCCCAAGCTTCATATATTGATTCCCTTTCAAACTGACAAAAAGATGTAATATCATTTCTAAGCTTAGCAGTTTTCGAGGGTGGAAAATATTTAGCCAGATAGATCTAAGTGCTAATAAATTTAACCAAGCCTTGGCTTTATCCCTTAATGAAAAAGGAAAAGTCTAAGCCTAACTGCATCATTAGACACTCCATCATATTTAAAGGTAGCACAAGTTTCAAGAAAACTAACAAGATGTAAGTTTGGATCTTCAGTGGGTGTTCCTCCAAGCTGATTATTTTGTACTATTTGGATAATAACAGGTTTAAGTTCAAATGAATTAGCAGCAACATCAGGATTTTGAATAGTTAAGTGAAGTNAGATCAAGTTTTTGCTTCTGTTGTAAAGTAAGGAAACGTAAGTGAAAAATATCATCAAAGACATTGTTATACTGTTGCATATAAATAGTTCGGATATCGCATACCATATAAAATAAGATGTTTCTTAGTTGTCTTTAACTCATGTAATACCAAACTCGTGTGTCACATATGCATCTCACAAAAAAGGCCTTAAAAGTTGCATCACCCAAAAAAAGAGAGGAACTCCTGAAATTGGTAAAAGAAACAATTAATTACATTTTTATATAGACGTGAGATCTCAGAAAACTCGGTACAAAAACCAATAGACATGTCACTACAAAAAGATAATAGATCTTGTGAAACAAGGGTTCTTAGTTGCCTGCAACCCACTTAGTACTAAGCTCATGTGTCACATATGTATATTACTAAAAAAGGCCATCCAGAAGAACTTAAAAAGCCTGTAGCTTCGAAAAGAAGAGGGAAACTTGGTTTTCTTCATTAGGATTTCATATGTGACATCAACCAATAACGACTAACAGCCCATCCAGAAGAACCCATAATGTCAAACATCTCATCATAGCCCTCTCAAACCCACCAAAAGAAAAAGAAAATAGAAAGAAAAGAAAAAAAATTAATTACAAGCTGCGTAAAAAATCCAAACAAAAAATATCAAATATACAAGGAACAAAAAATAAACATGAACTATATAAAATAAATAAGAATCTTTCAATCAATATCCAACATTGGCGTCTGTAATCCGCTCTCTCAATTCAACAATTTCTCCGACACCTTCGTCATCCTTGGTGCAACTTTCGTGCGATTATACTTCTGGCTGTGGTATAGATTATCTTATGTGATATTTAAATGCTTCAAGCGGGATGTATAAATGATCTTCTTCAGTTGTGTTGATGTCTATATCAGTTCAAGAATGATGTCATCGAATGTTGTTGTGGAAAGTCATTGTAATTACTACAGTCTGCACTTGTTTCAGAAAAGGATACGTCGACATATCACATAGTTTGACCCATTTTTTTTCCACACTTCAAATGTTTTTTCAATTACACCGCGTAAGGAGGAGTGTCTCTTGTTAAACATTTCTTTCTTGCCCCGAGCAACGCCGTTGGATCTTTCAAAATCGTAAATATGATATTTTGTATCCAGAAATGACTTCAGATATCTTTTTTGTAAGGGATATTCAACGTCTACCAAATATATTTATCTGTTCCAATTACATCAATTAGTAATTAATTTAAAAAATATCTAAATATAATTAATAGTTGAACAAACCTAAAGGTGGGTGAGAGAAATTTCGCTTTCAATTTCTTGTCGCAAAAGCGAATATATGACTATCATGTGCAGTCTTCTCAACCAGTCATAACAAAAGCAAAACACATTAAAATCTCATATGACCATCGACCCGACCCACAATTACGCATATATTTATATTCTTTGATATGTAAAAAACTTGACCGAAATTATATTTAACGGCTAGTGAGAATAAATGTAATATGATAAAATTTAAAATAATTTTCTCACTATGGGTACTATGCAATTATACATATCGTTTCAAGTAATATAGAGTTTTCTTTAAAAACTCAAATATTGATCCCACATGGAAAACGTAAACGAAAAGAAAAGAAATGAAATACATGAATTTTAACTTTAAGAGAATTTTACTTAAGACTTCAATAAATATCGAAATATGAAAATTAAGTTTACTAATTTCTACAAAATGCAAATAAAACTAAATAAATTTTTTTTAGAAAATATAAAAAAGAGACTTTCTCCTTGCAATTAATTCATAATCAATATATGATTTCAAATGTTTAGAAGCTTAAATGTGATATTGTGATAAATAGGATCATATTTATTCCTTACTTCTTTCGATGTGTAAAGAACATTGACTAATCTAAAGTTGATGTTGGCATATATAGTAGTGTTGGGTAAGTTATAGTCTCTCACTCTTAGATTACCCACTGTGCCCTCTCTATAGGAACTTTTAATGACCCTTAGTTCCAATCTATTGACCAAATTTATAAAAGAATCTGGTCTGTCACCCTATAAATATAAATTCTAAGTCCATCAAATCTTATATCCTTATCTATTTGCACTTCCCTTCGGACGATCGTCACTGTTCTTTCCAAGGTGAAATGTGATACAAGTTAAGAAATCTTATCATTTTGGGTCTATAAGTTTCCTCAATAATTTTAACAATACAAGAGGCCAATTTGTAAAGTAAATGAAGACCCAGTAAAAATATCATCACAATTTTTAGGAATATGAGAACTTCTGAACAAAATCAAAATCGCTTGATTACTTCATAATGAAAGGAGAAAGAGAGAGAAAACAAAACATATTTATGCAACTCAAATCCAAAGTATACAACTTAAAGACAAAGATACAAATACTTATCTTGAATGATTCCCCAAGCACTCCTTTGAAGTTCTCCAGCAATACTTACAGGACTCCCAAACTCCAAAAATCACAAAGATTCACAGAGAAAACTGCTTACACACTTAAATCACTCACACACTATGTGACTCTATATATCCGACCCCCCAGTCTCTTAGAATTAATCCCTATTTATAGAACTTCGAAAATGACCAAGGGTTGCTTTAGACATATCTTCAAAATTCGGTCTCATTCAATGAATCTTCCAGAAAATAACCGTGGCGCCTAGGTGTCAAACCATCGCGTCTACGCGCCAGCCAAGTTCTGCATCTGACGCCTAGGTGCTAGTTCGACTGATTTGGTAAATTTCTTTAGTTTAGCTCATTTTGCTCCTTTTTTTATATATTTTTGCTCATTTTTACTCTTAAACTCTTTTTCTTGCATCTGCAACAAAAAATATAAAAATATATTTCTTTAAAACATAATATCCTAAAAAATTGAGCAAAAAATGTGCATAAAAAATGAGTAATTTTAAGGTGGATCAACCATCACATTTTGTGTAGGTGGTATGCACCACTCAATGAATGTGTCCTTTTCATTATTGGATACACGTGCATCCACATGGATTATATCGATCCCTCTAATACAAATCTGACAAATTAAAGATAACCACACCACTCATTTTTACTTCTGAATATAATGAGTAAGAAATATTTATCTTAAAAAATGGCATATACAACAGTTCATTTACAATCTTTGTTGGAGTCCTCTCGAATGTTGGATCCCCTGGCTTTATAATCTTTGATGACAAACTACTAAGAACCTTCAATCCCACTGAAGAGTATTTACTTATTGTCTTTCATGAATGTTGAAATCGCTTAATTACTCTTATTGATTCATTATGTGACAAAATGTAGAGGGTTATTGTAACACCTCTCTGGTTGTTATTCTTGGAGCCATGAAGTTCATGATTCCTATGTAGTTTATCAAACAAATCTATAATGGCTAAAGAATCTCCTAACCACCACTAACAACAACTTCATAGACTGACATAAGAAAAAGATAACCGATGGATGCCCCAAACTAGGATTTGATCCCCATTTTGTGGAATTTACAATAAAAAGTTGAATGATGGAACCTACATCAATGGGATTATCATTCTGAATACATAATTCAATAAGACTCAATCCATAGTTACTTCACGGGTGTTGGTAGAAGAAATCAACATAGCTGAAATGAAGAAGTGTCAAGCCTTAGATGTTCCATTTAATTTGAAAGCAGGAAATTTGATCTGAACTCTGTCACTAACTTTCCACTCTCCTCTACCATCAATTAAGAATTTCATAGCTTCCTCAAGATAAGGTTTAGATAAAGTAGAGGAAGATCACTCTAAGACAATAACACATTGATTGAAAAGGATAAATATTTACATAAGTTTCTCTCACAAAAACAAATCCATCCAAAGCTACTGGTAGATTAGCATAAATTCTCTTATCACTAGTACCATAACAACAAATGTGTTATCACAAAATTTTTTCCATTTCTTACTTTTAATTATTCTTTCCACCTCTCCCCTTAGATTAATAAATCCTTTCTCTGAAATTAACTTTTTCGACGCTAAGAGTTCATTGTATCTCCTAAGCTTTAGAGCTGACAAACTTCTTCTTATCATAAGAAGATTGAGATTTTACACCTTTAGTTTTGGGGGCCATAGAAAAGCGATTACAACACAAATGAGTGGATCTAAGATTTAATGTGGATGCAAACTATATGCTAGTTATAGGCTTAATCAAACTCACCCCACGAAAGTCTCCTCTTCTTCACAATCTTCCAAAAACCCGAAAAGTTCTAAGAATGAAGAAAATAAATGCAAGCTCAAGGAGTGGAAATTCGCCTTAGGAAGGTGATTTCCACTCTCCAAAGCTTTAGAATTGATTGAAAATGGAAGGAAAGGAAGAACCTTAAGTATCGCCTCCCAATCGCAGAAGAAGGGTCAGGGAGGAAGTGTCGCAAAAATGACCTAAACCAGACAGATTTAGGCGTTTTTAAGAGAAGGAAGAATTAAAGCCTAGGCTCCGCGATAATGGTGCTAAGGAACTGCCCTTGCTTTTTGGTGCAGCGCCTTGGCGCCGATTTATATTGGTGCTTAAGCGCCAGTTCAACTCCTGACACTTCGGTGCCGGAGATACTAGGGCTTATGTGCTCGACCCAGATTTTTTCCCAGTCATTTAAATTCAATTTTTGATCCTCCCCAAGTCCTTCATCACACCAAAAAACACAAACACTAAAGATAAATGAGGATCACTCATCCTCCTACCCATCAATTTGCCCTTCTCCACTTCCTCATCTCAAATGGAATCTCTTTTTGTTTAACTATTGGATGCTTATAAATATTTTTGTTAATATATTTAGGTTCAGATAACACCTTTACTGTTGTATTATGTATTATCAACCCTAAGTACTACTGTCTAATAAAGTATACACCACTAAAAGTTGAATGAAAAAATCATCCACAAGCTCCTTAGACAGCTGGTCTATTACACTAACATGATAGAAGAACAGGGTCAAAAATAGGTAGTAAAGAATTGAGGTGGATCACTCCTATGTTCAAACTCAACATGAATCTGGTAAATTCTTAAGTTTAGTTGAGCACTAAGATGTAGAGGATATGGTTGATCCTTCTACTTCCAGAGAACAAAGTAAAGTTCAGTCACAACAAGAAGATTAAGAATTCACCTTCCTCAATCCACATAATCATAATCAAATCAAAACACTCACAAATCTAAATATCAACACACAAATATCAACAATCCACACCACAAAAAACAACAAACACAACACATTAAAAATAAATACAAACTTAGGTTGCCTCCCAATAAGCGTTTGGTTTAACGTCATCGACCCGATGAATCCAGATATCTACTCGGTTTGACCCAACATTAAGATCTCATTTATCAATGATCTCTCTCTTCCTAAGTAGGGTTTAAGCCTCTGTCCAGTCACTTTAAATACTCGACCATTCCTTGGATCTTTTATATCAATTGCACTCAAAGGATAAACTTTAACTATAATAAATGGCCCCGACCACCTGGACTTAAGTTTTCCAAGAAATAATCTCAATCGTGTTTTATATAGTAAAACCTCCTATCCATGCTCAAAAGTTTTCCTAAAAATCTTGCAATCATGCCATTTTCTCATTTTTTTTCTTTATAAATCTTAGCATATTCAAAAGCTTTTTGCCTAATTTTTTCGAGTTCATTTAATTAGAATAATCCTTTCTCACCAGCTTCTTTCATATTATAATTAAATTCCTTAATAGCCCAATAAGCTTTATGTTTTATTTCCACTGGTAAATGACAAGCTTTGTCAAATACAAGCCTATATGGAGACATTCATATAGGTGTTTTATAAACAGTCATATAAACCTATAATGCGTCATCTAATCTCAAAGACCAATCTTTCCTACTAAGATCGACAGTTTTTTATAAAATCATTTTGATTTCCCTATTAAATATATTTGCTTAACCACTTGTTTGAGGAATATATGTTGTGGCAACCTTATGCTTAATTCCATACTTAGTAACTAATGTCTCAATTTTTCTATTTCTAAAGTGACCCCCCTCATCACTAATGATCACTCTAGACATACCAAATCTACTAAAGCTATTCTTTCTTAAGAATTTAGTACAATTTGAGCATCATAGTTTGGAAGAGTCGCTGCCTCAATTCATTTTGAAACATAATCTACAACTATCATAATATATAAATTTCTTAACGATGATAAAAAAGGGCCCATAAAGTCTAAACCCCAAATATCAAAATCTCAATCTTCAAAGTAAAATTTAGGGACATTTCATCACGCTCAGAAAATTTTCCTACTCTTTGACATCTATCACAAGCTTTTATATATAAATTCACATCTCTAAATAGAGTAGACCAATAAAATTCAGATTGCAAAATCTTAAAAGCAGTTCTATCAATTTCGAAATGCCTCCCAAATTCAAAATCATGACATTTATTAATAATTTCTTTGATTTCTTCTATAGGTACACATCTCCTTATCACCTGATCTTTTATATATAAATTCACATCTCTAAATAGAGTAGGTCAATAAAATTCATATTGTAAAATCTTAAAAGCAGTTCTATCAATTTCAAAATGTCTCCCAAATTCAAAATCCTGACATTTATTGATAATTTCTATGATTTCTTCTATAGGTACACATCTCCTTATCACCTGATGTTTCCATTTTCTATAAAGACATGGGTAATCCCAGAAGTAATATTTAGCATCATGGATGAATTTATTCTATTAATGGTATGTCATGTCATAGGACATAATATCATTAATTATAAAATTTACTATGTCAGCATATCACGAAATATACCACTCAGTAATAACAAAAATTTTCTCATCGGGAAAATTTTCATTGATTTCATCTTGATAAATATATAAATCTCTCTAATCTAGTCTTGATAAATGATCAGCTAATTGATTATTAAAACCCTTCATATCTACTACTTTGATAACAAATTCTTGCATCAAAATGACCCATCTAATCAATCTCAGTTTGACATCCTTTTTTAACATCATATATATATATATATATATATATATATATATTAGCAGAATGGTCAGTGTGAACAATGCATTTTGTTTTAATCAAATAGGATCTAAATTTATCAATAGCATATACTATAACCAATAGCTCATTCTCGTTAGTAATGTAATTTCTTTGAGCATCATTAAGTGTTTTACTAGCATAATATATAACTTTAAACATTTTATCGTGTCTCTATTCTAAAACTGCCCCAATAGCAAAGTTAATGGCATCACAAATTAGCTCAAATGGTTTCCTAAAATCAGGTGAAACAATAATCGAACAAGTGACTAATTTCTCTTTCAGAGTATTGAAGGAATTTAAACAATCATGATTAAAATTAAATTGGATATCATTTTCTAAGAGACGTCATAGAGGTTTGATAATTTTTAAAATATCTTTTATATATCGCCTATAGAATCCAACATGTCATAAAAAACTTCTACCTCCTCTCACAGTAGTAGGTGGAGGCATTTTTTCAATAACTTGCACTTTCGTTGGGTCAAATTTCATGTTTTTTTAGATATTTTATGTCCCAACACAATACCTCTCAAAATCATAAATTGACACTTCTTTCAATTGAGAACCAAATTGGTTTCTTCACAGCATTTCAATACACTCATCAAATGATCTAAACAAGAATCAAATGAAGGGTCAAACACTAAAAAGTCATCCATAAATACTTCAATTCCTTTCTCAATTAGGTCACAAAAAATAGAAATCATACACTATTGAAATGTAACAGCTGCACTACATAACCCAAAAGACATTCTTCAATAAAATGTCCCATAAAAACTTGTGAATGCTTTCTTATCTTGATCTTCGCGAGCTATAGATATCTAATGATACCTTGAATATCCATTTAAGAAGCAAAAATATGGATGACCAGCTATCCTATCTAACATTTGATCCAAAAAAGGTAAAACAAAGTGTCTTTCCTCGTGACATAATTTAATTTTCTATAATCTATACATATACACCACCCAGTGACATTTCTAGTTGGAATTAATTCATTCAGTTCATTAACAGTCACCGTAACTCTCCATTTTTAACTACTTTCATAATTGAATTTAATCTCCTCTAAGGATCTGCCTGGGGTTTATGATTATCATTTGTCAGGATCCTATGCATACAAATAGAGGGATTAATCACATTTATATCTGTTAAGGCCCATTCAAAAGCTTTCTTATAATTCCTCGGAATATCCATTAATTTCTCCTATTGTGAATGAGTCAAATCTTAGGATATGATAACTGACACATAAAGCTTTTCCGAAAATTCTTTCTTCAATTACACCAAGGATAGTAAAGCTCCTAGAATCCTTAAGTTTCTGAGGAAGCTTCTTCTAAATGATAGTGTTGCACTCTTCACTAAGTGCAATTGTCTCATAATATTCAAACTTCCTCCTATTGCTAAGAATTTCTTGCATGAGCTTTACATAATTGGACATTTGCTCCAGAACCTCAGCAAAATGAATATTAATAGTTTGTTTCTTAAAACTTTTAAAAATTTCAAAAATTGTTGATCTAGTTTTGTTGTTGGAGTTTTTGAGGAAATGGAGGTAATGTTTTTTCTACATTAATCTTAGTTGGAGAGACTAGTTTCTCTTAGTCTTTGGAAACATTTTCCAAAGGCTTCTCAGGTTTTACAACCTCTTTCAACATCTTTTCGAACTACATCATCCAATTCTCTTCCACTCCTTAAGTTGACAACTTTCACATGCTTACTATTCCTCTCCTTAGAATCTTAATGTTGCCAGAAAGAGTACCTTGGGGTTGATTTCTTAGTAAATTAACAATCTATCCCAACTAGTTTTCCATGTTCCTTATAGCTGCACCTTGACTTTGCAGTTGATTCCCCATCTGCAATGCAACCTCCTTCCAAAACTTTTTTTTTTCTTGAATTGAGGATTAAAGTTAAATCCTGGAGAATAAGAAGGTATATAGTTGATACAGCCTTAATTATTTTAATTTTCTAAAGGATTTTCTTAGTTATTTTCCTATTGTTGGTTTCCCCCAAAAGAATTGTTATTACAGTTAAAGTTAGAATGGTTTTTCCAATCTGGGTTATAGATATTGAAATAAGGGTTGTTAGGTTTATTGTTAATCGCATTTAAGGTCTCAAATGATGAAGTACTAGAATCAACCATTTTTCTTAATGAATTTTCCTCAATTACTAGAGGTACTTGAGGTTGGTTCATTCCAAATTGGTCTAGCTTCCTAGACATGGCTGCTACCTGAGAACTTAGAAGTGAAAATACATCTGTCATGTACACTAGCTAGCTTCTTAGGGTTTACTCTTTCAGAGGATCATTAAAAATTGTTACTGGTAATCTTCTCAATCAGAAAATAAGCCACATCAAATGGCTTGGACATAAGTGAACCACTAGCGGCAACATCTGCAATAGATATCAAGGATCCTACTAAACAATTGTAAAAAGTTTGGATAATTAGCCAATTGGGCAATGCATGAAGTAGGCACTTCCAAAGTAGTTTCTTAAATTATTTCCAAGCCTCATATATTGACTCACTTTCTAATTGGTAAAATGTAGTAAAATCATTCATAAGTTTAGTAGTTTTTGAATGCGGGAAATACTTAGCTAGGAATTTTTTGGCCTAGTCATCCCATGTCCTAATTGATCCAGGTACTAACGAGCTTAATCACATTTTAGTTTTATCCCTTAAGGAAAAGAGAAAAGGCTTAAGCCTAACAACGTCGTTTGACATGCCATTATAGCGAAATGTTGTGCAAAATTCTAAGAAACTTACTAAATATAAATTTGGATTCTCATGTGGGATTCCCTCAAATTGGTTGTTCTACACTATTTGGATAATAACAGGCTTAAGTCCAAATGTGTTACTTTCTATAATAAAAGTTTGAATACTTAATGAGTTTCATCTGCTGTAGGATTAGCGTAATCCCTTAATGACCTATGTGTGCTATGATTTTTCTCATTTCTAAGAAAGCAAAAATATTTTAAAAATTTTTTTCTCTTTTTCAAAAAAACAAACAATTATACACTAAGACTACAACACAAATTCAAAAATCTAGGTCTAATTGATTCAACTACAATTCTCCTAGGTTAACTACACCTTTCCTTCACGGAAACGACGCCAAAAACTTGATAGGGCTAGACATGTCCTGCAGTGATGCTAAAATTCTTACACATCCTAATTCTAAGTGCATGGGTCTCATGCAAGTGCACATATCGTATCCATAATATTGGATTTTGAGTCGGGAATGTCGATCTCATAAGGAGTGAGGTGTTTAAACTTAAGAGAAGTTCCAGCTTACTAAAATTAGTCTTAGTCTGGAAGTAAATTTGGTTTTAAGTTGTGATAGCTAGCTTTATAGAATTACAAATCACTATTGAAGGTTTACTCCTACATAAATTCTACTAATTATATTTGAATTGGTGTTAATCAAGATATAAAGCTACCATCCCTTGCAGTAATATAAGTCGTGTAGGAAAATGAATACTTCAAGTTATAATTATAGCTAGTGATAAATATGAGCAACTCTCTTCTTTACCCTTTCCCGAGTACATAAAGAAGTTCAGTTAAGCTGGTTCTAATTCCTTAAACCACAATTTGAACTCTCTATCTATTTGCATCTCACTATAAATTATTTTTCCGTCATAACATACAATTTAACGTGAACATTCTTATCATTCTTCCTTAGCTCTTCCGAGTTATTATGGATCACAATATATTTTAATTAATCACTTGGCCAGAATGAAAAGTAAATGAAGCATTGAAGAATAGTCATCACATTAACGATTGAAAACCAATTTTAAAAGCATTCTACTATTCGTACACAATTAACATAATCATTACAAGAGAAAGGTGAAAATTCTACTCACAAAGTTTGGAGAAAATACCACAAGAATTCTTTAACACAAAACAAATCCACTAGGTAATTGTGTTTTACAAAAGTACAATAAAAGAAATGCATAATACTTAGTTTTTTCCTCTTTAAAATGCTTTGAGAATGCTCTCATAGGATCTCCTAGACCCTTGTTGTGTTGAACACTCTTCTCACAATACACCTCTCATATTTAACCCAACTCTCTAGGTAAAACCCTAATTCTCCCCTATAACAAACCTTAATGTTCTATCCATCTCCCCACAAAAATTCTTCTCTTTTTCTCCCAAAAGAACTGCTTTTAATTTGTCAAGTAATTCCTTACGTCATGTGGCGAAATTGTTGAAAAATTGCTTAGCAGTTACTAGCGCCTAGGCCAACCTCTCTATCTGCTCTATTGTATATTGGCCTCTAAGCGCCCAAGTAATTGGCGCCAAGCGCTTGGTAGGATCGATTTGATGTCCAATGGCTAACACCTAGGTGCTAGCTCTTTGGATCTCCAATTGCTCCATATTAGCTCCACTTCGCTTCATTTTTTCTCCACTTCATTCAACTTCTAATATTTGTTGTATTTGCAAGAAAAATATAAAAAATACTCTTCTTTAAAGTGTAGTTTCGCTCACAAAAATGTGTAAAATATAAATGAAATTAAACATGTTTTTCTATACATCACACACCATAATAACATGTAAAGTAAATCTCGGGTGACACCCGTCTTTTGTCTTCAATAGCCCTACAAAATAGAGTTAGCATAAAACATTTGATGAATTTATTGTTATTATTTTTATTTAGAACAACCAGGTTAAGTTGTTCATGGTTTTCCGTTGTCTCGGGCTTGTTGGGTTCCCTGATCTACTTAGTCTGGCGAGGCGGTCAAACCTACTCTGGCCGAAAGATTCTTGTCAAAAACCATGAGTTGCATCGTCCAAGAAATCTTTGTAGACACGGTAAATAGGGTTAAAGTTGCATTCGATGATCTTTGTTCATTAGGGTTTCATTTAAGTTTTAATGTCTTTTTTTGATTTTATGAGTTAAAAATTTTTGGTTTTTAAAGACTTCTTAACCAATTAAAGATTGTATTTTTTGTGTTTTATTTTTTTTTTATGTTTGAAATGAGTTGGTCAAGATCCCATGGTTTCGTCCTCCCGGAGTCATTGAGGTTTGCATTTTAATTAGTCATAAGTGACTGAAATGTAGTTTATTAGCATCCATGGATTGCCTCCTCCATAGTATCATCTCAAACCATGTTTTATTTTGTGGTTTGAGTTTAAATCTTAGTAATTTTTAAGGTAAATTTTATGTTGTGCCTTTTATGTTGGTTTGGCATCTCAGCCCAACTTATCCCCGATCGACATTAAGTGTGCTTTCGTTTTCTTATGAGAAGACGAATGCTCCTTAACTTCAACACATCTAAGTTCGCGTTGATTTTGGATTAACCCGAGTTAGGTCGAATTGATCTGAGGTGAGTTTCTAGTCGATCCAAGTTAGCCCTGGTTCGATTGGTTTTGCCTTAGATTAGTTTCAAATTGATTTAAATCAACCCGAGTTTAACAAGATTGACTCAGGTTGGCATAGTTTGATCGAGTTCAAACTAAGCTAATTGGTTTGGACTAACACGGGGTTGGACTAAGTTGATCCAAATTTGGTTGAGTGACCGCAACTTTATATATGCTTAAAAATATAAGTATTTAATACTGCTGCTAAAGATTTAATTCCTCAGCAACTGCACCAAAACTTAATAACAGTTATAGATTCAATAAAGATGGATGTATAAAATATTCAATAATTGTAATTCACACTTATCAACGCAAGTATACGTATCACTCAAGTAATATAGGGCTCTAATGGAGTCTTAGATATCTATCCCACAGGGAGTAGATTAGAACTTAATAATGGTTATAGATTCGATAAAGATGTATATATAAAATATTCAATAATGGTAAAGTCACACTTATCAATGCAAGTATACGTATCACTCAAGTAATATAGGGCTCTAATGGAGTCTTAGATATCAATCCCACAGGGAGTAATAACAAGTATACATATCACACAAGTAATATAGGGCTCTAATGAAATTCTAGATATCGATCACACAGGGAGTAATATTAGAACTACAAACTAAGATATTAGAAAAAATAATACTTAATCACAACAATGGAATTCAATTTGTTTATCTGTCACTAATAGACAATTAAAATAAATATATAATTTTAATAACTCTTAAATAACTAATTATACTAATGAGATTTTTAATGTGATATTCAATAATACACTGAAAACATCATTCTCTTTGTCAAGAAATTATAGTGAATTGATAAAGTGAATCAGTTCAATTTTCATCATTCTCCTTGTCAAGAAATTATAGTGAATGGATAAGTGAATCAGTTCAATTTGTATTGTAACAAATAGGAGCATACTTATTCTTTACCCTTTAGTCCAGACATAAAGAATATTAACTAATCCTACGCTTGTTTACTGAATCTACGGCTAGGCTGGGAGGATACCGACTCTCACTTCAGAGCTCCCACGTTCCCCTCGCCTGAGGGCTAACATCTACACTTTAGCACCCAAACGATAGAACCAAATTGGGGATTTTAGTCTGTCACTCTAAAATCTTCAATTCTACGCCCGATAATTTATTTCTCTATTTATTTGCACCCAACTTCCAAGGGCTTTGACCTTCCTGAATCTTGGATGTAATCTTCACTTTAGTTGTAAAACTCAACATATTTTAAAAAATCAATTAGTCAGATTGAAAATAAATTAAGATCGAAGTGAAAAGATCATCACAATTTCTTTAACATTTTCATGGCTCAACCAATTAAGATCGAAGTGAAAAGATCATCACAATTTCTTAAATATTTTCATGGCTTCACCAATTTAAATCACTATTTCACAAATCTCAAGACAAGGAGAAAGACAGAGAAAACTACTCAGATCTCATGAGGAAAACACAACAAAACTCGGAATTCATATATAAAATCAAATTCATACAAACTACAATAATAAATAAACTTATCATTAATTTCTCCCCAAGAAAACTCCTCGAAGTTCTTCTGAATCTCTTACTTTCTTTACAGCACACAGAATTCCTCTTCGAAGCGGCAAGGAGGAAGAAATCTCTCACTTTGCCTTACAATCTTTTGAAGAATTCCTCAGAATTTAGACTTTCTACACTTTTTCCACACTTCAATTTTGAGCCTCCCCCCTCTCTATATTCGGCCAAAGTCTTCTCTTTAAAGATGTGGATGAGTTTTTCCAAGAGTTGCCTAAGCACCCCTCCAAAATTTGTCCTCATCCAATGTTTTGATGGACATAACCACCGAGCTCGCCGTTGGCAGGCATTTTAAGTGAATTAATTTGAGAGTCTTGGAAAAAGTCCACCGTCAGCGCCGTTGGGCTCGCCGTCGGTGCCCTAGTTCAAATCTTCACATTTTGGTCATTTTCGCTCCAAATTTGCTCTTTTTTGCATTTTTTTGCTTCAATGACCCTAATTCATCATTCTTGCAACAAAATAATAAAAATATATTTCTTTAAAGTGCAATATCATAAAAAACAGTGTAAAATATGTATGAAAATCTCAACATTTTTTTTTGGTCAAAATCCCCCAAACTTAACTATTACTTGTCCTCAAGTAATTTTAGTACTATATAAAAGTTATGATCTATTGCAGTAAAGTTTCAATTCAGAAATACTATAAGTTTGATTTAGATAAATATCATAGTGAGATTTTCAGAAAAAAATTCAAGTAATTAAATTAACTATGTAGCTACAAAATTTATCTAGTCATCAAGTTTAAGAGTTCTAGTCTTCTATTCATTTCAAGAATGACTATATGTGTAATATCAAGTCACTTAGAATATTCAAGATGATAGGAATTTCATGAGAACTCTACTAGTAAAAGATCTATTTCATAAATATAAGTTCAGGAATGTATTTAGATTTACTTTAGGTAGGTCCAATGAAGCCAATTTTTTATTAGGCATCTTCTCAAGCTTCTCCTCACTTCCTTAGGTATGTCCAGTGAAACCAATTTTTGATTAGGCATATCCTCAAGCTTCTCCTCACTTTCATTTTTTTTTCTTTCTTTTCTCTTTTTCATTTGGATTGTTTTCAATCTTATATATATATATTTTTCTTTTCAGGGATTGTTGACAATCCTTTCTTTTTCTTTTTCAAGTGAGGATTATTATATCTGGATAGGCTTTAATGATTTTGAGCATCACATTTCTTTCCCTAAATTTGAAACTCAGAACATTCCCTTACCTTATAAATATTTCATAGCTTTTACATCATTAAGCCCCAATCTTTTCTTCTCAAATGAATTTCTAGATTATTAATACTTCAAAATATAGTTTCCTTTACTTTAAATAGTTAACTATAATCTTATTCTCTTATTAAATAAATAACTATAATCTTATTCTCTTTCCACCTAGGTTAAGCTATGTGACTCGAGTGAAGCCCCTTTGGACTTGGATGAAGTCTAAGTTAAATTAGGTTTGACTTATTGATCCCGATAGTTTCTTATATATAAGGATTTATGAAGTTGACACCACTACTTGAAGATTTTAATCCCCGATAATGACACCAAAAACTTGATCCCAAGCAAAGTAAGATTTCAATTATATTTGTAGGGATTCTACGTAAATATACGTATTGTTATCAATTAATATAGAGATTTTCAATTAAGCTTTAAATATCAATCCTACGGAGATCAAGGTTAATCACGTCGGTGTCGACACTATTTTGGTTGAGGAGTTGCCCGTAAGAAACCGCCGGTCACCGGAATCGAAATCTTGTCGCCCGCTTCGGAAGGACGTTTTAATTTACATATAGATTTAAGTTTAGAAAAATATGAAATCAAACTGACCACATATTTTTCATAGTTTACATGAAAGTGTACTATACCTCAAACTCTGTAATCATCCCGAAGGATAAGCACAAGACTTGAGGATGAAGCTTGATCAAATAAACTAAGAAATATATGACGTCTGTTTGGTCTGCGAAATCATTTTATTTGCCTATAATTTCCCCTATTTAATATGAAGAATTAAATAGGGTTTATATTAAGCTGGATTCTGAAAAGTTTTTTTGTAAGTGCAAGCCTCTGTAGTTAATTACATCATAAATGACCAAAACCACATAAGAAAACTTTCGATAAAAATCAGGAAATATTATCTTCAAGGATTTCAAAAGGATATGACTGTTCAACGAGATCAGACAGAGAAGTGTGAAATGTGATTGGCTCAAGTTTGGAGCATTTTGTTTTTGGAATCAAAAGGAGGAAGAACTAGGGGATGTCATGGATCCAGAGGAGAACCTCGATGAATTCTCAAGTTATCTTATTGTTTGGCTTCAGTTTTGTGGAAAAATATTTAGGTGTTTCATCTTGTCAATTTTATTAATTTAGGACTTACATTAGTGTGAAACAATCACACAAATAGGCTGAAAGATGTGAGAATTTAGGTCGTGACAAACGACAACCTCAGAATCTTAAGACGAATTAGAGCTTATATTATACAACATGGTTGTATAAATGTCTAAAGATGAGGTGAGGATTTATGTTGCATAAGCAGACAACCTCGAAATCCTATGGTTTGGTTGTTTAATTATAAGTAAGGAATTGGTTTAGCTGGGGAAGACAGGTTTTGCTGTTGAAGATGGTCGTGTTGCCCACCATGCTAAAAGCTCTTTGTCGTGACGAGTTTAAGTTTTCTAGGGTGTCCAGTTATGATGTCAAATCAGGTGGCCCTATGGTTGTAGTTCTTTAAATTTTATTGGGCATATTAAAGTTGATTAAAGCGACGCCGGTTAGGATCTTAAGGTTCCCTCGTTCCGGTACCACTATTTTCTATTGGATTCACTTAGTCCAAATAAATTTACTAAACTCAACTTAATGAATTCCTATAATTTCATTTAGACCGTTGGAAAACTCGTTAGCAACCGTAGGTTACCTCCTCCGAGGGTTTCCGATCTTCCAATAGAGACGTTTTAGTTTAGTTGAAGTTGTATTTTTGTGATGTTTGTGACTATTTTCTATTGGAATCACTTAGTCCAAATGAATTTACTAAACTCAACTTAATGAGTTCCATATTTTCTATTGGAATCACTTAGTCCAAATGAATTTACTAAACTTAACTTAATGAGTTCCATTATTTCATTTAGACCGTGGGAAGCCTCGTTAGCAACCGTAGGTTACCTCCTCCGAGGGGTTCCCTTCCGATAGAGACGTTTTAATTTAGTTAAAATTGTATTTTTTGGTGATATTTGTGATTAAATTTTGCTTTTAGACCGTGGGAAGCCTCGTTAGCAACTTAGACCGTGGGAAAATTCGTTAGCAAACCGTAGGTTACCTCCTCCGAGGGTTCCCGATCTCCGATCGTTTTAATTTAGTTGAAGTTGTATTTTTAGTGATGTTTGTGATTAAATTTTGAGTTGTACGTTTTAATTTAGTTGAAATTGTATTTTTTTTTTTTTGTGATGTTTGTGATTAAATTTTGAGGCATATTAATTTAGTTGAAGTTGTATTTCGTATGATATTTGTGATTAAATTTTGAGTTGTCTTATATTTTGAAATATTGAATATTTATCGTAGGTTACCTCCTCCGAAGGTTCCCGATCTTCCAATAGAGACGTTTTAATTTAGTTGAAGTGTATTTTTTGTGATAATTCCCGATCTTCCAATAGAGACATTTTAATTTAGTTGAAGTTGTATTTTTTGGTGATGCTTCCGATAGAGACGTTTTAATTTAGTTAAAATTGTATTTTTTGGTGATATTTGTGATTAAATTTTGCATCCGATACCGTGGGAAGCCTCGTTAGCAACCGTAGGTTACCTCCTCCGAGGGATTCCCGATCTCCGATAGAGACTTTTTAATAAGTTGTAGTTTTATGTGATGTTTCTTCCCGATCTTCCAATAGAGACATATTAATTTAGTTGAAGTTGTATTTTGTGTGATGTTTGCAATAATTTCATTTAGACCGTGGGAAGCCTCGTTAGCAACCGTAGGTTACCTCCTCCGAGGGGTCAGTTAGGATCCTACGGTTCCCTCGTTCTGGCACCACTATTTTCTATTGGATTCACTTAGTCCAGCAATCTTAATGAGTTCCATAATTTCATTTAAATCGTGGGAAGCCTCGTTAGCAACCGTAGGTTACTCCCTCATTCCGGCACCACTATTTTCTATTGGATTCACTTAGTCCAAATGAACTTACTAAACCCATCTTAATGAGTTCCATAATTTCATTTAAACCGTGGGAAGTCTCGTTAGCAACCGTAGGTTACTTAATGAATTCCATAATTTCATTTAGACCTTGGGAAGCCTCGTTAGCAACCGTAGGTTACCTCCTCCGAGGGGTTCCCGATCTTCCAATAAGGACATTTTAATTTAGCGGAAAACCTCGTTAGCAACCGTAGGTTACCTCCTCCGAGGGTTCCCGATCTTCCAATAGAGAGGGAAGCCTCGTTAGCAATCATAGGTTACCTCCTCCGAGGAATTCCCGATCATCCTATAGAGATAGAAGCCTCGTTAGCAACCGTAGGTTACCTCCTCCTAGGGGTTCCCGATCTTCCAATGGAGACATTTTATGTCCAAATGAATTTACTAAACTCAACTTAATGAGTTCCATAATTTCATTTAGACCGTGGGAAGCCTCGTTAAAACCGTAGGTTACCTCCTCCGAGGGGTTCCCGATCTTCCAATAGAGACATATTAATTTAGTTAACCGTAGGTTACCTCCTCCGAGGGGTTCCCGATCTTCCGATAGAGACGTTTTAATTTAGTTCGTAGGTTACCTCCTCCGAGGGGTTCCCGATCTTCCAATAGAGACCTTTTAATTTAGTTGAAGTGTAGGTTACCTCCTCTGAGGGATTCCCGATCATCCGATAGAGACGTCTTAATTTGGTTGAAGTACTAAACTCAACTTAATGAGTTCCATAATTTCATGGATTCACTTAGTCCAAATGAATTTACTAAACTCAACTTAATGAGTTCCATACTTTCATTTAGCAAATGAACTTACGAAACTCAACTTAATGAGTTCCATAATTTCATTTAGACCGTGGGAAGCCTCGTTAGCAACCGTATTTACCTCCTCCGAGGGGTTCCCGATCTTCCAATAGAGACGTATTAATTTAGTTGAAGTTGTCCAACTTAATGAGCAAAATGAACTTATCAAACCCAACTTAATGAGTTCCATAATTTCATTTAAACCGTGGGAAGCCTGAATGAATTTATCAAACCCAACTTAATGAGTTCCATAATTTCATTTAAACCGTGGGAAGCCTCGAAACCCAACTTAATGAGTTCCATAATTTCATTTAAACCGTGGGAAGCCTCGTTAGCAACCGTAGGTTTGTTTTGTGATGTTTGTGATTAAATTTTGAGTTGTCTTATATTTTGAATTTTGTGGTGGTGAGTTACCTCCTCCGAGGGATTCCCGATCATCCGATAGAGACATCTTAATTTAGTTGAAGTTGTCAACCGTAGGTTACCTCCTCCGAGGGATTCCCGATCATCCGATAGAGACTTTTTAATGTTTGTGTGATGTTTGTGATTAAATTTTGAGTTGTTTTATATTTTGAATGTTGTGGCGGTGAACCGTGGGAAGCCTCGTTAGCAACCGTAGGTTTCCTCCTCCGAGGGATTCCCGATTATCCAATAGAGACGTCTTAATTTAGTTGAAGTTGTAGTTTTTTGATGTTTGTGATTAAATTTTGAGTTTTCTTATATTTTGATTTTAGATTTTGGTTTTGGTTTTGGTTCTATGGCTATCCTGATAGTTTTAGTTTTCATGCAGGGTAACATCGTTGTTTAGCATGCAAGTTTGTGTTTTGTTCATACATGCAGGTAAGTAAGCACAATGTGGAAAGCTTAAAAAAAGACAATATTGTAAACTGTAAAAGCGTACCTGGTGAGTCTTCTCGTTCCACCACCTGAAACTCAAAATGCATGTTAGAACATTTTATGTAAAGCGGAAAAAGTGAGGTTTTGGCGAGCTACCTAACCCTAGGTCATATCTCGGTGGGTTTTTATTAATTTGATTAATGATAATTTTTGTTAAGCAAAACATATTAACTTTAGTAGACCTGTGAGATATCGAACAGGCCTGGAGAAAGAAACAGGTCCATGCTTCCCTCTCACTGTCTGGTGAAAGTCTCTAGCTCATTTAAACTTATTATGTTGTTTAATAAATCCACCCTATAAAAATACTCATAATGCTCAGTGAACATTGATGTTTCAATTATCCCTATGAGTAAGGTAATTATCATTTGTGATTTAATTTGTAAATTATGTAGGTGACGACCCTTAAAATGGGCAAGTTAATGTTATCAAGGCATTTAACCAACTTTCTAATTTGGGCTTGTAGTTTTCCAAAGGTGTTTTAATTTTAGTTATGTCCGCTTTTTCTAATCCTTTTTTAACTAAATTTGATTTAGCTTCGGTCACAACTAAGCCCTTAAGATTTTGGTGGATGTCTTAGTAAGAGATTAAAATTTTAAGTGATGATGATTCATTTTTGAAAGTCATTTGAACATCAAATAGGGGTATTAAATTAATGAGTTATTAACACCCAAAACTATACCCCTAATTCTATGATCATTTATTTGACTAGACTTCCAAAATTTAATAATTTAAAGAAATTACAAATTTATCCTTTAATTAACAAAAGTGAAATTGGTTTCTACCAATTAATCCCCTTTTTGGTTTCAATCCTCCAAATGAATTAGTTAAAATCAGAGGTTACCTTTTTCCCTCTTTAAATTAAGCCTAAATGTTAATTAAGGCTAAACTTCCAAAATTACACTTTTGCCCCTAAGGCTCTATACTTCATATTTGTCAAATTTAATTCAAATGACTGAAATTTTTATCTTACCTTACTCATCGGTCAATTGAATCATCAGAGGAGAAAATGTGATTTTTCAAAATTTAATTTAATTTACATAATTATTTTTTATGCAAAAATAAAATTTTTCAAAGAAAATTCTATAACTTGACCAAGGCAAAGCCTAATCCCTTAAAATTTTTGCTAGAGGTTGACTTAGATCAGAGAACCATTTCCACCAAATTTCATGATTTATTGAGTTTTTTATGAATTATTCGAATTATTTTAAGTTCTGAAGTATTTATTATTTATAAAATATTTTAAGAGTTGAAAATTAAGTTTTATATTTTTGAAAATTCTCCCTAAGGTTAGAGAACCTAGAGAAGCAAATTTTACATTTTTCTGGTTTTTCTTTGATATATTGAAATTATTTTGGTGAAAATCCATTTTTAGCATTTAAAAATTACTTTAACCTTTAAAATTCAATATCTTCATTTAGAAAGTCAGCAAAAATATTCAAATTATTCCTAAATGCTTACAAAACAATTTAGAATATTTTCATGAATTTTTTTATTTTTGTGATTTTTATCATTTTTTAATTATTTAAATATTATAATAGACTTGAAAATGAAAATTTTATTTTAATTTTAAATTTATTTTTAAAAAATTTCTCTGATCACAGAAAACTCCAAAAATAATTTTTATAATTTTTTATTATATTTTAATTATTAAAAATTATTTTAGTGCCAAAAGTGTCATTTAACTTGAAAAATCAAATTGAGTTATTAAATGAGCTTCAAATATTTTGAAATTTTTATGGGGAGTTCTCTGAACTTTGAATCTTAGTGGAGATTAAAAATCATGTTGTTTAGATGTTTGTATTTCCCAAAATTAATTTTCTTTGTGTTCTAGGGTTGGTGGAAATTAGGTGTGTTCTCAATGACTTAACCCATGAAACATTTTCCAAAGGGCTCTCTCTTCACTTTAAACCTTCCAAAGTTTTCTTGAAATTTTCTAAGCAACGTGCTAATTATTATGATTAATTTATGCAAATAATAGACATAATCTTGAAAAATATGGCTCTCTATCTAGAGATCTTCTCTGACTTTGGAAAAATCAGAGAATGTTCTCTAAGACAGAGGCAACAACATGCCAAAATTTCAAGTCATGGTGAAATGTCTATATGCATGGAGAATCAAAAGACTCAAAATAATGTTTAATTAATTAAAAATAAAACATGCATCAAATGGATCCCAAATTATTTCCACATTATTCTCCTCTGTTCATTGAGCAAGAGGGTATTTTTATTTTATTTTTGTAATTTTTCTACACCAAGATATGGATTTTTGAAGTTAGGGAGCATTTTTCTGATTTATTTAATTCCATATTTATCTATTTAAACGCACGACACCATGTCAACCTATAGCGGCTCCGAAGCTCAACGCGGCGCGCTCCTATTTGACGCTGCCATCCACCTTTGCGGTGACTAGGCCCGCGGTTCATGTAAGGGAGCGTTGTCCGGCTTGATCTCATCCGTTGTTGAGATAAACACGCGACAGACGGCTCTCCGTCATCGTCCCCAATGACCTAGCCCGAGAACCGTCCATCTTTAAGGCTTGATATCTCCCTCATTTCTCAACTAAATTGAATGAATTTTTTTTTTAAATTCTTGTTTAGACTAGAGGAACATATCTATACGGTTAAGATGCCATTAAATTAAGCCTAAGCAAATGGAGAATCAAAATAGGCTCGGGAGGAGAGGGAGTTCAATACTTTTGCTCTGAGAAGGGAAGCTTTAATCAGATGTGCTCGGCACGTTCGTTGGGGTTCAAAGAGGTTAGGGATTGAGCCTCTTGATGTGGTGGAACGTCTAGGTATGAATTCAACCAAGCTCGATTTCAGGTTGGTCTAGAGCTATGTTAGGGTTTCTGTGGAAGGGGAATTTGATGGGGCTTCTCCTTCTTTCAGTGTGGTGAAGGTGTATGTAAGTTCAATTTGAGTTTGGTGGACTGTGGAGATGTATTGAGCTCTTTCCTAGTTTTAGGTGGAAGTTTGAGCTCAAAATTGAGTTTCCACAGTGGGAATTAGTAGGGCAAAGTGGTTGGCTTGAGCTTAGGAGGTCTCAAAGAGTCTTTTTGAGCAATTTGGAGGGCTCTCTCTGAGAAAATTTCAACTCTACCTCCATGGCTGTGGAGGGGAGCTTTTACAAAAATTGGTTTATGCTGGCTGTCAGGGCTAATATTTGGGTGCAATGTGATGCTTAGGTGGAGGACAGAGGGGCTCTAAAATTTAAATTGGGTGAGCTGGCCTCTAGGTTTGAATTGGGTGAAGTTTAAGAGGGGGTGACCCTCGGTTTTGGCTTCTTCGGCGACTAGGCCGATCGGCCATGGCAGGGGGAGGTGGCTAGGAGTTCAGGAACCTCGGGGGAATCTGTCAAAGCAATTAACTTAAATTGGTGGGAGGATTTGGCAAGGATATCTTTGGTTTGGGCAATTAAGGCAATAAATCCCTTAATTTGGGGTTGGGTTTGGGTTAGCTTATCCATGATTTCAAGCCCAATTGAATGGTGCATTTGATGTAGATGATTGTAAGGAACATTTTTGGTGAAGGGTTGAAGTGATTTTGAGTTCAATTGGAGGGTCAATTTGAAGTATTTTGGAGATTTGGTCATTTTGAGCATGTTGGGCTAGACTCGGGTGTAGATTGGGCTAGCCTTGGGCTAAGTCCAAATTGATTGTTGAGAATGGTTAATAGGAATGCCATGAAGAGTTTTCAACATGAATTGGGTGCCAATTTTGGGGCTAAAGCATTCAATTTGGTGGAATTTGAAGACAGTCAATTTGAGGCAAAATTGGGGATTTTTTGACTTGGGTCAAAATTGAGTGCAATTGAGGCTTCACCAAGACCAATTGAAGGTCAAGTTTGATGTATAGAGATATTATAAAAAAGTTTACAACATCAATTGTGCAAATTGAGTGGGCTATAGGTTCAATTTGGTGAGATTAAGTCATGTGACCAAAAGTGGGATTTGATCTAAATCAAAATTGGGCTCAAAGCATGGGCCAATTAAGCCTAGATTTGGGTTAGATTGGTCATATTAAAGGTGAATTTGAGTTTAGAATTGAAATTGGGGGAAATGGTGACCGATTTGATGGACATTTGAGGTGGATTTGGGGGATTGAGCCTTTAAAGGCAATTTCAGGGTTTTGATCAAAATATTCAAAATGGTCAAATTGGTTCATGTGGTAGTTGAGAAAAGTGAAATTAGGAATATTTGGATCTTTTTGGAATTTATGGGATTTTTTTAAATTTTTGGAATTTTGGGCTAAGGAGGGGTATTTTGGTAATTTGGCAATTTTTTGGTAATTTTGGGCAATTTAGGTATTTTCAAAAGGTTTGAAATGACTTTTAAACAAATTTGGGTATTTTGAGTAAATTTGGGAATTTTGGCCAAATTTAGGGTTTCAAGAGTACTTAGGTAATTTGGGGGAGTATAGAGGCAAAATGTTAAGTTGGGCATTTTGGTAAAGTTGGGGTGCCAACCACCATTAATAAGCCATGGACCAATGGAAATCCCATTTTGGGTCCTCTATGTACAGGTCTTAGCTAAACCCTACCCTTGGGCCAGTGGGTTTAGGGGACCATCTACATGTGTATCCCAAGAGATTAATGGATTAGAGTCAAGAAAATTTTAGGTTTGCACTTGTGAGTGATTTTGAGTGAGGTGATTGTGAGTGAGGTGATTGTAGTGAGTGCCTTAGCTTTAGACCAACACCCAAGGCCAACCATAAGGTCCAACAGTCCTATAGGAACTCTTCTTGAGCTCCCCCATAGTGACCCCACCTACTAAGTGCTAGAGGTTAGGACCAATATGTAGAACTTCAAGTTGAGTAAAGAGGAGTTTAGAATTTCTAATGGTGAGGGTTCCTTTTCTACTTTTCTAGGAATAGTTAACAGGAAGTCCTATGGCTAGACCTTAGGCTACTAAAGAGGAACACTAAACCTCAACCAAAAATGAGGTCAACAAGTGGCTTTCATAAGAAGTTTTAGTCTAGAATAACACGCCCTAGCTTAGAAGGTTGATAAAGATTTGGTTTTGATAATATCCTACAATTATCACTACAATACTACTTCTACCTCTAAACTAAAATACTTAGTGAAAATCAAAAAGTGGGGTTTAATATATTAAAAGTACTCTTCCTCATGCAACGAAATTAGTGACGTGTAAAAGTAAAACAAGTAGTGAGAGAGATTGTGAAAAATATGAGGAATTATATTCCTTACACTTACTTGAGATGTTATAAAGAACATTGGTTAATCTAAAGTTTGAATAGTTTTGAAGACGGGTTAAGCAGGGAATATACTAGCTCTCACTCTAGAGTTCATTCTTATCCCTCCACATGGAGGCTAACATTTCACATCAAAACCTAAAATAATAGACCAAATTAGGGGGCTTTAGTCTGTCACTCTAAAGTCCTCTAATTCTACACCAATTAAAGATTATTTACCTATTTATTTACACTCAATTATATGGACTACATTCTCATGCATACAATCTCATGTGATTCTACCACTATTGTTTGAGATAATACCATCCCAGATCTTACATGTTCTCACTACAGATTTTAACATGCAAGTTGATCAAGTTTACATGTAAATGAAGAATAAAATAAAATCATCACAATCTATTCTCACTCTACTCAATTCTATATCCTACACATGCATACTAATTCATTATAAGAGAGAAGAATAAAGAAAACTACTCACTACACATGGAAAAACAACAAGAACTTTTCATTGAATAAGACTTTGAAATCATACAAAAAAAGTACTAAATTAAAATTAAAATATAATGAAAATACTTATCTCTGATAGAAATCAAACTCTCCTTGTATAGCAAAAATAATCTCCTTATAATCCTCTCTAAGAACAAAGTGAAAAGAAAAGAAGAAATTCTCACTCTCTCTTTCTCTCTCACATTATCGCCTTACTTGGGACTCACGCCCAAGCCTTCTTCTTCTTCTCCAAGTCTTCTTCTCTTCGTTTAATTACTTCAAGAGTCCAAGAGACATTTTAAAATCATTTTCAAGCCTTTTTTTATAATTTCCAAAGAGATGCTTAAGTGTCTCTTAAAAAATGTCCAGATTCAATGAATCTTCCCAATGGTGCCTCAAGTGACTCTTCATAACTTCATATAACTGACCCAAATTCTTCTAGAAAGTTCCTTTTATCATTTCCAATGAATTCCCCAAGAGATGCACGAAGCAACACTTTAAAAATTGTCCAAATCTGATGTATATTCTAGAAGATATGTTGAAAACCGTCTTTGGCGCTTAAGCGCCATTTTTGGGCGCTTAAGCACCCTTCTCTTTGTCTGGGCGGCGCCTAAATGCCATTTTGGGATTTTAAGCACCAGACACAAGTACTTAAGTGTTTGATTTAGGTCCCCTTGGCTTCGATGTGCCCCGATGGGTCCGTTTTGGTCCATTTTTGTTCCTTCTGCTCAAATCACTCCAAATTCTTCAATTTGATGTATCTACAACCAAAAACACAAGAAGATATACCTTTAAAGTGCAATATCATGATAAAATATAGCATGAAAAATAATATATTTTTAGGCGTATCAAAATCCCCCAAACTTAAACATTACTTATCCTCAAGTAATACTACATTTTAAAAATAATTTATGTAGATTAGAGTTAATGGGTCATCCTTTTGAATTGCTAAAATTTTGTTCTGAAAATGTGATAGTTCAAATTAGAAGAACTTCTAGTGAATTAGACTAGCCCAAAGTCTAAAATATTTATCATCAAACTTAGAAATTTGTTTTTCTATCTAATTCAGAAATATATGTAGATTTTTCAAATTTCGGATCCTATGAACTTTACTTTCTAGACTTAAGGACTCTCTTAAAAATAATTTTTACTAATATAAGCATAAAAATCAAGCTTAGGATTTTTCTAAGTTCTTTATTCTAGAAAAACTCAAGTGAAACCAATTTTTGATTAGGACCTCTCTTCAAGCTTCTTCTCACTTTTTTTTTTTTTTGCATTTTCTTTTTCTTTTTCAGGATCTTTTTGATCCATTATTATTATTTTTTTCTTTTCTTTTTTTTTATGTGAGGATTACTATATCTGGAGAAGTCCTTAAATAATTTTGAATTCTACTACCCCCCTCTAAAGTTAAAACTTATTATTTTCCTTCACTTGAAAAGATGCATCTATATGTATTTTAAAATACTTTCTAAAAGAACCTTAAATGTTTGAAAATCAAAATTTTAAGAATCCTTAAATTTTCAAAAAAAATATAATTTTTCCTACTAAAGATAATTATTCATTTTCCCAAGCTCTCCAATAAATATCCTTAACTCTAGGCTCACCCTTTTCACTAAAAATATCAACTAAGTTTTCCTACTCCATTTCTATACTTAAAATTCTAACATCCTTANAATGAAATGATGCAGGTGGAAAGAAAAATTCTAAATATAAATCATACCTCAGTACTTTGGGCATTTTCATCATTCTGAAATTTTTGCAGTCCTTCTCAAAATTTCTACTTCACCTGGTCTCTAACATTATGAGCTTTCTATACATATAAATCATTAGAGAATTTGTTGGATAATGAAATTTGAAATAAGTACAAATCTAACTAGCATAACATGTATCAGCATTGAAATATAAAAATGTTCTTCAATTCTTATAAATTATAACACAAACACAAACACAAGCACACAACAAGATAAATGAGGTCAATTCTTCCTCCATCTCATAGCATCTCACTAACTTACTTCCAATTTCTAACAGAATCCCTATACAAATATATCGGGTGCTTATAAATGATTTTATAGATTCTAATCCCAAATATAAGATTATCCCCGATATATTGGTTCTCAAGCACCAACACCAGAGATCACCATATCCTAATAAGTAAGCACCTCTAGCAGTTATAAGGATAGTGTAAGATCATCCACAAGTTACTCATCTAATAGGTTCGCGACTTCTATCAAATGAAGATAAAGTCCGAGAAAAAAAGTAACAAATATGAGATAGAACTATCACTGTTAAAATTCATAATGTCTCTTATAAAACTCAAGTTCGGGTGAGACCCGAGTTGTAGTGGACTCGTCAATCCAACTACTACAAGAGAACATACAAGTCTAACCATAATAAGAATTTAATGAATATCTCCCTCATGACACACAAAAAGTAAATCAAAACACTAACATTCCAAACATCTACCAAACATCAAGCAAACTGATCAATCCACACTAAAGCAAACAAATACAACACTAACAATCATGACTCTTAAGCAAACTAAATCAATCCTCACAGATAATTATGGGTTGTCGTCGATAAAGCGCTTGGTTTAACGTTGCTAGCTCAAGAAAAGATTCCACCTGGATCAAAATTCTAATTAATTAATCCATGATCAATCGTCCAATCTTTTCCAGATCCAGGGATTACTATAAAATCCTCAACTTTTAATTTTTCATTCAGCTCTTCTTTTTCATATTGATCCATATCCTTGTTCCTCATATTTTTTTCTAGATCCAATATTCTTCTAGTAATTTTCTCAATTTGCATATTAATATCATCCTTGAAATTTATAAGAAATGGATCTTTATATGATATTTCATGCTCTCCCAAATTTTGGAACAGGTTCTCTCTAGATAATTCAGATTCTATATCAATATCTTCTATGTTACTCTTCTATTTCAAATTATCTTCCAATTCTTCAGGAATTTCTTGCATTGATCTTTCAATTTCCTTGTCCTTATCTCTCAACTCAAAGATCTTTTGAAACAAATCCTCGAATTCTTTTCTAAATATCAGTTTAATAATTTTAAATTGCTCATAATTCATTTCCTTAGGATTTATCTCAAAGTCACTAGGTAAAATCTCTGGGGGTTAACTGTTAATTACATTAATAATCTGCCCCAGCATGAGAATCTCATTCATTTTGTTCGTATACCACAAAATATGTCATTCAGTGACTTTGAATAACTCTTTCATAGGAGATCTTTTATTGATTTCATCATTCAATTCAGGTTCATCTTGTGATTGAGTTGAATATGAAGATATAGAGACTAGTGGTGTATATGAATTTACCAAATTGATAGGCTTTAAAATTCTATGAGGTAAATTCATTTTTAGGTCATGAGATTTTTTAACAGATGGAATTAAAAGTTTACTATTTTTGGTAACGTCCATCATTTCACACCTCCCTGAACATACATACAGTCTTCTTTAAACAACATTTTAGACTCATCATGAAAGTCCATTTTGATCTCATCACTTAACTTATTTTCAAAACTCTTTTGGAAATGGTTTTTACTTAGATAATCAATTCCATCCATCCAAAAACAATCATCATCATTTCTCTCAACTGGATATTTCATAGCCTTTAAAACATCAAAAGTGGTTTCATTGTCATTAATATTCATAGTTAACTTTCATTTTTGCACATCTATCATAGCTTGTCCAGTAATAAGAAAAGGTCTCCCCAAAATAATGGGATATTCTCTATCTTCCTTCATATCTAATACAATAAAGCCCATAAGAAAGATAAATTTATCCACTTTAACAAGCACATCTTCTATAATCCCATTTAGATAAATAATAGATCGATCAGTTAACTGAAGAGTTATAGTAGTGGGAGAAATATCAGTTAAACCTAACCTTTTAAATATANATAGAGCAAGTACAAACTGGAGATTAAACAAGAGCACATTTTAAACTTTATAAAGGAATTGCTAGATGCTAAGAAGTTTAAAATATTGAGATAAGTTTTGTCATCTCCCATGACTCATTCAACTTGACTCACAAACATATACACACAAACTCCAGTACATAGACTCACATTTCCTTCCTTACTTTCAATTTCTAACAGAAGAAACTACACTAATAACGTGGGTGTATTATAAACCTTATATCATTATCACCCATGGACTAGAATTCCCTCATGTGTTGCCAATTTTAAGGTTACTATAAGTCNCACAAGGAATTGTAATGCTATAATGATCTTTAAGTTTTTTAGGAAATTTTTTCTGAAGTATAGCGTTGCACTTCTCACTTAATGCAACTGTCTCGTAATCCCCAAATTTCCTTTTCTTGTTTAATATCTCCTTCATAAATTTTGCNATAAGTCTAAGGTATACACAAATTGTTAAATAAAAATAGTGCAGTTCATCCAGATATTGTTCACTAAGTAAGTTCTTGATCTTACCCGATGAAGACAAAGTCAAATAAAGGAAGTAATGCAGTTGATATGGAGTGGTTTAAGTCTAAACTCTACATGCTTCAATGTAATGTTCAGCTCATATTGAGAACTAAGTCATATTACACTCGTCAACTTGCTACTACCACAAATCACAGACAAATCTAGTCATGATGAAGGAATTACCTCACAACATTAATCTAATCAACTCTTACACATCAAACACAGATCAATGTCCAACATCTCACTATTATCCAATCCAACATAACAACAATCACACTAAACAGATAACAAAGATAACCATGGGTTGCCTCTCACGAAGCACTTGGTCTAACATCGATGACCCGATGTATCCAAAATTTATTATGGTTGCCCCAACATTAGAATCTCATTCATTTTATATGTATACCACGAAATATGTCATTCAGTGATTTTGAATAACTCTTTCTTAGGAGATCTTTGACTAATTTCATCATTTAATTCAGGTTCTTCTTGTGATTTAGTTAAATTTGAAGATATAAAGATAGATGGTGTAGATGAATTCCCTAAATAGGTAGGCTTTAAAATTGTATGGGGTATATTCATCTTATGTTCGTGAGATTTTTCAACAGATATAATTAAGAGTTTACTACTTTGGGTTAATTCCATCATTTCGAACCTCTCCTGAACATACATATAGTCTTCTTTAAAAAATGTTTTCAACTCATCTTGAAAGTCCATTTCGATCTCATCTGTTAACTTACTCTCAAAACTTTCTTGGAAATGGCCTTTACTTAGATAATCAATTTCATCGATCAAAAAACAATCATTATGTTTTTTGTTAGTTGGATACTTCATAGCCTTTAAAACATCAAAAGTGGTTTCATGGTCATTAATATTCATAGTCAACTCTTTTTTTGTGCATCTATCATAGCTTGTCAAGTAATAAGAAAATGTCTCCCCAAAATAATTGGATTTTTTTTCCTCCATATCTAATACAATAAGGTTTATAGGAAAGATAAATTTATCCACTTTAACAAGCACATCTTCTATAACCCCTTTTTGGATAAATGATAGATCGATCAGTTAACTGAAGGGTTACAGTAGTGGAAGAAATATCAGCTAAACCTAACATTCTAATTATTGATAGAGGCATCACATTAATGCTCAATCCTAAATCACATAAAGCTTTTCCACATAATATTTCTCCAAATACACAAGGAATTATTAAGCTAGAAGGATCTTTAAGTTTCTTAGNCACATATTAATTTTTCCATATCCTTAGAAACATGTTCTTCAGGTCTTTTAGTTTCCTTTATTTCTCTCACAATATAATTCTCTTTTCTAACTACATCCTCTATCTCTCTTCCACTTTTTAATTGGACAGCTTCTACTTGTTCATTAGTGNATTAAATTAATTTTAGTTGGAGATATTAATTTTTCTAGATCCTTAGAAACATGTTCTTCAGGACTTTTAGTTTCCTTTGTTTCTCTCACAACATCTTTCTCTTTTCTAACCACATCCTCTATCTCTCTTCCACTTTTTACTTGGACAGCTTATACTTGTTTATTAGTGTTCTCTTTAGGGTTGATCTATTGGACAGCTTCTACTTGTTCATTAGTGTTCTCTTTAGGGTTGATCTCAATGTTTTTAGGAAGTGTTCCTTCGGGTCTATTGCTAAGTGAATTAGCAATTTGTACGAGTTGATTCTCTATGTTTCTAATCACAGTTTGACTTTGTAATTGGTTTCCCAATTACAATACCACTTCTTCCATAGACATCTTCTTATCCTCAAATTGTTGATCATTGTTAGAGTCCGGTGGATATAAAGGTCTATGGTTTGTGTTCCCCTGTTTATTCTAACTTCCATTAGGATTTGCATGATTATTTTCCCATTTTTGGTTTCCACCGTCAGTAATATGATTCCAGTTAAAATTAGGTTGATTCTTCCAACCTGGTTTGTAAAAGTTAGAGTACGGGTTGTTTATGGTATTTAAAGTCTCATATGATAAGTTAGAATAAATCATATGCCCTAATGAACTTTCCTCANTAAAGCTTCAGAGAAAGGAATATTTATCGTTAACTTCTTAAGTACTTCCATGAACTTTGAAAATTGTTTATCTAACTCATACTGTCTAAGTCTTTGAGGAAATGGATGTGGTGGTCTTTCTAAATTAATTTTAGTTGGAGATATTAAATTTTATTGCAAAGTCAATTAGCAATTTGTCCAAGTTGATTCTCTATGTTTCTAATTACAGCATTTTGACTTTGCAACTGGTTTCCCATTTGCAATACCACTTCTTCTATAGACATCTTCTTATCCTCAAATTGTTGATCATTGTTAGAGTCCAGTGGATATGAAGGTCTATAGTTTGTGTTCCCCTGATTATTCCAACTTCCATAAGGATTTGCATGATTATTTTCCAATTGTTGGTTTCTACCCCTAGTAGTATGATACCAGTCAAAATTAGGATGGTTCTTCCAACTTGGGTTGTAAAAGTTAGAATACAGGCTGTTTATGGTATTTAAAGTCTCATATGATAAGTTAAAATCAATCATATGACCTAATGAACTTTTCTCACTTACTGGAGTAAATTGAGGATGGCTCATTCCAAATTGGTCCAACTTCTTTCATATTGCAGCAACTTGAGAAATAAGAATTGCGAACGCATCTGTATCATAAACACCAACTACCTTTTTAGGATTTATCATTGCAGAGGGCCATTGAAATTCATTTGTAGTCATTTCTTCAATTAACAAATATGCTTCATGAAATGGTTTTGACATTAATGATCCACCAGCGGTAACATCAATTGTAAAACAAAGGGATTCTACTAACCCATTGTAAAAAGTTTGATGATTAACCAATCGGGCAGAGCATTGTGTGGACACTTTCTTAGGAGTTCCTTAAATCTTTCTCAGGTTTCGTATATTGATAATCACCGGATTTATTTCAAACGAGCCAGCTTCTACGATAGAGGTTTGTATACTTGAGTGAATTTCATCTATCGTAGGATTTATATAATCCCTCAATGATTTATGATGATTTTTCAAGTTATTATTTTGATTTTTTTCCATTTCCATTTGTAGTTTTTCAAGTCCTTTCTGTTTTTTTTTATTTTTTTCCCTTTTTCTTACTCGGGATCATAAGGCACGAGTCTTGCAAATCCTTTATTTCACATACGCCACACAACAAACAATACATTAATAATTAAACAAATAAAATAAATAATATATTCAACACAACAAAATATTTTCACAAACACATTATTTTTCACACAAACAATTTTTCACAACACTTTTTCATACAAAAAACAAACACTTTTCACACAAAAATAGTTTTTACGACAATACCGTTTTCCAAGTCTAAGCCTAATTACTTCAACTAAAATTCTCCTAAAAGTTAAGATCAACTATTGCGATCCCTGGCAACGCCGCCAAAAACTTGATCTCGATAGTTTCTTATATGTAAGGATTTATGAAGTTGACACAACTACTTGAAGATTTTAATCCCCGGTAATAACACCAAAAACTTGATCCCAAGCAAAGTAAGATTTCAATTATATTTGTATGGATTCTACGCAAGTATACGTATCAATATCAAGTAATATAGAGCTTTCTGATTAAGCCTCGAATATCGATTCCACGGAGATCAAGGTTAATCATTGCGGCTTTCAAGAGAAGTTCTAGTCTAGAATAACACGTCATAGCTTGGAAGGTTGATAAAGGTTTGGTTTTGATAATATCTTACAATTATCACTACAATACTACTTCTACCTTTAAACTAAAATACTTAGTGAAAATCAGAAAGCAAAGTTTAATATATTAAAAGTACTCTTCCTCATGCAATGAAATTAGTGACTAGCGTAAAAGTAAAACAAGTAGTGAGAGAGATTGTGACAAATATGAGAAATTATATTCTTTACACTTACTAGAGATGCTATAAAGAATATTAGTTAATCTAAAGTTTGAATAGTTTTGAAGACGGGCTAGGCAGGGAACATAGTAGCTTTCACTCTAGAGTTCCCTATTATCCCTCCACCTAGAGGCTAACATCTCGCATCAAAACCTAAAATAATAGACCAAATTAGGGGGCTTTAGCATGTCACTCTAAAGTCCTCTAATTCTACACCCATTAAATATTATTTTGCTATTTATTTGCACTCAACCATGTATACTACATTCTCATACATACAAACTCATGTGATTCTACCACAGTTGATTGAGACAATACAATCCCGGATCTTACATGTTCTCATAACAGATGTTAACATGTAAGTTGATCAAGTTTACATGTAAATGAAGAATAAAGTAAAATCATCACAATATATTCTCACTCTATTCACAATTCTATACCCTGCACATGCATACTAATTCATTATAAGAGGAAAGAGTAAAGAAAACAACTCACTACACATGGAGAAACAACAAGAGCTTTTCATTGAACAAGACTTTGAAACCATACAAACAAAGTACTACATTCAAATTAAAATATAATGAAAATACGTATCTCTGATAGAAATCAAACTCTCCTTATATATCAAAAGCAATCTTCTTACAATCCTCTCCAAGAACAAAGTGAAAAGAAAAGAAAAAATTCTCACACTCTCTCTTTCTCTCTCGCCTTGTCACCCCACTTAGGGCTCACACCCAAGCCTTCTTCTTCTTCTCCAAGACTTCTTCTCTTCTTCTAATTACTTCAAGAGTCCAAGAGTCATTTTAAAAAAATTTCCAAGCCTTTTTTTATAATTTCCCAAGAGATGCTTAAGTGACTCTTCAAAAATGTCCAGATTCAATGAATCATACAAATGTTGCCTCAAGTGACTCTTCATAACTTCATATAACAAACCTAAATTTTTCTCGAAAGTCTCTTTTATCTTTTCCAACGAACTCCCAAAGAGATGCATGAAGCAACACTTCAAAAATTATCCAAATCCGATGTATATTCTAGAAGATATGTTGAAAACCGTCTTTAGCACCTAAGCGTCGTTTTTGGGCCCTTAAGCGCCCTCCTCTCTATCTAGGTGCCTCTAAGTACCATTTTGGGCGCTTAAGCGCCGAGCACAGGTACTTAAGTGTTTAGTTTAAGTCCCCTTGGCTCCGGTGTGCCCCGGTTCGACTTGATTTGCTCCGATTTGCTCCATTTTGGTCCATTTTTGTTCCTTCTGCTCAAATCACTCCAAATTCTTCAATTTGATGTATCTACAACCAAAAACACTAGAAAAAATACCTTTAAAGTGCAATATCATCGTAAAATATAACATGAAAAATAGTACATTTTTAGGCATATCACTTTTCCTTTAATTAAATTAAGTCCAACTTTAGTTAGACTTGTGTCGATCTTTAATTAAACGTGATTTAAGTTAGACTTAAGTTAAGCTTGGGGTCGAGTTTCTGATCGAGTTGACCCGAGTTAAGTCAGATTGACCTGAGATGTTTGAGTTGATTTGGATTAATCTAAGTTAGGTTGAGTTAACCCCATGATTTAAGTTATTTTGGTTTAACCTGAGTTAGGTTGGGTTGATATGGTGGTTTAAGTTGATTTGGCTAAACCCGAGTTAGGTTGAGTTAGACTGGTTGTTTAGGTTAATTTGGGTGAACCTGAGTTAGGTCGGGTTGAACTAGTGATTTAAGTTGATTTGGATTAACACGAGTTAGGTCGGGTTGACCCGGTCATTTAAACCTGGTGATTTAAATCGATTTAGGTTAACCCAAGTTAAGTCAAGATTTGGGTTAACCCAAGCTTGGTCGTGTTGACCTGGTGATTTAAGTTGATTTGGGTCAAAGTTGGGTTAGAACTAGGTTGGTTTAAATTTGGTTTTGTCTAAGTTGGGTTAGACCTGGGGTGGTTTAAGCTGTGTTAGGTCTAATTTGGATTAGACCCAGGACAAACCTTAGTTCGGCTTGAACTGGGTTAGGAGTGATTAGGATTCAGACCTAAATTGACTTCAATTGGGTTGGATCAAATCTAAGTCTACTTGGGTTAGGTTTAGTTTAGATTTCAGACCTAAACCAAGTTTAGTCGAGTTAAGTTCAATCTGGGCTAAGCCCGGGTCATTAAGGGTGGTTTCATGATTAAAGAGGTAATCATGATGCCAATCCCTTGAAACCTTCATTAAGCAAAGGCTCATTGGTGTTTTAAATTAGATTTGAGTGACAATTTGGGCTAAGGTGCAAAATTTTGATTTTACCATTTTATCCTTGACTTCCTAAACTTCATTTAGGATTTTAGGATTAAAATTTTGTCATTTTAATATTTAGGATTGCTACCCTAATTTTTCTTATTAATTTCCATTTCAATTAGCATTTTTCTATATTTTGTTTCTAGTTTTATAATTATTTTTTTTTCAAAAATAATTATGATTTTAGTAGAAAATTGGTCATTTTAATGTTAAAAAGGTCTTCTGGCCTTGGAAAAATCATGAAATATTCCTAAAGGCGGAGAGAATTGTGGCTCAAAATTTCATATTTTGTGCCTTATAATTAATTTTTAATAATTAAAATACTCTCTAGAGTATTTAATTAATTGAAAATTAATTATAAGTTAATTATTTTCATTTTTATTTTAATTATTTTCTCCTTTGTTCCCTAGGTCTAGAGGTATTTTTGTTTTATTTTTTGTGATTTTTTAATTAAGGAGTTATGAATTTTTAAAGTTTTATTTAATTTTTTGGATTTAATTAATTAAAAAATCCAAATTTTCTAAATTACTACACGACAACCACGTCAACCTCATCAGCTTCAAAGTCTTATTCGACAGCTTCTAGTTGGGCGAGCTTTCCACGCAGGTGCTGAGGTGGCCTGTAATTTGGTGTTCTTCTCCCCCGTTGTTCCATGGTCGGACTCAATCTTCATCGTCTGTTTCTAATACACGGAAACATACGTCATAGGTTCATCGTCCCCACGAGATAGAGAATCGAGAATCATCCTTGTTCAAACCCTAATATCTCGCTCGATTCTCAACGAAATCACTCATGATTTGTTCCTACACCTTCATCTAATGGAGACGAACCTATTTATGTGGCTAAGTGGACATATGTTGTTCTTCTCTCTCATAGAAGACTAATCTGAGACAATTTTAAAAATTTGAATCCATACCTTCTCCCAAGAGGTGAGGCATCAATTGAGCATCACAGACAGTGTCGCCTTGATGCTATAAACCTTTTTGTTGCTTCAATTTGCTCTATGGATGGGTCTAAGTATGACCTAAACCAAATGGTGGCTCAGGTTGGTGTTGNTGAGCATGGTGTGGACACATTCTTAGGAGTTCCTTAAATCTTTCCCAGGCTTCGTATATTGATTCCCCTTCATACTGATAAAATGAGATAATATCATTTCTAAGTTTTAGTAGCCTTGAAGGTGGAAAATACTTAGCTAGGAACTTCTGAGTTAAATCCTCTCAGTTTTTAATAGAGTTAGGTGCTAATGAGTACAACCACATTTTAGTCTTATCCCATAGTGAGAAAGGAAAAAGCCTTAGTCTAACAGCGTTGTCTGACATACCGTTATAATGAAATATAGCACAAAGTTCTATAAAATTTGATAAGTGTAAATAGGAATCCTCCAAAGGAGTTCCCCCAAACTGATTGTTCTGCACCAGTTGGATAATCTCAGGATTTATTTCAAATGAGTTCAGCTTCTTGACAGGATTTGTATACTTGAGTGAATTTCATCTGTCGTGTATTTACTGTAATCCCTCAACGAAGTATGATGATTTCCTAAGTTATTATTTTGAAAGTATCTCATTTCCACTTCTAGTTTTTTTAGTCCTCTTTTATTTTTATTTTTTTTCTTTTTTTTAAAACTCAGGATCATAAGGCACAAGTCCTGCAGATCCTTTATTTCACATACACAACATAACAAATAGTACATTAACAATTAAACAAATAACAAAAGAAATATATTCAACACAGCAAAACATTTTCACGAACACATTATTTTTCATACAAATAATTTTTTTTCAACACTTTTTCATATAAAAACACTTTTCACACAAAACAGTTTTTACGACACAATAGTTTCCCAAGTCTAAACCTAATTACTTCGACTAAATTCTCCTAAAGTTCTTATCGAAGCTTCCCCAACATTGGCTCCAAAAACTTGACAGTGACTTTTATATACCTAAAAATACAAGAATTTGACACCACTACTGGAAGATTTAAACCCTCAGCAATGTTGCCAAAAACTTGATGCAACTTTTAATATGAAAGAATTTATAAACCTAGATTTATATATTTATAATGATTTTGTAAAGTCACAATTTCAAATGCAAGTATACGTATCGCTCAATAATATAGCGGCTCTAGTAGAGTCTCGTTTATCGATCCCACAGGGAAGCGAGGTAAGAGGTCCTTAGTCATATTCTAATATATTACTATTAGTCCTTAGTTTGGAATGTCAATTAAAATGATGTTTGATCTAGCAACTACTCCTAAATGTAAGTGTTAAATGTAAAGATAGTAACTATAACTAAATGCAATTATTAATTCTAAAGAGACACCTTTCTGGAGGAATTGGTTTGGAGAATTTTGAAATAATAAAAACTAGTATTCTTATGCAATGAATCGGATAACGTAAGGAAATGATATGCATTAAATATTGTATGTGCCAAATAGGAGCAATCATATTCCTTACCCCTTGGTCCAGGCATAAAGTACATTGACTAACCCTATGCTTGCTTACTGAATCCGTAGCTAGGCTGTGAGGATACCAGCCTCACTTTGGAGCTCCCACGTTCCCCTCGTCTGAGGGCTAACATCTTCGCTTCAGAACTCAAATAATAGGACCGAATTGGGGATTTTAGCCTGTCACCCTAAAATCTCCAATTCTACGCACATCAAATTATATTTCCTTATTTATTTGCATTCAACTCCCATGAACTTAACCATTAATGGAATCTGAATGTGGTTCTACTTTGTTGAGAATTACACAGCCCTCTCGGGTTTTAATGCAATTACAACAAATTTTAACTTTACAACAGGCCTTTATTGTAATGTAAATAAAGTACAAGTAAAAACCATCACATTGATAATTAAAACCGCTTCTAACATGCATCACAAATTCCTAAACATGAATTCTACTCATTACAAAAGAAAAGTAATGCTTCTAACATGCATCACAAAATCCTAAACCTGAGTTCTACTCATTACAAAAGAAAAGTAAAATGAAAAAAACTGCATAATTTTCTCATGCCATTATTTTCAAACAAGAAGAGAGAGTAAGAGAAGCCCATCACAAAGCACGAAGAAAACACAATGGAAACTAACTAGATAAGTGTTTATAAAAATCAAAAGATAATGAATAACACAATACTTAGCTTTTTCTCTTTGAAAGAAAGACAAATATCTCTCCCATAGAGTCTCCTACTGATCCATGCAATGCTAGATATGCTAGCTACAAAGGCTTTCCCATTTCGTGAAATTCTTCAGACTTTGTAAAGTGAGTCAGCTATAAAGCTTCTCTTGCTTTGTCAAGTCTGTCTTGTCAGCTTCTCCAAGTAAAGCTGGGGAACCTAAAGCAAGGGGGGTGAGGGATTCTATCCCATTAGGACATATGCTAAGGCTCACAACAAATGGGAGACACTCGACTCTACGGAGGGTTTTTAGCCACTCACAAGAAGTCCTAACCTAAAGGCTATCTCTAGAAAAACCAACGATCCATCATGCAGGCATGTCGTTGCACTAACCCACGCCGGTGCAAGCACCCCATGTGGGTGATCGAACTCACACTCCTAGACACCACTAAACCTAGGGCTAGCTACGAGTTTAGAGGATCTCACCACAGTGACAGTTGTAGGCGCGTACTCTTTACATTGAATGAGAGCCCACGCACCGAGTCATCGGTGTCCGATCCATGCTCCAATGTACCTCGCATAACATGCACAAGACAATAAAAAGACCCAATGAGGGCAAGAAGTTAGTGAGGTATGCAAAGTACCTAGAAATAATAATTTAGCATATAAAAATATGCCTCAAAATATACCTTCAAAGTGGGGTTTAACGACGCCAACGAAGCCCGGGAGGAGGCTTTACTCGCCAAGTGGACAACGTCCATGCCTCTTTAAGGAGATGTACCACTACTGTCTGTCAATGGTTGGACACTCCGACAAAGTTCCGACCACTTGGGAATGAGGGTCGACAAGGTAATTTGGTGATGGAGCTTGCTGGCGACATACACAAAAGAAATGCAAGGGAGAGGGAAGTGCTCTGCCCTCCGTCCTACATGCAAAGGAGGTGACGGCAGAAACTTCAATGTAGGAGGTTTGGCCGGCGGAGGAGGCTTTGCTGGTGAAAGGGGAGCCAAAGAGAAGTGATACACCAAAAATATATGCATTTATATACCCATATTTTATTCTCATTTTTGGTGATATTGCACTTTAATGGAAGGTATTTTTATTTTTTCTTGCAGGTTGTTGAATTTTAAGACTTGAAGCAAAAAAGGAAGCAAAAAGGATGAAATTTGGAGCAAAAATGAAGAAGTTGAAAATTTGTTCAGCACCGACTGCATCGTTTGATAGTGAACATTGAATTAAATTACGGAACACTGGTGCCAACAATGCCAGAATGGGTGTGGACGGCGCCAATGTCGGTTAAGCCCCTGTTTCTAGAAGATTCAACACATCACATCTCATCGCTCCAATTCAACCTTCTACGCATCACACATTCTTCCATTTTTCATTTCGAAACCATTTAAAGTCCATTGTTCTTATAATTTGGAGTTTTGTGGTGAGATTAAGTGTGAACTCTTCTCTAATAATGTTGGAGAAGGAGAAAAGTGAGAGATTTCTTCTTCCTACATTCCCTAGAAGAGGCTACAAGGGATTTTCATTAAGAAGAGTTTCAGATAATTATTGTTTGTTTATTAGTGTTGTATGAACTTTCTTTTATACATGAAATTTGTATTTTGTTGTGTCTTTCTCATGAAGTTTGAGTAGTTTACTTTATCTTTCTCCTTACTCTGAGATATGGTGAAATGAAGAGATGATATGGATGTACCAATATTAAAATAAAAAATAAATTATGACGATTTTTCAACTCCAAACTTAATTTACTTTTCGATCTGACTAATTGAATTGTTAAAATATGTTGTGTAATATATGATCTGGGAAATGGAGTATGAGTTCTACAACAGAGTGAGGATCTCATTTGATTCCATGAAGGAGAATTTTGTTCATAGAATTAAGTGCAAATAAATAGGGAAATATACTTTGTTGGGTGTAGAATTGAAGATTCTTAGGGCGAGATAAGATCCCTAATTCTATCTTAGTGTTTAAAAACTAAAGCGAGAGTTAGCCTTCAGATGAAGGGAAGTGGGAGCTCTGGAGTGGGAGCCAGTATCCTCCTAGCCTAACCACGGATTTAGGGACTCAACCTGAGACTAGCCAATAATTTTCTATAACACTATATCAGGGTAAAGAATTAAAACTGCTCTTATTTAGCACAATACATATTTGAATAATTTATCTCATCTCATTTTACTAAAATATCATTGTAGTGGGAAACATGTTTTTTCACTTAAGAAATATTTATCACATAAACATAGTTTAATAGTTTAGTAGTTACTGTTTAAACTCTGTATTTCAGTTTTGTTATTAGATTAAATAATTTAGTTCTGATAATATCTCAACATTCAAAATTAGTGAAAATAATTTTTTTTTTTTACTTTCTATTAATTTCCTAGTAAATTTATCATTTCAAATGGCCCTGTTTGGTTCAGCTTCCACTGCGCGGCGCGGCGTGCGACAACGGCTTCGTCTCGCATTGCGGTGTTTGGTTCGAAGCTTTGCGGCAAAACTTTGGCAAAGCGGATCGATTCACGGCCGCGATATTAGCCCCGCGGCCCCGCTTTCCTCTGAACTATTGTCCCGCTTACCCCTTTCGTTTCTCTTCAGCCCTAACAACTTCCCTTGCGGCTCTCCTTCGTCGTCTTGCTTCGTAGCCCCCCGATCGACAGATCTGAGGTATAACGAGCAGTTTTCTTCTTCTAATCGCAGATATGAGAGAGCTTATGAGTTTTTTCGAATGTGATGTTTTCTCTTCTCATATCCTTCCTATTTCGACGATTTTTTCTTTAGCGCATGAAACATCTTTAGTTCTTTAACCCTTTCTTTCATCACTAGGGTTTTGCCTTTGCTTTCCCTTCTCGTTTGACCCATTCTTGTTTGGTGGCTGATGGCTCAAGAATGGTAGAAGGTTGTGGTTGTGGTGGTTGATTCATGTGTAGTGGTTGTTGTTCATGCATTTTAGTAGTGTGAAGTGCATAGATGACAGTGCATATGAGCTGTCAAATTGATGTGGAGTTGGCTTATTAATGTCATGATACCTTATTCTTATCCTCCAAATGATGTTGAGTTGGGTTAGGAGGGGGAATGATTACTCTCTTCTTCTCTTGCTTGTGATTAGGAAGTGGTGCTTTTGATTCCATCTACTATTTTCCTCTTCCCCAATCTTTACTTTGACAGTGAGCATAATTAAATTTTAGAAATCCCCTGTTTCGGTTTGGGTGGCTGGATCTACTTTGATGTTTTTAGAGAGTGCATCTGCATTTTTTGAGAGTGATCTGCTCTTTGTGATGTGGTATTTTTTCCATCATTCTAGTGCTTGCTGTTTTTTCGAGCTTGTTGGTTACTAATCTGTTGAAGCACACAGGAAATTGTGTAATAACATTTTGGTATTGAAAATATCAGTATTTACTTTGTATTTTAAAAGAAAGGTTGATGACTCACTCAAGAAGGGATTTATTAGCTAAAGTTTGAGCTATTGCACTTTAATTGATATGTTCTTGCTATTTTTTCGAGCTAGCCACTATAAGGGTTGGTTACTTGGTTTCCTGTCCTGATTGCTTGGTATCTTGCCTGGTTGTTGGGTTTTCCTATTTGCTGGCTCAAAATTAACTTCAGATTATTTCGGTGGTTGTCTCCATATTATTGGATTGTTTTGTGGGTGGTTAAAATATAAGCCAGATTGCTTTCCTTTGAAGATAAAATTATTCACCTCTTCATTTCCACTTTGAGCCTTATTGGGTGCATGTCACGCAGTTCTCTTATATTTACATATCTAGCAACTGAACTTTAACTTACATATCTGGCAACCTTTTTTTTTTACTTCTACAAGAAGCTGGATACAAATTGTCATGCATAGAAAAGGTAGTGTTTATGTAAAAATTGAAGTTTGGAGAATATATATGCCAATATATAGGAATTGAATGGTAAGTATGCAAGTTTTCATATATTCATCGTAATGTGCATGTGGAAATATTCAGAGTTGGATAGAAGTTGCCAATTTGTTGGAAAGTTCATATGGATTGTTGAGTTGGTCTATAAGCAGGTTTTTGTGCAGTGATTGTTACCTTCCATGGGTTCACTTGTTACCTTGAGTGGGTTAAGAGTTGCCCTCTCTGATTATTTTGATAATGCAATATGAAGGACAGAAAAATTTGAATTTGTCACTCCTCTTACCTTAATCCTTCTGAATTAAGGGTTCTTCTCTTCCCATTATCTATTTTATGCAGATGAACATTTAAAATCCTAAGCTATTGTCTGTGTTTTGTTTAATAGCGACACAATGGTGTACTGTTTTACTTCTATGCAATTTTTGTGCAGTGGAAAATATGTTGGCTCTACTTAAGTGCTATAGCTTTTATGCTTACTTTAATGGTATCGATAATTAGAAAAACTTAAATTATATGTCATGGCTTAAGGGAAGCATTCATAGTTTAGGAGCACATTTTTTTCTGTACACTGTTATTTTTTCTACTAATTTCGGATTGCTTGCTTGCAATGCATGCCTTCCACCGCCAGAAATACTCCTATGCTCCGGATTTCTGTTCTTTTTCGGTTGTTGATTGTTATTGTTGTTGGATGTGAGAAGATTGTGGCTGCACTAAGGAAGAGAAGTAATGAGAACTTGCATGTTATATATTGTTTATATGATGTAAGTTGTGTTTATGTGTACAGCAAAGGAGTCCTTGTTGATATTGTTCAAAATTTCAGCAACTATTTCAATAAAATATTGCCTTCGTTTCCCGTGGACGTAGGTCAGTTGACCGAACCACGTAAATTCTTGCGTTCCCTTATATTTACATCTCTNAGACGTGCGTAATAAAAATCACAATTAGAGTAACAGACAAATTAGACTTATTAGAAAATTTTTACTTGAATTGCAACTTATTTTTATATTTAGTTAATTATATTACAGTGTACTGATTTCAAATTGTATGCGTAAATTTGGACCTGAAAATCTTATACCCTACGATTCAGAATTAGAATGCACTGTTAGAAAGATTAGAATTTTGAGAGGAGAACCTAGAAATTTTGATACAACGGAAAACAACAATCAAGGAATAGATAATGAACACCAACTTAGACCCCTACGAGATTATGCAAATCTTATAGCATATGAAATTCACTTATCTATCCAAAATCCTGATGTAGCTGCTAATTCATTTGAGCTTGAACTTGCTATTATCCAAATGGTACAAAACAATCAATTCGGAGGTACACCAAATGAAGATCCGAACCAAGACCCTTAAGAGACTATGCAAATCCTACGGCAGATGAAATTCAGTTATCTATCCAAAATCCTGATGTAGCTGCTAATTCATTTGAGCTTAAAGCAGATGAAATTCACTCATCTATCCAAAATCCTGATGTAGTTGCTAATTCATTTGAGCTTAAACTTGCTATTATCTAAATGGTACAAAATAATCAATTCGGAGGTACACCAAATGAAGATCCTAATTTACACATCGCATAATTCACTTATCAATCCAAAATCCTGATGTAGCTGCTAATTCATTTGAGCTTAAACCTGCTATTATCCAAATGGGTACAAACAATTAATTCAGAGTTACACCAAATGAAGATCCTAACTTACACCTCGTTAGTTTTTTAGAACTGTGTGCTACTTTTAAATATGACAGAGTCTCAAACAATGTTGTTAGACTTAGACTTTTTTCTTTTTCACTAAGGGATAAGGCTAAAATGTGGTTAAATTTGTTAGCACTAGAATCTATTAGAACTTCAGGAGAACTTCCACAGAAATTTCTATCCAAATATTTCCCTCCATCCTAAACTACTAAACTTCGAAATGACATAACATCGCTTGTCAGATTGATGAAGAGTCAATATATGAAGCTTGGGAGAGATTTACAGATCTTCTTAGGAAATGCCCTCATCATTCGTTACCAGATTGGTTGATAATTCAAACTTTTTTTAATGGATTAGTGGGATCTCTTAGATCGATTATAGATGTTGTAGCTGATGGTTCGTTAATGTCAAAACATTTTGATGAGGCTTATTCATTAATAGAAGAGATGGCTACTTACAATTTCAATGTCCCTCTGAACAGGTAAATCCTAAAAGAGTAGCTAGTTTCTATGATTCTGATGCAATATCTATGTTAGCTTCACAGATTGTTGCAATATCAAATAAATTAGACCATTATGGGATGAATTATTCTCCGACACCTCCTATGATGGAAGAGAATTCATCTGGGCAATTTGTGGATGTTCAACTTTCATATGAGACTTTAAATGCTATTAATAGACCTAACAACCCCATATTCGAACTATTATAACCCAGGTTGGAAGAATCATCCCCAACTCCTATGATGGAAGAAAATTCATCTGGGCAATTTGTGGATGTTCAACCTTCATATGAATTTAAATGCTATTAATAGACCTAACAACCATTATTCAAACTATTATAACCCAAGTTGAAAGAATCATCCAAATTTTAATTGGAATAACAATTCTTTTACAAATCAACAATGGACAAACAACCCAGTGAACCCATTATGAAATTCATCCAACCAAGGAAATGTTAACTATAGACCTTCTTATCCTTCAAGATTTAAGAGTAACACTCAAATTAATAGGAAGAAGTTGTCTATGGAAGAGCTGATATTAAACATGGGTCAACAATTGCAGAATCAAGGAACAAATTATAAATTCAAGGAAATTAATTACAAAATCAAGGAACTGCTATCAAGAATATTGAAAATTAATTAGGGCATATCGTTACTACGCTTAGTAACAGAACATTGGGAAGTTTTCCTAGTACAGTGGAACCAAATCCTGAAGATCAAGGAAAAGAACAAATCAAGGCGATACAATTATGAAGTGGAAAAAAATTGGAGACAAGAGTGCAAAAAGAAACAAAAATTGAAAAAGAGAAAGTGGATACCAAAAAAGAAAAAGATCATGAGTACCCAGATTTAGAGTATCCATTTACACCAATGAAAATTACTGTGGAGGAACCTCCACCACCATTTCCTCAAAGATTGAAGCAACACAAACAAAATAAATAATTTTCTAAAATTTTAGAAATTCTTAAGAAGTTAACGGTAACTATTCCCTTCGTAGAAGCTTTAGAGCAAATGCCCAATTATGTGAAATTTATGAAAGATATTTTAAACAAGAAAAGGAAGTTCACGAATAATGAAACTGTTGCACTTAGTGAAGAGTGTAGTGCAATTATTTAGAAAAAGCTTCCTGAAAAATTAAAAAATCCTGGTAGTTTCACTATATCGTGTGCTATTGGTGAAAAATTTTATGGAAGAGCTTTATGTTTTAGGAGCCAGCATTAACCTTATGCCTCTATCAATTTTCAAAAGATTAGGATTAGGAGAAGTCTCACATAGTTTCACTATACCGTGTGCTATCGGTGAAAAATTCTATGGAAGAGCTTTATGTGATTTGGGATCCTGGAAGTTTCACTATACCGTGTGCTATCGGTGAAAAATTCTATGGAAGAGCTTTATGTGATTTGGGAGCCAACATTAATCTTATGCCTCTATCAATTTTCAAAAGATTAGAATTAGGAGAAGTCTCACCTACTTCTGTAACTCTACAGTTAGTAGATCATTCAGTTACATAGCCACCTACAGTTAGCGAATCGTTCAGTTACATATCCTAAGGGAGTTATAGAAGATATGTTAATAAAAGTGGATAAATTTATCTTTCCTGTGGATTTCATTGTTTTAGATATGGGGGAAGATAAAAAAATACCTATCATTTTAGGGAGACCACTTTTAGCTACTGGAAAAACTATGATAGATGTTTAAAAAGGAGAATTAACTATGACAGTTAATGATCAAGAAGTGACCTTTAACATTGCAAAATCTATGAAATACCCTATAGTTGAAAGAGATAATGAATGTTTTTGCATGGAAATTAGTGAACATCTATTCAAAGAACATTTTGAAAAAAAAGAACAATTTGAAGAGAGTGATGAAGTTGTGCTGAACGAAATAGAAAATGAAGAATTAGATTATGTTTAGGAAAGATTTTAGATGTTGGATATTATGGAAAATGCTGATAAGAATCTATTTTCGTCAATTATAAAACCACCTGAACTTGAGTTGAAAGTATTGTCTAGCCACTTGAAGTATGCGTTTTTGGGAGACTCATCTACCTTACCAGTTATTATATCTTCAAAATTAAATGATCTGCAAGAGCAAAGACTGTTAGATACATTGAAAAGATATAAGAAAGCTTTTGGTTGGACCTTAGCTGATATTAAGGGAACCAGTCATTTGATCTGTTTGCACAGAATTATATTAGATGAACAATATAAACTGAGAGTTGATCTACAAAGGATATTAAATCCTATGATGAAAGAAGTAGTTAAGAAGGAAATTTTGAAATGGTTAGACACTGAAATTATATATCCTATTTCAGATAGTGCGTGGGTAAGTCCAATTCATTGTGTTCCTAAGAAAGGAGGAGTGACTGTTGAAACAAAAGAAAATAATGAATTAATACCTATCAAAAAAATTACTGGGTGGCGTATTTGCATTGATTATAGAAAATTAAATACTGCCACCAAGAAAGAACACTTCCCTTTACCCTTTTTAGACCAAATAGTACATAGACTTGCTGAGCACAAATATTTTTATTTTTTAGATGGATATACCAGTTACCATCAAATTTTTTACTAGTCCTTTTGAAACTTTTGCTTTTTGAAGAATGCCTTTTGGATTATGTAATGCAACCGCAACATTCCAGAGATGTATGATATCCATATTTAGTAAGTTAATTGATGACAGATTGAAAGCATTTATGGATGATTTCTCTGTATTTAGAACATCATTTGACGCATGCTTAAATTATCTTGAAAAATTTTTAGAGTTATGCGAAAAAACTAATTTGGTTCTGAATTAGGAGAAATGACAATTTATGGTTGCAGGAGGAATTGTATTAGGGGATAAAATTTTGGAAGATGGTATGGAAGTAGACCCTGCAAAAATTTAAGTTATATCTAAACTAACACCACCTACTAAAGTAAGAGAGGTTAGGAGTTTTCTAGGACATGTTGGATTTTACAAGCATTTTATTAAAGATTTTTCCAAAATTACCAAACCTCTATGCCAACTTTTAGAAAAGGACAAGAAATTTGAATTTACTGAAAGCTGTTTAAATGCCTTTGAGTTATTAAAGGAAAAATTAATCACAACCCCTATTATATTTTCACCTAACTAGGAGAAACTATTTGAACTGATGTGTGATGCTAGTGATTATGCTATTGGAGCTGTCCTTGGACAAATGCATGAAAAGATTTTTAAAGTTATATACTACACTAGTAAAACTCTTAATGATGCTCAAATTAATTATCACTGAAAAAAGAGTTACTGACCATTTTATATGCTTTAGATAAATTCAAATCTTATTTAATAGGAGCTAAATGTGTTGTGCATACTGATCACTCTGCTATTAAATATCTGATGCAAAAGAAGGATGCCAAACCAAGGTTGAATAGATAGATACTTTTGATGCAAGAATTTGATCTTGTGGTTATTGATAGAAAGGGAACTGATAATCAAATTGTTGATCATTTGTCAAGATTAGAAAATCATGCTTTATCTGACACAGATAATGAAATTACAGACAGTTTCCCTGATGAACAACTTTATAATATTAATGAGTGGAAAATACCATGGTATGCTGATATTGTTAACTATATTGTAAGTGACATTTTGCCACCTATGCTGACAGTGCAACAACAAAGGAAATTCATTCATGATGCAAAAGCATATTTTTGGGATGAGTCTTATTTATATAAATAATGTAAGGATCTGATTATGAGAAGATGTGTACTTTATGAAGAAACAGAACTAATCTTTCAAAAATGTCATGATTCTGAATTTTGAGGACATTTTGGGATAGATAAAACTGCTTATAAAATTTTACAAGCTGGATTTTATTGGCCTACTATCTTTAGAGATGTTTATAGATACATAAAAGCTTGTGATCGATGTCAACGAGTAGGCAATATATCTAGAAGAAATGAAATGCCTCTGAATTTCATGTTAGAAGTTGAGATCTTTGATGTTTGGGGATTAGATTTTATGAGACCATTTATTACTTCATTTGAGAACTTATATATATTAATTGTAGTAGATTACGTTTCTAAGTGTATTGAAGCATAAGCTTTACCTCGTTGTGATGCTAAAAGTGTTTCAATATTTTTAATGAAAAATATTTTCACTTGATACAAAATGCCTAGAATGATTATCACTGACGAATGATCCCATTTTAGGAATAAATATATTCAGAGCTTGGCAGAAAAATTTAATATTATACATAGAATCTCTACTACCTATCATCCTCAAACTAGTGGGTTAGCTGAAGTTTTAATAGAGAGATTAAACAAATACTTGAAAAGACTGTAAACCCTAGAAGAGTAGATTGGTGCACCAGACTGGATACAACATTATGGGCTTACAAGACTGCTTATAAAACTCCTATTGGAAGGACTCATTACAGACTGATTTTTGGAAAGACTTGTCACTTACTAGTAGACTTGGAGCATAAAGCATATTGAGCGATTATATAATTTAATTATAATTTGAAAGTTGTTGGTAAGAAGAGATTGTTATAATTAAATGAATTGGAAGAATTAAGAAATGAATCTTATGGTAATGACATAATTTATAAAGAGAAACTAAAGCTATGGCATGATCAGAAGATTAACCAAAAGAACTTTAAACCCGGACAAGAAGTTTGGCTTTACAACACTAGGCTGAAGTTATTTCATGGGAAATTAAAGTCTCGTCGGTTAAGACCCTTTACTGTGACTCAAGTTTATACTTACAGAGCTGTTGAGATTGAAGATCAGAATACAGAAAATAGATTTAAAGTAAATAGAAACAAATGAAAACCATATTTTGAGGGTAAAAGACCAAATTTTAAAGAGGTTTTAATGATCAGTCAACCTGAATGACACCTGAACAGGTAAGACTGACGACGTTAAACCAAGCGCTTTATGGGAGGCAACCCTATATTTATCTTTACTTTTATCGCAATTATAGTAGTTTTTATTTGAAATTATCATTAGTTTATGGTAGTATTAAGCTCTACTACTTATATTTACCCTTAAATCATCATAAAAATTCGATCCATAATGAAAAAATTGGAACGCATTCGGACCAGAGCAAAAAGATGGATCACTTTCACTCCTGCATGAATCAATGAATTATACAAGATTGAGAACATTCATGTCTTCCACTATTCCAATTTTGTCTCAACGAGAAACGAGATGAATGAAATTTACCAATATTTAACGGGCGAAATTGACGACTGAGAAAAAAGAGAAAATGAGTATGTTAGTTTTTTTGTGACACTCCTAAATCTCGTTTTGAAATATTGGCACTTTTTCATTTCTGCGAAACTATTACCGACAATGAAGATCGGTAAAGTTTCTAAAGAAAGTGCTATTTTGAATTATTTCATCCAAAGGGGACTGCCGATCGACATTGGATCAATAATTGTGAAGTCAGTTTTGGGCCTGATCATTCATGGATCAACTTATGGGCTTAGACACCCTCCACAATTTTCTCACTTTACAGTCAGTTCCAAGTGTCCTACGAAAATTGGGAAAAGATACTTCTACCTTGGAAGCCTTTGGATCCAACTGAGAGATTCCCAGCTTTTGAAGATGAAAATGACATGACCATTATAGTAGATCAATCATCTCAGAATTCACTGCCAGTTTAACCCTTAATTCCTGACAAGACTCTGGTGATCTTGCGCAGAATCAAGAAATTAGAGAAGGAGGTACAAAATATCATGAATGCGATTAATAATATCTCCGATTTCTTTGATCATCTGGACTGGATGATGAAAGAATATTTTGATCATTCTGGATATTTAGAAGATAGTTTGATACGACTGATGAGGAGGATTCTACTGAAGAATTTCCATTTCAACCATTCTATAACCTCTTCGTTTATGTGCAATCAATAGGTTATCCCAGAGGAGAATCTAGTACAGTAGTAGATTTATATTACTACCTGTCTGTCTATCTATGTATTTTGATTTGAACTTTTTATTTGCTTTGCTTTAGAATTATGCTTTTAGATCTTTGTATAGTTGAGACTAAGCAAAAGATATTTTGTTTTCAGCTTTTTGAGTTTTGTGGCTTGGATTGTAACGCTAAATTAATGTGTTGAGGTTGAGAAAATACCAAACTTAGGTGTGTTATGTAACGTATATTGTACCCCTTAAAATTTATATAAAAATGTGATGTTTTGTGTTATGAAAGTTTATATGTGCTAAGTACATCATTTAGTCACTTAAAATTATGTTTATAATGATTGAAAAGATGTCGTTAAGGCTTGAAATTGATCGAAATCACAAAAATCCAAGATTTGAACCAAAATCAATCGAGTCCGCTGACGATGCCCTCGACGCCGACGACGACGGATTTTTCCTGAGACTTAGGATTTAATTCCAATAGAGCGCGTCGACGGCGCCATCAACCCCACTGATGGCGAGCACATGAAAAAACACCTTTAACCGTGATTTTGACCAGTCAATCGCTATTATTCATCATCCACTTCCTCTTAAAAACACCATTTTCGACCTAGGGTTTGAAAGATCTTGGATTGGGAGACAATTTCAAGGCTTTTTGACACCGAATTTGATCATCTCTAGGTAAGAGCCTCACTCCAAACTAAAAATATTTGATTTTCACCATGGATTTATTCCACATTAAGGAGATCCAAAAAATTTGAGAATGTGAAGAAAATTTGGGAAGAAATTCATGGATCTTAGTATTGAACTCTTAGAATTACTATTAGAAGCCATGATTTGCATATTTGAAGTAATTTTTAGAATTTTTCTATAATTTGAATAGATTGAAATGGCTCCACGACAAAAGAGACAAGTTGAGTTTGACGAGTCTTGCTTTGTCAATGCGATGACTCAAACAAGACTTACTTCAATATTTAAAGGAAAGGGGTGTATACAAGATCGAATTTTTGAAAGTTTGGGAGGAGAAATTGAACGAGTTATTGCCGAGCGGAGGTGGGAAAACTTTTGTTACACCACCAATAAAGCTGATGCAATGTGGTTATTGCTGAGCGGAGGTAGGAAAACTTTTGTTACACCACCAACAAAGCTGATGCAAATGTTGTGAAGGAGTTCTATACCAATTTAATCTATTCTGAAGATGGAATCGTTCAAGTGGGAGGGTTTCCTGTTGAATTTACTGCCGCCCACATCAACACCTTTTACGAAGTCCCAGACTCTTATAGCTGCCAATATGAATCCTTTAATATGATGGAAGACCCCTTGAATGATGTGATCAACTTTCTCACTGATGGGAAAGAAACATGGAAGATAAAACAATGAGAACGAGTAAATTTTTCTGCTTCCATGTTGAATGCCACCTCTAANGAAGTGTAATGTATAGTTCATATCGTCATGGACCCAGAGGAAGTCTGACGTCGACGTCGAAATGCAGTCATAAATATACTAGTGCATTACTATAACACGCATGTGGACCGTGAGCCGTGTTACACATCATCTCAGATTGGNAAGATAAATATATGATATGACAAATATGTCTAATGAATAGTTATACAATAAAATAAATATGCATGTTAGTAGATGCATGAAGATATCTCAGAATAATGTATGTATGAAGAATGAAATAGCTTATATGTGAATGCTTGCATGTGCATATTCAAATAAAATTTTAACCCACTAATGATACAAAAAAAGACGCTAGTGTACCCATGCACATAGAGTTTTTTTTTACCACCCCGCACAATTGTGATGGTTAGATCACTAACTGTTGTGCCAACGAGATAATATTAGCTAAAGGCGGTAGACCAGAGCTTACCTCCTAGACAATTGTAATGTTTACATTGATAACCGATGTGCCGATGGGATAATATCGGTTAGAAACATGTAAGGGTTTTTCCATCCTAGATAATTGTGATATGTAGATCGCTAACCGCAGTGTCAACGAGAGTTGATGGGGCAATATCGGCTAAGAGTGTGTTAGGTTTGTTGACGGTGATCCTCATAGAGACATGAGTATGTAGAGTATAAAATAAAAGTAATGTTAAAATAAATGTTTACAAAAGATTGTGTATTTTTATTTAGAAAATGTTCAATGATACATGTATTAGCATATGGCTTATTGGCTATAAATATCTTTGATTGTGTATAAACATATTAGATTATATATAAACATATGTTACATTGCTTATAAACATATATCAAATTGCTTATAAATAAATATGAAAGACCAACATATTATACAATTTCTTATATACACGCATACATATTGTACTATTTTCAAAGGATTATTGTAGTTTAATAGTGTGATTACTTCTGTGTTATATTTAAATAACTCATTATGTTGCTTTAATATTATTTTTAGGTTTTAAACATTCAAACAAGATAAATAGAAGAGCAAATGTATACAAGAGATAAGAACAACAAACATAAAGGTACAAAGTTATAGTTGTTAATTTTAATTGTTTTATTTAGTGGTTAATTTTAATTGCTTTCTTTAGTTCTATTTGAATATTAAATTGTTAGTAAAAGAATTATAATAGCAGAGAATTGATTTCCACCATTTGACTGTTTGTTCCCGTCTTTGTTAACTACAAGCCCCGGGTCGGGCTGCGACACTTTACAATCTGATAAGCTTGACATTTTAACATATTCGTCAACATCCTTGTTCATGCATGGCCACTAGAATATCAATTTCAAATCTTTAGATATCTTAGTGCTACTTTGATGAATTGTGTAGCCTGAGTGATGAGCTTCTTATAGAATTTATTGTTTCAAATAAAATTCAATAGGTACTCATAACTGCATCTTGTTTATGATAATCACATCTTCATCAACAGTTATATCTGACCTCTTTCCTGATTGAGTTCAAATATTCAACGTTAACTCTCTGAGTTGCCTGAATTTATTTATCAGCGTTGGTTGCACAATCAATAGATGTAAATACCCACTATCTCCAGGTTTTCTAACTTCCAGCTGCAAGGCATATATTTTCTCAATCAATTCCAACTCCTGAGTAATGATCTAGCTTGCACTATATGTGAATTTACGACTCAACGCATCGACAACTACATTTGCTCAGTCATGATAATACGGTATATCCAAATCATAATCTTTGATGATATCTAGTTAATTAGTGAATATCTCGCATTCCATGCCATATAAGTAGTGTCTACATATCTTAAAAGCAAACACTATAGCATCTAACTATAGATTGTGTCAGATAATTCATCTCCTGTGGTTTCAACTATTTGGATGCATAAGTTATTACCCTTTTATTTTACATTAGAATATTCTCTAGAGTATTTAATTAATTACAAATTAATTATAAGTTAATTATTTTCTTTTTTTTATTATTTTTTCCTTTGTTCCCTAGGTCTAGAGGTACTTTTATTTTATTTTTTTGTGATTTTTTAATTAAGGAGTTATGAAATTTTAAAGTGCTATTTAATTTTTTGGATTTAATTAATTAAGAAAACCAAATTTCCTAAATTACTACACGACAACCACGTCAACCTCATCAACTTCAAAGTCCTATTCGACATCTTCTAGTTGGGCACGCTTTCCATGTGGATGCTGAGGTGGCCTGCAGTTTGGTGTTCTTCTCCCCCGTGGTTTCGTGGTCTGATTCAATCTTCACCGTCCATTTCTAATACACGGAAACATACGTCAGAGGTTCATCGTCCCCACAAGATAGAGAATCGAGAATCATCCTTGTTCAAACCCTAATATCTCGCTCGATTCTCAACGAAATCACTCATGATTTGTTCCTACACCTTCATCTAATGGAGACGAACCTATTTATGTGGCTAAATGGACATATGTTGTTCTTCTCTCTCATAGAAGACTTATCTAAGACAATTTTAAAAATTTGAATCCATACCTTCTCCCAAGAGGTGAGGCCTCAATTGGGCTTGACAGAGAGTGTTGCCTTGATGCCATAAACCTTCTTGTTGCTTCAATTTGCTCTATGGATGGGTCTAAGTATGACCTAAACCAAATGGTGGCTCAGGTTGGTGTTGGAGTGGGTTGGAGGGCTAGGGAAGGCTTGATTTTGATTGCGGGACTGAGCCTAAAGTCTCTATGAAGCTTATGAAAGGGTTGAATTAGGGTTTTGAGCAAGTTGATGTCGAGGCCAAAAATTAACTTGAACTTCAGAAAGTGGATTAAGTATGGCGGGGATGAATTGCTTTGATTAGTGGGANAATTTTAATTGCGGGACTGAGCCTAAAGTCTCTATGAAGCTTATGAAAGGGATGAATTAGGGTTTTGAGCAAGTTGATGTCAAGGCCAAAAATTAACTTGAACTTCAGAAAGTGGATTAAGTATGGCGGGGATGAATTGCTTTGATTAGTGGGAGGAGTTTTGGTGTTGGGAGTAAGGGGGCTAAATGACTGTCTAGAGGGTTTGGTGTGTTGGTGAGGGGCTCGGGTCATGGCTATTTATAGTCATGGGAGGCCATGGGAGAGGCATGATTGTGCATGGGGATCTCTAGTGACTTCTCAGAGCATGTGCAGAGGATTTCAAAAGCATTTGGAAAGTAGATGGGATCTTTTCCAATTTTCCAAGTGTCGGGCATGGTGGTGCCAATGAGGGTGAAGGAAGCATGGGAGAGTGCTTGGGCTGATTGGGGAAGCCTTTTGGTGGGTGGCTAAGGCCAGGTTTGGTCTGGTTTGACCTATCATTAACTGGTCCAAGCAGCCATGACCTAGGTGCCATGTGTTGAGTGGCATGGCTAGGTGTGTCATTTTTGTTCTTTTGTGCTAGGATTTAGGTTAGATTATTTAATTTTAAATTTTGTGTCACCCATGTGCCATGATGGGTTATATTCTTGTGATGGGTAACCCATGTATAATGGGCCATGGGCTTTGGGTTATTGGATTTAGAGCTAACTTAATGTGCTTAGGTTCAGCCCAAAAGCCCAAGTCTAATGGGCATACATAATTTATCTAAATAATTAGATAAATTATGGAGGTTGGGGTTATGGTGTCAATTTGGCCACCCTTATGTGGTTTGAGGTTTTAACCACTTTGAGTGGAGCTAGGTTTTGGGGTGAATTGTCCACTAATTAACTCAAATTGGGTTGCTAGCCCGTAGGGGTCCCAATCCTTAGGGGTCAAATTGGTGTGTAGGATTTTCACGTTAATTTTATGGTCAATTGGGGTTGGGAAGGCCTTGGGTGAGACTAAGGATCAATTTGGGTAGGTGTTCCTTTCCTTTGGAAAATTTGGTGTCATGGTAGGGTCCATAGAGAGACTCCTATAATTTTGGATTGCATGGGTGACCCAAGGCATGCTTTACTTAAAAGTGGTCAGCTCGGGTCTCTATTAGGCCAAAATCCTAAACCAATTCAACCATGGGGTTGAGGGTCTGTGCTTAACCTCATGAGGCCCAAGTGAACAAGGTCTTGGTTTTAGAGCTCCATGTAGGTGAGTGGTTCTTTTGGTGATTTAGGAAGACTGCTAGGAAAGCCCCAAGGTCAAGTTTTTATGTTTCTAGAGAGATTGGGAAGACCATCACAAAAGTGAGGCCAACTATATCATTAGGAATGACAGTAAAGTGGGGTGGTATCAGGTGAACTGCACGAGATGAATGAGTAGAAGTTGCAGTATTCAAGAGGTTAGCATCCCAACATGAAAGCGGAAAGGTTCCCTCACGTGAGAAAGGACTCGGTATGAGTATTTTCCTGCAACGTGTTTCCTGTTGGTTGCTTTGATGTCAAGTAAGCTCCATCGGTTAGCACCGTCGAGCCACGTATAAGAGTTGTAGAATCTCCAGTTGAAACTCTTTCAATTTGCGTTTCGGTCTTCCAAAGGACTTAAGGTATCTTCACCAGCGAGGTAACGCCTTCTAGGGTGTGAACATGTGGAGGCCTAATGCCCTTGGCTCCGTGACTACCTCTAGAATAATGGTTGTTCGAGCGAGATGCTTTGTTGTTGCTAGTGTTACGTCTGGTGACCGTGCAAATGATTGTAGTAATCTGTTGGGTCTCTAACGCTCAACCTTTATGTATTAACCAATTTTTGAGAAATTTGAAAAAAATTTTGGCGACATACAATGTACCCCAATTTTATCACCCATCAAATTTTTATCAAAATAATTTAATTAAATTTTACACAAAAAATCGATCAATTCCATATAAAGCATTGTATGTAAATTTTAAAAAAATTAAGAAATATAAAATTTAAAAATTTTCAATTAAATTAATTAAATTAACCTTAATTGATTCCCTAATCACTTAGCTTCATTGTAGCCAATCGACATTCCTTCGCCTTTTAATCTTTTGTTTGACCGAATAGAGCTAAAGCTTCAATTCTTTCCTCCCCTCTTGATTTTCCTTATCTCTAGTTCATGGGTTCACTCAGTAGATGCCTGGTTGAAGACCTAAGGAGCTACGATCGCAACAAGCCCACAAACACGAGCAGAAGGGACGAGCAGTCAGCTGGTAAGCCGCAACCTACTTCCTTCGCCCTATTTCTTCTTCTTTTCCCCGATTTTTCTCCCCACTCCTTTCTCGCGCGGCTAAAGCTTGCTACATTGCAATGGTCGTAGGTAGCAGACAAGTCCAGCAACACTAAAGGAAGAAGCAATCCGCATTTTAGGGATCTGAGGTATTTTTGGTGAGTATGAAACCCTATTTTATACTATTTGAGAATTTCACGTTCTCTCTAGCTTTCATTTTGAGTTTTGTCTCATTTTTCGTGTATTATTCCTTTTCGATAATCGTCTCAGGCACTGATTGTGTGTCAGAAGCGTCGAACGTCTTTTGCAAGCTTCCAAAAGGGTTCTAGCAAGACATCAGCGTAGAAGTGTGGTTAGAGTTGATGGAAAGCGAATTTGGCAGCTTTAGAAAAGAATTGATCGCTAAGAAAGCTCTTTAAGGCAACTTTTAGCAAATCATTTATATTTTTGGTTATATTACTTTATCAGCGAAGATATCTTTAAAATCGGAAGTAAATTGTGAATTATAGGTAGTTTACCGAGGCGGGGAACTCAAAGCGAGAGTGTGAACATTCATAGTAAAACGACCATATAATTTTTAGGTAAACTAATCCTATGTTAAGAAAATTAATTTGATTAACATAAATTACTTGTCTTAAATTTTAATATTATGCTTTATAAGTATTAATCTTAACGTAAAATTCATCGCAACCTCCAGCTAATTGTTGAATATTAGAAGTTTAGTGTGGAAACTGAGGTGAGTTAGGATTTCAAAGTTTCAGTAATTTTTTTTTTTAATTTCATGTTGTATGTTTGTCTTCATGTANACCATGGTGGCATGACTATGCATGGGGATCTCTGGTGACTTCTCAGAGCATGTGCAGAGGATTTCAAAAGCATTTGGCAAGGAGATGGGAGCTTTTCCAATTTTCCAAGTTTCGGGCATGGTGGTGCGAATGAGGGTGAGGGCGGTATGGGAGAGTGCTTGGGCTGATTGGGGAAGCCTTTTGGTGGGTGGCTAAGACCAGGTTAGGTCTGGTTCGACCTATCATGAACTGGTCCAAGCAGCCATGACCTTGGTTCCATGTGTTGAGTGGCATGGCTAGGTGTGTCATTTCTGTCCTTTAGTGCTTGGATTTAGGTTAGATTATTTTATTTTAAATTTTGTGTCACCCATGTACCATGATGGGTTGTATTTTTGTCATGGGTAACGCATGTATAATGGGCCATGGGCTTTGGGTTATTGGATTTAGAGCTAACTTAATGTGCTTAGGTTCAGCCCAAAAGCCCAAGTCTAATGGGATTACATAATTTATCTAAATAATTAGATAAATTATGGAGGTTGGGGTTATGATGTCAATTTGGCCACCCTTATGTGGTTTGAGGTTTTAAACACTTTAAGTGGAGCTAGGTTTTGGGGTGAATTGTCCACTAATTAACTCAAATTGGGTTGCTAGCCCGTAGGGGTTCCAATCCTTAGGGATCAAATTGGTGTGTAGGATTTTCACGGTGATTTTATGGTCAATTGGGGTTGGGAAGGCCTTGGGTGAGGCTAAGGATCAATTTGGGTAGGTGTTCCTTTCCTTTGGAAAAATTGGTGTCATGGTAGGGTCCATAGAGAGACTCCTATAATTTTGGGTTGCATGGGTGACCCAAGGCATGCTTAACTTAAAAGTGGCCAGCTTGGGTCTCTATTAGGCCAAAACCCTAAACCAATTCAACCACGGGGTTGAGGGTTTGTGCTCAAACTCATGAGGCCCAAGTGAACAAGGTCTTGGTTTTGGGGCTCCATGTAGGTGAGTAGTTCTTTTGGTGATTTAGGAAAACTTCTAGGGAAGCCCCAAGGTCAAGTCTTCAGGTTTCTAGAGAGATTGGGAAAACCATCACAAAAGTGAGGTCAATTATATCATTAGGAACGATAGTAACGTGGGGTGGTATTAGGTGAACTGCACAAGATGAATGAGTAGAAGTTGCAGTATCCAGGAGGTCAACATCCCAACATGACAGCAGAAAGGTTCCCTCACGGGAGAAAGGACTGGGTATGAGTATTTTCGTGCAGCATATTTTCTGTTGGTTTCTTTGGCGGCAAGTAAGCTCCATCGGTTAGTACCGTAGAGCTCCGTATAAGAGTTGTAGAATCTCCAATTGAAACTCTTCCAATTTGCGTTCTTGGTCTTCCAGAGGACTTAAGGTATCTTAACTAGCGAGGTAGCGTCTTCTAGGGTGTGAAGATGTGGAGGCCTAATGCCCTTGGCTCTATGACTTCCTCTAGAATAATGGTTGTTCGAGCGAGATGCTTTATTGTTGTGAGTGTTATGTCTGGTGACCGTGCAACGAGCCTTGTAAGAACTTTAGTGGTGGGACTGCTTTCTTCCCACTGACCCCGTCAAACTGATGCGTGCTAGAAATTTCACGTTGGCATAGTAACATATTATCATCTTAAAATTATATGAGGATTCATCACACACTAAAATAAAAGAAAATAATCAGTAGAGACACCATAAACTTTTACGAAGAAAATTGAGAAAGGAAAAAAAAGCATGGGGTCTGACCAAATGGAAGTGGCCACTAGAAATTGGTGATTATAGTTGCAACAACTTGTCCTATGGGCAGAAAAAAGAGTTTCATAGTATCTTGAGTTATGTCGTTACGTAGATGAATTTGTTGTAAAAATTGGATGACAACCGATGGTGATTGATAGCAGCAGATGAGTTGTGGTCGATGGCGGTGGGCGATTGGTTATTGATGGAACGTTGTTGTCGAAGTGACGCTAAATTTCAGCTCCTTCTCTAAGTTTCAGTCTTCTTCAAGCTTCAAGTTCTCCTCCCCCTTTTTCAAAAAAGGGGTAGGGCTCTATTTCCCGATTGCAATTTAAAAATGAATATGAACCAGTCTGATTGGATGACCCAAAGAAATTCCCTCAATCTAATAAGGTTGCATGGACATTTGAGTTCTTTAATAATGTTGGAATTGAGCGATATTGAGCTTGTTGAATTCATTTTGTAAAGATGTTTGATTTAATTATATGCTCGTCAGATTCATCATTCGTTTAACCTCCAAATATGCCCTAAAAGCTTCTAAAAGTGATTTAATGACTTGATCAGGGCTTTATTCGTCTTAGATTAGATCAAATTCGGTACTATTGACTTCGTCTCATCGAGCCGGTTAATTTGACTACAAATTTGCTAAAATCAAAACTCTAAATTACTTTTAGTCGAAGTTTGAATATTTCTTACTCAAAAGATCACACTGAAATCTGTGATACTTTGTTATTCATGTCATATAATAAATTATTGATGATGTATCAGTTATATCATTACTTGCTATTTTTATAATTTTTATTATTTTGATATTATGTGTAAAATGGTGTTTTAAAATTGATGTATTGGAAAAATTAAACTCTTGATGTGTTTTTTACACAAACTATTTGTATTTTTTGACTCTAACTATTTTAAAAACAGCAATCATTCAACTAATTTACATCTATGATCATTCAGCTAAAATCATTTTAAAAACAATAATCATTCAGCTAAAATCAAAACTCTAAATTACTTTTAATCGAAGTTTGAATATTTATTACTCAAAATATCACACTGGAATCTATGTGATACTTTGTTATTCATGTCATATAATAAATTTATTGATGATGTATCAGTTATATCATTGTTATTTTTATAATTTTTATTATTTTGATATTATGGGTAAAATGGTGTTTTAAAATTGATGTATTGGAAAAATTAAACTCTTGATGTGTTTTTTACACAAACTATTTGTATTATTTGACTCTGACTATTTTAAAAACAGCAATCATTAACTAATTTACATCTATGAAGCACAATTATCCCTTTTATACAGCAACAACAGATTATTTGAATAGGTTGACTCACACTCCAACAACAGCTTTATAACGACGACTGTGAAGTATTTTCCTAGGAAGCAGCTTCACAGTTCCTTCAAAAAACAACCGCCCCAAACCCACCCTAAACAAATGTACAACTTAAATGTATAACAATGGGCAAGCTCAAATTTTGATCAATTCATGTTCAGCAAAACTACAGCCTATATTCAACCATTTATTTTTTTAAAAAAAAATTACTATTATAATCACATGCACACCTATTGAGAAAGCCGTTGCAGAACAGAAACATTTATTTGAAAAACAAACATGTACACTGAAAATTGGTGGGACAATGCAATAGGGAACTTTAGGTTAACGGTATAGATACATCATAATGATAACTGAAAACCGACTGGCTGTTTCAAATCTACGTTTAATTAAGCAGAAATATTTTCGACATTTTCCATCAGCTGATTATTCATACATTCAGCTCTAATTCAGCAGGCAAGGGCTCGAAAGCTGACTCAACTTCATTTATGTCAACATCTTCTAATCTTGCAGGACTCCATTTCGGATTCTGCAACAAAAGTAAGAAATTGGATGGTTTGTACCTCACAAAACACAGGATTATTTGGGATTCATTTTCACTTTTCAAAAACAACCATTCTTCTATTTGGTTATAACTTCATTGGTACTTTTAAAATAAAAAAAAATTGTTCAAGGAACTTTTCTACAACCAGGTCTACTCATATGTTGTAGGGATAAAAAAGCTATTATATGATTCCTTAAAAAAGAATTAAAAAATATGTAATGCACATAACAGTATTCAAAATACATATTTTTCTCACAAATATAAGAAATTTGTAGAGTGAATATTATTACAGTCTTCTAGGTTAAAATTAACCACATTGAAATGTACCACATCATTCTTGTAATCCACCAAAAACCATAAAACTGAAGTCTACAATTGCCAAAAACATTATTATAATAACCATTTATAAATTTAAACTTGTTTTTTGAATCCGAACTCTTGTTAATGCAAGGCATCTTAATTGTCATCAAAGCAAAGATGCAATGTATTTAAAGCATGTCTAGCTATAATTATTTTCTTTTGTAATGTCGGCGACCCTTGTTTTGTTGGCTCGCTTAGATTGTATTGTTTGCCGGGACATTTTGTTGTTGAATCATTTTCGTATTTAGTACTTATGTTATGGGACTTTCATGGTGCATTGTAATATGAAATATGGAATCACACATATGCATTGACGTGAGCATTGAAATAGCCTTGCCTCTTAACCATTTTCTTATCTTAGCATACAACCCAATTCGCCTATTTCGACTCCTAACTACCTTTTGGCCAACATATATATTTAACTTACACAACACCTTATGCCTTGTCGAATCACAATTTTATCATAACACCTGATTTTAAAACTTTTTGTAATGCAAGCGCATCTTAGAGGAGCCAAATGAATGTATGTTTCTTTAAGAGGAGACAAGGGTAGGCGAGAACTCGAGCGAGAACAGTTACCCTCGACTCTAAGGAAGTCGAAGGGGACTGCGTCAACAAGTAGCTCGTGCGTACGAAATGTGCATCAAGGAAGGCTCACTAGTAAAGAGGAACCGTGTTGTGAGAAAGGACGAAGGTAGAGAACTTGTGTAAATAGTAGACAAGATCGAGAGAAGGAGCTAAGCAGAGTGTGGTCTGTGTGTGCAACTCGCAAGCTTAAGCAGCCAGCGCCAGGCTTCATGCAAGAATCAAGCATGCGCACCCAAGAGGCCAGAGCAAATGAGAAGTCTCACGTGAGCGAGTCTCTGATGAGCAAGTAGGAGCAGAGATAGAAGCAATCACCAGCTCAGGTCGATTTCAAGTGTTGCGATTTGACGAGATCAAACAGTGAGTTTGAGCACGTTAAGTTGTAAGCAGAAATTTAAGGTAATTTGATTAAAAGAAATAAGGAATAATAAAGATCATTATTATTAATTGCAAAATTATAATAAAATATTAGGATAAAATTTAAATGTTCTATCAAATAATTTTAAAATACTAAAGTTGTAGAATTATAGTTTAGAATAACAAAGTAAAAATAAATGTAAAACTTGGAAAAATTGTATTTAAATGGAAAAACATATTAAATTAAAAACTTATAAATTAATAATACTTTAGACAGTCTAAAAAATCAAATTATCTGAAGACGATGTAAATTCTTGCGTTTTAAAATTATGATAATGTTATTGGTTTCTTCTAGACCAAATGCATTTATTGCCAATGTCACCAGTTAGATTGATGTCATGAAAAATTTATTTTTTCTTTTTAGTTTTGTCAAATATTTAATCATATTAAATAAACGACGTGCTCTCAACATATTTAAATTAGTATAGATATTAATTCTTAGATATGTATGTTGTCTAATGTGCAAATATAAAAGAAATGATTATTATAGACATTGATTATATAGTATGTTTCTATGTGTGTGATTGCTTGATTGAGTTCATTCCCCTATCGTACTAGTTGGGAACACTAATAAACTCGTGTACGTAATTAAAAAAAAGATTATTGATATTGATGTCTTTTAATTGGTACAACTTAGATGACACTCCTACATTTATTGTAAACGATAAGATAAAAACAGAGATAAGTTATTGTATGATACTATTCAATGTTTTATACATTTACCACATGGTCATAATTGATTACTTAAAATGTCGATTATTTATTTTATATTCATTAGATANACTTACGTTTTAAATTATGAAAATGTTATTGGTTTCTTCTAGACCAAATACATTTATTGCCAATGTCACCAGTTATATTGATGTCATGACAAATTTATTTTTTCTTTTTAGTTTTGTCGAATATTTAATCATATTAAATAAACGACATGCTCTCAACATATTTAAATTAGTATAGATATTAATTCTTAGACATGTATGTTGTATAATGTGCAAATATAAATGAAATGATTATTATAGATATTGATTATATAGTATGTTTCTATGTGTGTGATTGCTTGATTGAGTTCATTCCCCTGTCGTACTAGTTGGGAACACTAAGAAACTCGTGTACGTAATTAAAAAAAGATTATTGATATTGATGTCTTTTAATTGGTACAACTTGGACGACACTCCTACATCTTTTGTAAACGATAAGATAAAAAAAAAGATAAGTTATTGTATGATACTATTAAATATTTTATACATTTACCACATGGTCATAATTGATTACTTAAAATGTCGATTATTTATTTTATATTCATTAGATATACTTAATTAACATGCATGTTATTCTCTTTCATTGCATTAATATAGTTTGGAAGTATTGGTATTCAAGAGCAACTGTTAGCTATTCGTGTTTTAAATAAATATATTTTAGGTTAAAATTATGAGAAAAATGTGTACCACAACGACAAGCCTTTATCGCATTATGTGCAGTCAACTACATGAATTTTTTTCTCTATTGTGTCCTATTGAGTATTATATTTTCATTAAAATCTAATAGATTAAGATCACTTTTTATAAAATATGCTCAAGTCTTATTAGGTCTACTTTTGTCTTTCTTAACATAGCTTGAAACTAAAACATTACTCTCCTAACCGGATCATCAGCTGGTCGACGTTTAACGTGATCATACCATCTAAGACAACCCTCTCTAACCTTGTTTGCAACTGGAGCTACACCAACCCTTTCACGGATTTATTCGTTTCGCATTTTGTCGGTAAGTTTCAAGCCACTCATCTAGCTAAACATTCCCACCTTAAGAACACTTAAATTTGGTTTATGCTTCTCTTTTAAAGGCCAACATTCTACTCAATCAAGCATTGTAGTCTCACCAACATCTTATAAAATTATCCTTTAAGTCTAAGCGGTACTTTCTATCACACAATAAGCTTGACGCATTCTTCCACTTCAACCAACCTGGTTCTACTAATAACATCCCCATTTATATCACCATCACTTTGAACAATAGACCCAAGATATCTAAAATGTTCACTCTTTTTAATGATTTGATCACCCATAGTTACAACTCTACCACTAGAGCTACTACTACTAAAATTATATTTTATGCATTCAGTTTTAGACTGCCCTTAAAAAAAATGAAGGTTTTTAAACTCCAATATAGAACTCCATAATTAAAGTTTTTCCTAAACTCCTTCTCTAGTCTCATCCACAAGAAGGATATCATCAGCAAAAAGCATCCACCAAGGTACATCCTCCTGTATATGTCCAGTAAGAGCATCCATAACTAAAGCAAAAGGATATGAGCTTAAAGCAGATCCCTGATGTAATATAACTGAAAAAGGAAAATACTTGGTTAATCCTCCTCTTCGAACACAAGTAACAACTCTAGTATTCATATCTTTAATGACTAGAATATAAGTCCTATCAACACCTTTCGTTTCTAGAACTCTCCAAAAAACTTCTCTTGGAAACTTATTGTAAGTTTTTTCTAAATCAATAAAAATCATATGTAGATCCTCCTCACTCTCTTTGTACTTCTCCATCAAATCTCTAAATCAATTTATAGCTTCCATGGTACACATACCCGGCTTAAATCTAAACTAATTATGAGAAATCTTTGTATAGCGCATTGACTTATGTTCAATTACAATATGTTCAATTACCCTCATATAATTTTAAAGTATGACATTAACTTAATTTCTCTCTAATTTGCACACTCTTGTACATCCTCTTTATTCTTAAGACTGGGGGCCAAAATACTCTTCCTCCACTCCTCGGGCATCTTTTTATATTTTAAAATAATATTGAAGAGTTTAGTAAGCCAAGAAACTCTCATATCTCCTAGATATTTTCATACTTTAATAGGGATATCACATACCCTACTGATTTCCACCATTTAATTTCTTTAAAGCCTCCTCAACTTTCTTTTTACTAATGCAACGGTAAAAATAAAATTTATTATTATTATTAATGATATTAAGATCACTAAAATCGATCGTATTTTCAGAAACTTCATTGAAAAGTTTATCAAAATAGCTCACCCACAAATGTTGAATATTTTTCTCTAGAAAAAGTTTTTTTTTTTTTATTTTCAACTTTAATGCACTTTACTTGAATTAAATCTTTACTTTTTTTTCTCTTTGTTTGACTAATTTATACATATAGTTTCCACCCTCTTTAATCGCTAATCTATTATAAATATTACTATAAGCAGAAATTTTAGTGTCACAAACTGTTCTTTTATGATCCTTATAGTTCACTTTTTATTTTACTCGGTTTTCAAAGCTTTACATTTAGAAAAATTTTTATAACATAAATTCTTATATTTTATCTTTTCTTGTACATTATTATTCTACCACCAACTACTTTTATTCATAATTTTTTCCGTTTTATTCTTCAAGTACATCTTTTGTCATTTATTTAATAGTATTTTTTAATTTATCTCGCATAGAATTAGTTTCTTTATGAATATTCTAAATATTGAAAACTTGAAGTTTACTCATAAAAATAATTTCATTTGTATATTTTAGGTACTCCCATCTAATTATATGACAATGTTCTACTATATTTCTTATCCTACAACTCTTCATCTTAAAATTCATAACTAATAATCAATGTTGAGTACTTCAATTTTTACTTGGAATGACTTTACATTCTTTACATTTTCAACGATCTCTTTTTTCATAAGAAAATAATCAATTTGTGATTTATTAGATTCATTCTTATTAATAATAATATATGCATCTCTTTTCTTAAATATAGTATTAGCAATAATGTATCTAATGAGAAGAAGCTCAAGTTCAGTTCAAATGGATTTAGTGGTGGCATGACTTGTAGTCCCATTATTTTGTGCTAAATGTGAATGACGGCATAAAGGTGAATGCTTGATGGGCTCCAACACATGCTATTAGTGTAGTCAATCTGATCATATATAGCCATATATTACTTACACTAGCCAGTAGATCTCAAAAGAATAGAAACTATGGAGTTCCTTCAAAAAAAAAAGTCAGGTGAGAAAGAAAAAAAGAGTCAACAGCTTCAGCTACCCTTAGGGAAAACTAACACAGCTAATTCAACCCCAAGTTAATGCCCTTACACATAAATAGCCAAAAGAACCTACTATTGTTGATGTTGATGTTGATGCTAATATATGCTGATGAGTGTCATGTTTCCTTACATATGGGTGTCATGCATGTGTATTTCTGCTTAAGCGATTGTGTGTCATTTTAGTTATGCTATTTTAATTTAGAAGAGTGCTTTCATTGTTACGTCATCTTGTTTTTTGATGATGGAGAAATTTATCTTCTATCATATCTTTATTTATTGTATCCACTTTTCATCTTAATAAATGAGATCTAGACTTTATGAAAATTTATGAATAATTCACATGTTACCTTCTTAATTAGTAGTAACCTATTGTGTGGTTTATAAATTTCAACAGCAAAATTTTTATGAGTGGGGAAGGTTGTAACAACCCAATTGTAGATCTATTTTTAAGGCCGGTGTTACTCGAAGGAGCCCAACAAGTGTATGTTTCTTTAAGAGGAAACGAGGGCTAACAAGCACTCGAACGAGTGCACTTACCCTCGATTCAAACGAAGTAGAAGACAACCGCATCAACGAGCGGCTCGCGAGTACAATTTTTGCATCGAGCAAGGCTTACCAATGAGGAAGATGAACAACATTGCACGCAAGGATGGAAGCACAGGACTTTTGTGTGCATGTGGTAGGCAAGATTGAGCGAGAAGAAAAAAAGTCGTTGCGTGGCCCGTGCATGTGACTTTCGAGCTCGAGCAGCCAGCAGAGGAGGGCTTTGTGCAAGAATCAAGCGAAACACATCTAGGAGGTCAAAGCAAACAGGAAGACTAATACGAGTGAGCTTCAATGCGTGAATAGGAGTGGAGACAGAGGCAATCGTAAGCTTGGCTCGATTCCAAGTGTTGTGATCTGATGAGATTGAACGATGAGTTTGAGCAGGATATGTTTTAAGCAGATACGTAAGATAGTTTCATATAAATCAAGAATAACGTAATTATTATTTTTTTAAGAATTAGTATTGTTTCCAAAATTAAAAGAAAATACTAGGATAAAATTCAATTTTTTTTCTCGAGTAATTTTAAACTATTAAAATTGTAGAGTTGAACTGTAAAATAACAAAGTAAAAAAAGAAATGTAAAACTTGGGATTATTAGAGTTAAATGAAAAGAATGTTAAATCTGAAACTCATTTTAAAAATAATTTAGAAGAAAGAGCTTATCTAAATAGAAATTTATATTTCCTATAGGAATCAAATTTAGTAGACAGATAAAAGTGCAAGAGCACTAAAAATAAAATTATCTAAACACGAGGTGCATATTTTTAATTTATGATAAATTATTTTTTATTCAACTAAATGCATTTACTGTCAATATCACAAGTTAGATTGAGGTCACTGTAAATTCAAGTTTTATTAGCTTCGTTTAATATTTGATCATATTGAATGAATGATATGTGCTGGTCCGACACTATTAATGACCTCATGAATATATGAGTGACTTTAGTCATTTGCAATCACAAGTCTACTCCAAAAGGATTTGTACAACTTCACAAATTGAACCTTGTTGGTTTTGACTGTTTCACAAGGTCGCAGAAAATCTATACAAACTTTCTTATAGATCATTAGAAAAGAGTTAAANTAGCAACACTCATCTTAACTTGCATAATCAGGACCCAATATGTGATAAACTAATCTAACTAAATTGTCAAAAACGTACATAATACATGTCATTTCATATTCATTTTCATATACTTAAAAGTGTGAAAAACTATACAACCAAAACATATATATCTATACAGAACTGTTAAATCCAACATAATAGAATTACGTACCCAAAAGTTTGTGCAAACTCCCAAAACCATACAATACAAAAGTTATACACGTCACACATAACTACTTGCCTTAGTGGTCCTTACCCCTTCATAAAAGTCAACATAGAATGAACTACAACAAGCTCTGCAACATAATCAAAGCTAGAATAAAATTTTATAGAAGAAAAGAAACAATGTGAATGCTCATACATAGCTCATTTACATGCCCACAACATCTTTCATAACATGTTATAATGTATAAAATATGTAAAAGAAAATGCACGTGATGCATGAAATCAATGACAGTTATATAAAATATATATTTCATTTATTCATGTGTAATCATATGCACCTCATAAAAATTTTATAGTCCTCAATCGTAATCATAGGAATTTCATTTATAAATATATAGGCCTCAACTAATTCGATGTCATTTCATATTATTTGAGTCAACACCTAGCCTGAAGGCTAATTTAACTTCTGATAAATGTTGGCCACTCAAAACATACGCACAACATATTAGTTATCAATAGTCCCTCTGATACCAATAGTTTCATGCATTTTGCCCTAGTATGATCTCAATGATTCCCAATGTTTTGTCCCCATCTGATTACCAAGAATCGAAAATCTCATTGCTCCAAATCATTTGTACTTGCAAACATCCATGTAATAGTCTACATATAACATTACTTCCGGCTTTCTTTAAATTATATATTATGTAACAAAAATTCATCTTATGGATTATATATATATGCATGAATCATATTTAACAAATATTTGCAAGAAAATGATTTCATAAAAAAATTTATCAGATTTATAGCATGACAAAATCATAAGTATCGTAAGGGACAAATCATGTTTACATTCATACAATCTATACAGGTATTCATCCACAATATGCAAAAATTATTAAATGTAACTGTGTCAAAATAATCATATGAAAACCTACAGTTATTTTTCATAACTTAGCATGGGATTGTTTCACTTTAGCTAACGGAGCATTCCTACGATGATTTTCTCCAAACTCGCCTCGAGCTCACCACTTAGTGTAAACAACCTAGAATTCATAATCCCTTAAAATTTATGAAATTCGTATTTGAGATTTTAATTTAACCACAAATATGATTTTATAGCTTTAACTTACCACGAAAGAGCTTCTCGACATATATATATATATATATATATATATATATATATATGCCTCTCTGATAAGTATATAACTGCCATTGATTTGGTCACAGTTATATAAAATAGTATATATTATGTTAACCTCTTCTTTCTTTCCCTCAACCCTTCCCTAACTAGTGTAATGGACTTACAGGAGAGCGCTAGCTCTCGGTTCAACAGTACCATGATTGTTCCCGCAAAGTTACAGCAACATGGAACTCATGGAATGCCTTAATTCATGACAAATATCAAAACGAAAATTTAAGGGAAGAAGGAATGTCCAAAATACTATAAAAGAAGGTTTCCTACTCATAGTTCTCTCCCCGGAGCCCTGAATAGCAGCTTGCGGCTCCCTGCGGGTCGCATTGTTGTGCATGCTACAGTGTCGCGATTGCAGACCCTCCCTCCAGAAGTGTGAACTCGATGTAACAGAAGAGGAAAAATGAGAGGAATGCAATATTTATCTAAGGTCCGCTTAATTCCCCAGTCGTTTGATCAATAAATCTGACACATGCGCATTTAGGTGTGGAGATGTTGGCTGGGAACACTGAACAAGATTAAGGATAAGAGATTAAATTATGCTTAGAGCTTCGCATGTACTTTTAGTTCCTACCCGGTCTAATATATAAAATTAATCAATTCGATGCGTAAAATTTTATAGAATTGAATCGGTCTAATTCTGAGAGATGCAAAAATTGGGATATACTTTAAAATTGTCAAAATTTTACCTATTTTCTCAAAATTAAGTGTTATAGTTCTATCCACTTTATTAAAATTTTGTCCTCAAAATTTTTGAATTTACATGAATAGAAAGGGATATTTCTATTGCATTTCTTCTTTTTCATCCCATATAGCTTCTTTCTCATTGTGCTTTCATTTTATATTGACAAAAGGAATTTATCTGCTCGGCTTCTAAAATTTTCTCAAGCTCTTCAATGCAAGTTAAATCTTTTTGGACATCGTCTTCGTATGGAATCCTCTGATCAAACTTTGAAACCCATTGTGTCCATATAGAGATGTGAAGCACATCATGAATATATGACAGATCAGTAGATAAAGCTATTCAGTCAGCAACTGGACCAATCCATTCTTATGATTTCAAAAGGACTGATGTATTCGGGAATCAACTTTCATCTCTGACCAAATCTAATTATAGCTTTCAGCAGCCTGACTTTTAGAAACACATAATCATCAATTTCAAATTTCACTGGTTTGTGCTTTAGTTCATAATATTTCTGCAATCAATCCTGAACATATTTCAATTTATCTCTAATTAACATGCTTTTTTATGTGGCTTCATCAAATAACTCAAGGAACTAATATTTGATGTTCGCCCATTTCAATCTAACTTAGTGGAGTTCTACATTTTATGTCATACAGTGTTTCATAAGAAATCATTTTGATACTAGCTTGATAGTTATTATAATAGACCAATTCAATCATTGGGATATGATCTTCCCAACTATCTCTAAAGTCACTGACACAAAACCTCAATAAGTCTTCCAATAATTAAATTATCTTTTCTGATTACTTGTCGGTCGGTGGAAGAAATGTTGTGCTAAGATGCAAATGCGTGCCCAAACCTTCTTGAATGTTTTTAACCACTTGGACGTGAATCTTTCATCTTAGTTAGAAACAATAATTTTCAGAACACCATGCAATCTGATAATTTCTTTTACATAAAATTTGGTCAACTATTCAACTAAATTTGTTTGTTGGATTAGCAAAAAATAAGCTGACTTCGTTATTCTGTCAATAATCACCCAACTAATGACGTTACCTTGTGTGGATTTGTAAATCCCATAACAAAATCCATAGCAACTTCAACCATTTTCATTTAGGTATAGGCAATGATTGCAGTAATTTGTTGGGTCTCTAACGCTCAACCTCTATGTATTAACAATTTCTGAGAAATTTGATAAAAATTTTGGCGAGATACAATGTACCCCAATTTTATCACCCATCGAATTTTTATCAAAATAATTTAATTAAATTTTACACGAAAAATCGATCAATTCCATATAAAGCATTGTATGTAAATTATAAACAAATTAAGAAATATAAAATTTAAAATATTTCAATTAAATTAATTAAATTAACCTTAATTGATTCCCTAATCACTTAGCTTCATTGTAGCCAATCGACATTCCTTCGCCTTTTAATCCTTTGTTTGACCGAATAGAGCTATAGCTTCGATTCTTTCCTCCCCTCTAGATTTTCCTTATCTCTAGTTCATGGGTTCACTCAGTAGATGCCTGGCTGAAGACCTAAGGAGCTACGATCGCAACAAGCCCTCAAACACGAGCAGAAGGGACGAGCGGTTAGCTGGTAAGCCGCAACCTACTTCCCTCGCCCAATTTCTTCTCTTTCCCGATTTTTCTCCCCGCTCCTTTCTCACGTGGCTAAAGCTTGCTACATTGCAATGGTCGTAGGTAGCAGACAAGTCCAGCAGCACTAAAGGAAGAAGCAATCCGCATATTAGGGATCCAAGGTATTTTTGGTGAGTATGAAATCCTATTTTATACTATTTGAGAATTTCATGTTCTCTCTAGCTTTCATTTTGAGTTTTGTCTCATTTTTCGTGTATTATTCCTTTCTGATAACCGTCTCAAGCACTGATTGTGTGTCAGAAGCGTCGAACGTCTTTTGCGAGCTTCCAAAAGAGTTCTAGGAAGACATCAGCGTAGAAGTGTGGTTAGAGTTGATGGAAAGCGAATTTGGCAGCTTTAGAAAAGAATTGGTCGCTAAGAAAGCTCTTTAAGGCATCTTTTAGCAAATCATTTATATTTTTGGTTATATTACTTTATTAGCGAAGATATCTTTAAAATTTGAAGTAAACTGTGAATTATAGGTAGTTTACCGAGGCGGCGAACTCAAGGCGAGAGTGTGAACATTCACAGTAAAATAACCATATAATTTTTAGGTAAACTAATCCTAAGTTAAGAAAATTAATTTGATTAACATAAATTACTTGAGTCTTAAATTTTAATACTATGCTTTATAGGTATTAATCTCAACGTAAAATTCATTGCAACCTCCAGCTAATTGTTGAATATTAAAAGTTTAGTGTGGAAACAGAGGTGAGTTAGGATTTCAAAGTTTCAGTAATTTTTTTTTTTAATTTCATGTTGTATGTTTGTCTTCATGTATGCCCTAATTTAATCAGATCCTTCATATTGATAGGATAGCTATGCATGATAAGAAGAATAGAAAAAGATGAGCACGCATGAAAGATGTGCAGAAGATGAATGATATTTAGATAGACATTATATGTAAGATAGAAATGTAAGATATGCATGTAGAAAAAATATACAAGATATAAGTAATAGTATTCATGAGATAAATATATGATATGATAGATATGTCTAATGAATAGTTATACAATAGAATAAATATGCATGTTATTAGATGCATGAAGATATCTCAGAATAATGTATGTATGAAGAATAAAATAATTTATATGTGAATGCTTGCATGTGCATGTTCAAATAAAAATTTAACCCACTAATGATACAGAAAAGGACGTTAGTCCACCCATGCGCATAGAGTTTTTTTTACCACCCCGCACAATTGTGATGGTTAGATCACTAACTGTTGTGCCAACGGGATAATAGCAGCCAAGGCGGTACACCAGAGCTTACCTCCTAGATAATTATAATGTTTACATTGATAACCGATGTGCCAATGAGATAATATCGGTTAGAAACATGTAAGGGTCTTTCCATCCTAGATAATTGTGATATGTACATCGCTAACCGCAGTGTCAACGAGAGTTGACGGGGCAATATCGGCTAAGAGTGTGTTAGGTTTGTTGACGGTGATCCTCATAGAGACAAATGCATATGTAGAGTATAAAATAAAAGTAAAGTTAAAATAAATGTTTACAAAAGATTGTGTATTTTTATTTAGAAAATGTTCAATGATACATGTATTAGCATATGACTTATTGGTTATAAATATCTTTGATTGTGTATAAACATATTAGATTATATATAAACATATGTTAGATTGCTTATAAATAAATATGAAAGACCAATATATTATACGATTTCTTATATACAAACATGCATATTGTACTATTTTCAAAGGATTATTATAGTTTAGTAGTGTGATTACTTCTGTGTTATATTTAAATAATTCATTATGTTGCTTTAATATTATTTTTAGGTTTTAAACATTCAAACAAGATAAATAGAAGAGCAAATGTATACAAGAGATAAGAACAACAAACATAAAGGTACAAAGTTATAGTTGTTAATTTTAATTGTTTTATTTAGTGGTTAATTTTAATTGCTTTCTTTAGTTCTATTTGAATATTAAATTGTTAGTAAAAGAATTATAACAGCAGAGAATTGATTTCCACCATTTGATCGTTTGTTCCCGTCTTTGTTAACTACAAGCCCCGAGCCGGGCTGTGACTCTTTACAATCTGATAAGCTTGACATTTTAACATATTCTTCAACATCCTTGTTCATGCATGGCCACTAGAATATCAATTTCAAATCTTTAGATATCTTAGTGCTACTTTGATGAATTGTGTAGCCTGAGTGATGAACTTCATATAGAATTTATTGTTTTAAATAAAAATCAATAGGTACTCATAACTACTTCTTGTTTATGATAATCACATCTTCATCAACAGTCATATCTGACCTCTTTCCTGATTGAGTTCAAATATTCAACGTTAACTCTCTAAGTTGCCTGAATTTATTTATCAACGTTGGTTGCACAATCAACAGATGTAAATACCCACTATCTCCAGGTTTTCTAACTTCCAATTGCAAGGCATATATTTTCTCAATCAATTCCAACTCCTGAGTAATGATCTAGCTTGCACTATATGTGAATTTACGACTCAACGCATCGGCAACTACATTTGCTCAGTCATAATAATACGGTATATCCAAATCATAATCTTTGATGATATCTAGTTAATTAGTGATTATCTCGCATTCCATGCCATATAAGTAGTGTCTCCAGATCTTAAAAGCAAACACTATAGCAGCTAACTATAGATTGTGTCAGATAATTCATCTCCTGTGGTTTCAACTATTTGGATGCTAAGTTATTACCCTTTTATTTAACATTAGAACACAACCCAAGTCTCTCAATAACTCATCGCTATAAATCTGACCATTATATACCTCTAATGGAAAAGCTCACTGGAACAACTGTTAATAATTTTTTTTTAATTCCTAAAAATTGTGTTCACATTCTACACCACTCAAATTGAACATCTTTCCCGATCAAACTGGATGACATAGCTATATGTGAAAATCCTTTAACGACCTCCTATAATATTTGGTCAAACAAAGAACTTGTGCACCTTTATAACATTTTTTAGTGTAGCTCATTCTATAATTGTTTTTACCTCCTGAGAATCCACTGAAATTTCTTGCACGTCGATGATGTGCTCTAGAAATACAATGCTTTGCAACCAAAGCTTGCATTTTGAAAACTTTGCAAATAACTAGTTCTGCCTCAACAACTCCAATTCTATTCTCAAATGTTTGGCATGATCATCATCAGTTCTTAAGTAGAACAGAAAATCATTAATAAAAATAATAACAAACTGATCCAAAGACATGAATATTTGATTCATTAAGTTCATAAACACGACAAATGTATTCCTTAATCCAAAAGACATAACAAGGAATTCATAATGACCGTACCTGATCCTAATCACAACTGCCTCCTTAACTCTCTGACATAGTTATATCACAATGTCAGATCAATTTAAGAAAGTACAATAATGTCCTCTAACTGATCAAATAGATCATCGATCTTGGGCAAATATTATTTGTTCTTGATTATCACCTTGTTCAACTCTCTATAAGCAATGCACGATGGCAAAGAACCATCTTACTTCTTTAAAAATACCCTAAGGCGAATTGATTGGCCTGATAAAACCCTTATTTATCAATTTTTGTAATTGGCATTTCAATTCCTGCAATTATTTCGGAGCCATCTTGTAAGGAGAAAAAATTGCAGATGTCCCCGGCTGTACGCCATTGCCAAATTCAACGTCCAGCTCTGACAGTAGCTATGACAATTCTTTAAGAAATACATCAAAAAATTCTGCAACCGGGATGTTCTTCAATTCCTATACATATTTATTAAGCACTTTTAATTTGACAATGAATACCGGTTTACCACTTCACAAATACTTTCCAACTTTCACTACACTAATTAGAGAAAATTGTGTATTTTTATAATAGTAAAAATAAAATGACTTCTCGCCAGGCAAATTAAATTTCACAGGTTTTTTTCCAGCATTCAATTATAGCAAAAGATTTCACCATCTAATACATTCTTAGTATAGCATAAAATATCTGAATTGGTATGATAATTAATTATTTTTGAAAATTTTTTATCAAAAATACTGACAAGCACGAAACATTTGTTATTTGCATAAAAATCACTTTTTCAATGGTATAATGACACATAAGACAGGAGTGAAGTGCACAATATAAAATAATAAGCTGGTAGCAAACTCTTCAAAAAATAAAGGATGCAAGAAAGAATGTGATGCATCCGAATAAAATAAAACAATATCAGGATAATTTAAATCAAAAGCATACGTATAACCACTTCTTCATATTAGCTTCTTCAGGAGTACTTGCAAAAACTTTGGCCTTCACTGGTTGCTCATTTCTGCGATCTAAAGTTTCACTTTTTGCTTGATTTGAAGACTTTCCTAATAATTGAGTTTTGTCTGACTGACCGACCGCCTTTTAAAAATTTCCTGAGTTGTCATTATTGAGATGTTAATGGTCTGCTGTCTCTTTTCTTTTCCTACAGACATTTCATCTGAAGATGTCATAATTGTCCATATTTAAAGCACTTCCTTGAAACCATCAAGCCCTGCCCAAAATGCCTTTTCTGCACTTCTCACAAATATGTTTTTCTGATTGTGTGCTTCTGCTTACCTTCCAATTTAAATTTCTTTCTTTGGAAGTCTTCTCCATTGTCACTACTAATTGGAGAAGTTCAGCTTTTGTTCAATTCATCTAGCTATTTTCACTAGCACTGAGAAATCAATTATTTCAAATGAAGCTAACGCCAACCCCAATTGACCTCGTAGGTTGCGCAAAAATCTGATATTTTTCTTCCTAGGTGCAGATATAATGAGATGCATACCTAGAAATAAAAGTAAATAGTCTCATACTGCATAACTATATTGCATAACTATATTAGACCCTCGAAGTAAATTAAGGAATTTATCTTGCAATGCTAATCTGATCGAAGGTGGAATGAACCAATCATTGAAAACTCTGACAAAATCATCCCACTGAATCTGTTAAAGAGGTGTTCTTGCGCCTACAACCATCTATCTGCTTTGCCTTCTAACATTGAAAGTGGCAAGCACCACTCTTCCATTCTCTTGAAAAATCATGTCATCCAAAATTTTTCCGATTTTTAATAGTTAATTTTCAGCAGTTGTATGATTAGTGTCATCTTTAAAATTAGGTGGCTTGAATGCTTGAAAGAGCTTCAAATGACGATCAACTTCTGTATTAGCTTCAAATATGGGCTTTGTACTAATAGAAGATATTTCAATAGTAGTTATTTTATCAACAACTAGCGATATCAACTGAACAATGCCCTATATCTTTGCGACTCTAATTATTCGTTTGCTCTGTTCTAATTATTAATTCTATTCAATACATTTTCAGCTTGTACCACTTGCTCTACAATTGGCCTAGAAGACTGGCCTCGGTACTTTTTTATTCTTTTTCAACCAACTTCATTTTATTGGCATAATTCATTACTCAATGTAATTTATCATAAAATAAATATGTCGTGCATGGATGATACCTTAAGTCGTATGAAATACCTACCCCAAATCAATCAACCTATAGTTTTGTATAAATAAAATCATTTTTTATCTCATTCTTACTTCTAAATACAACACGCTTTCATTACACTTTTCATCCAATAACCATGCATTGATTCCACTATTTGTCACACCCTAAATATCAACATATAGTTCTGCATAAACTAATCATATTTAAGATGTTATTCTTATTTTTAAATCCAACACACTTCCATCATTCTTTTCATCCAATAATAAAGCTCTGATACCACCATCTATCACACCCTAGCTGACCTCGCTTTTAAGGTCAACCGCGGTGCGACAAAAGCGAATTAATCGGGTCAGATTAAATTCTCACAAACACTCGTCCCGACTTTCATAATCAGAACCTAGTTGGTGAAGAATTAATCTAATTAAATCATTGCAAACGTACTTAATACATTTCATTTCATTTTATATTCATACATTTAACAGTGTGGAAAATCAAATCATAACAATATATTTTTAAATTGAGCTATTAAATCTAACATACTAGAAGTAAGCACTCAAAAGTTTGTACAAGCTCTTAAAACTATATAATACAAAAAATATACACGTCACACATAGCTATTTGTCTTGGTGCACCTTAGCCCTTCCTGAAAATCAACAGAGTAAAATACAATAATCTCAGCAAAATAATTAACACTACAATTAAATTTTATAGACAGAAAAGAAACAACATGCATGCTCATATATAACTCATGTACATGTCCGCAACACATTCCACATGTTATAATCTTAAAACATGTAAAAAAAGTATATAATGCAGGAAATCAATACAAGTTATAAAAAACATATATTTCATTCACTCATGTGCAATCATAAGCATTTCATAAAAATTTCATAGTCATCAATCATAATCATAGGAATGCCACATAATTATGTCACAACTATCTTAATATTATAATATATTATTTGAGTCATCACCCAACACGAATGCTAATTTAAATATTAATAAAAGTTGTGCCCCATCCAAAATAGCAGTATTAATAGCCCACTGGTACCAACAGTTCCTTATATTTTGTTCCCGCCTAATCTTAATGGTTCTCGATGTTTCGTCCTCGTCTGATTTCAACGGCTTCAGGAGCTTCGTCCCGATCTAAATATTTTCCATTTCAGTTGGAAAATGCAGTCGGATGTTTGGGGTACAATAAGTGATCAAGGAGTAGTCACTCATATCACAAGAGGTAACTTTGCATAGAGTTTCATTACTATACCGAGCTATTAAATCTAACATACTAGAAGTAAGCACTCAAAAGTTTGTACAAGCTCTTAAAACTATATAATACAAAAAATATACACGTCACACATAGCTATTTGCCTTGGTGCACCTTAGCCCTTCCTGAAAATCAACAGAGTAAAGTACAATAATCTCAGCAAAATAATTAACACTAAAATTAAATTTTATAGACAGAAAAGAAACAATATATAACTCATGTACATGTCCGCAACACATTCCACATATTATAATCTTAAAACATGTAAAAAAAGTATATAATGCAAGAAATCAATGCGAGTTATAAAAAACATATATTTCATTCACTCATGTGCAATCATAAGCATTTCATAAAAATTTCATAGTCATCAATCATAATCATAGGAATGCCACATAATTATGTCACAACTATTTTAATATTATAATATAATATTTGAGTCGTCACCCAACCCGAATGCTAATTTAAATATTAATAAAAGTTGTGCCCCATCCAAAATAGCAGTATAAATAGCCCCTTGGTACCAACAGTTCCTTATATTTTCTTCCCGCTTGATTTCAATGGTTCTCGAAGTTTCATCCTCGCCTGAGTTCAACGGCTTCAGGAGCTTCATCACGATCTAATTACCAAGAGTCGGGAACCTAATCTCTCTATATCATCTGTATTTGCAAGTATTCATATAATAGTCTACTAATAACATTACTTGTGACATTTCTTAAATCATAAGTCCTGCAACAAACATTTATCATAAGAATTTCATATAGCATATGCATGAATCATAATAATCGAATACCTGCAAGGAATGATTTGATAAACATGTTTATCAAATTCATAACTTAGTAAAATCATCGGTATCATAAGGGATAAATAATGTTTTCATGCTTACAGTCAATGTTGGTCTTCATTCACAATACGCAGAAAATACTAAATGCAATTGTGTCTACATAATCATATAGAAACCTACAGAGATCTATGGGTGCAAGAGAGTTGTAGATAGCAAAAGAGAAGCAAATGAGGACAAACATTATCAAAAAATATTTCTCAATTTGTATCCTATTTTTGCTTCATTATTTGCAAATGTATAAGATAAAATGATTTATATTATGATTTGGATATGAACATAATTGTATGTGTCACGATTCGGCCTCAGACTTAAAATTAACCAATACAATAACAAACGGTCAGGCAATGGAAATAAATTCTCTGCCACTATAATTTTATCACTAATAATTTAATACTCAAATATTCATCAAAGAACCACTAAAGAAAGCAATTAATTAACAANAAATAACAAACGGTCAGGCAATGAAAATAAATTATCTTCCACTCTAATTTTATCACTAATAATTTAATACTCAAATATTCATCAAAGAACCACTAAAGAAAGCAATTAATTAACAAGTAGAAATTTGTACATTTCTGGTTGTTCTCATCATCTATAAACATTTGCTCCTCTTCTAGTCGTCTTGTTTAAAAACTTTAAAACTAAAAAAAAAAATTTTAACAAAATAATAAGTTATCTAAAGATAACTCAGTTGTATCCCTTTCCAAACTGCAATAACCCAATGAAAATAAATCAATGTGCACGTTGNATGGTTGTTGTTCTCATCATCTATAAACATTTGCTCCTCTTCTAGTCCTCTTGTTTAAAAACTTTAAAACTAAAAAATAAAATTTAAATAAAATAATAAGTTTTCTAAAGATAACTCAGTTGTATCCCTTTCCAAACTGCAATAACCCAATGAAAATAAATCAATGTGCACGTTGGTCTTTCACATCTCTATAAAAAATCTTAGAATATGCAAATCTTTCATATTTCTATAAAAATTGTTTAAATATACTAGTGCATGTATCAATAACTTTTTCTCAATGAAAATACTCAAATATTTCTACATGCATTTACTTTAACTTTACTTTTACTTTATACTATTTACATGCACATTTGCCTGCCTGAGAATCATCGTCAAAAATAACCTAACACACCCCTGACCAAGATTATCTCGTCGCACAACGGTTGGTGATCTAAACATTACAATTGTTTGAGGTGAAAAGACTCTTACCTTCCCCTGGCCAATATTCTCCTGTTAGCATAGCAATTAACGATCTAAACATCTTAATTGTTTGGGTAGGCAAGTTCTGTCTACTCTTCGCAGGCCAATATTCTCCCTTCGGCACAGCATCTAGTGAACTATCACTCACAATTGTCTGGAGCGGAAGAAAAACCTCTACACACACGAGTAAACTGATGTTCCTTGCTTGTACCATTAGAGGGTGAACTCCTCCCTTAACATTCACATACAAGCATTTGTAAACAAGTTATTTCATCTTCATAACATAANATGCATGTATCAATAACTTTTTCTCAATGAAAATACTCAAATCCTCTACATGTATTTACTTTAACTTTACTTTTACTTTATATTATTTACATACACATTTGTCTGTCTGAGAATCATCGTCAAAAGTAACCTAACACACCCCTGACTAAGATTATCTCGTCGCACAGTGGTTGGTGATCTAAACATTGCAATTGTTTGAGGTGAAAAGACTCTTACTTTCCCCTGACCAATATTCTCCTGTTAGCATATCAGTTAACGATCTAAACATCTTAATTGTCTGGGTAGGCAAGTTTTGTCTACTCGTCGCAGACCAATATTCTCCCTTCGGCACAGCATCTAGTGAACTATCACTCACACTTGTCTGGGGCGGAAGAAAAACCTCTACGCACACGAGTAAACTGGTGTTCCTTGCTTGTACCATAAGAGGGTGAACTCCTCCCTTAACATTCACATACAAGCATTTGTAAACAAGTTATTTCATCTTCATAAAATAAATTCTTCTGAGACAGTTTCTACTAACATACATAGTTTACTTTAACGTGCAACTATTTATCATGCATAGCTTTCCTATCATGCATATCTTGCATATCATGGATCTCATGCATATCTTTCATATATATATTGGAAATCATTTCTATTATGCATATCTTTCCTATCTAATAATATGAAAAATATGTTATCATATAAATTTAACTGAACTAAAACATACATATAATCAACATACATTTTTAAATAAAGAAGATTAATGAAATTTAGAAATATAATTACTCACTTCAATTGTCACGCAAGATTCTCAATTTTCAGTAACTAGCTGAGCATTACAATTAGGGCTGTCAATTTGGCTCGTTGTTCGTGAACAGCTCGTGTTCGGCTCGTTAAGCAGCTCGTGTNCACCTAGAAATAAAAGTGAATAGTCTCATACTGCATAACTATATTGCATAACTATATTAGACCCTCGAATTAAATTAAAGAATTTATCTTGCAATGCTAATCTGTCCGAAGGTGGAATGAACCAATCATTGAAAACTCTGACAAAATTATCCCACTGAATCTGTTAAAGAGGTGTCCTTGCACCTACTACCATCTATTTGCTTTGCCTTCTAACATTGAAAGTGGCAAGCACCACTCTTCTATTCTCTTGAAAAATCATGTCATCCAAAATTGTTCCGATCTTTAATAGTTAATTTTCAGCAGTTGTATGATTAGTGTCATCTTTAAAATTAGGTGGCTTGAATGCTTGAAAGATCTTCAAATGAAAATCAACTTCTGTACTAGCTTCAAATATGGGCTTTGTACTAATAGAAGACATTTCAATAGTAGTTATTTTATCAACAACTAGCGATATCAACTGAACAATGCCCTATATCTTCGCGACTCTAATTATTCGTTTGCTCTGTTCTGATTATTAATTCTATTCAATACATTTTCAGCTTGTACCACTTGCTCTACAATTGGCCTAGGAGACTGGCCTCGGTACTTTTTATTCTTCTTCAACCAACTTCATTTTATTGGCATAATTCATTACTCAATGTAATTTATCATAAAATAAATATGTCGTGCATGGATGATACCTTAAGTCGTATGAAATACCTACCCCAAATCAATCAACCTATAGTTTTGTATAAATAAAATCATTTTTTATCTCATTCTAACTTCTAAATACAACACACTTTCATTACACTTTTCATCCAATAACCATGCATTGATTCCACTATTTGTCACACCCTAAATCAATCAACATATAGTTCTGCATAAACTAATCATATTTAATGTTATTCTTATTTTTAAATCCAACAAGCTTCCATCATTCTTTTCATCCAATAATAAAGCTCTGATACCACCATCTATCACACCTAGTTGACCCCGCTTTTAAGGTCAACCGCAGTGCGACAAAATCAAATTAATCGAGTCAGATTAAATTCTCACAAACACTCGTCCTGACTTTCATAATCAGAATCTAGTTGGTGAAGAGTTAATCTAATTAAATCATCGCAAAAGTACATAATACATTTCATTTCATTTTATATTCATATATTTAATAGTGTGGAAAATCAAATCATAACAATATATATTTATACTGAGCTATTAAATCTAACATACTAGAAGTAAGCACTCAAAAGTTCGTACAAGGTTTTAAAACTATATAATACAAAAAAAATACACTTCACACATAGCTATTTGCCTTGGTGCACCATAGCCCTTCCTGAAAATCAACAGAGTAAAGTACAATAATCTCAGCAAAATAATTAACATTAAAATTAAATTTTATAGACAGAAAAGAAACAACGTGCATGCTCATATATAACTCATGTACATGTCCGCAACACATTCCACATGTTATAATTTTAAAACATGTAAAAAAAGTATATAATGCTGGAAATCAATACAAGTTATAAAAAATATATATTTCATTCACTCATATGCAATCATAAGCATTTCATAAAAATTTCATAGTCATCAATCATAATCATAGGAATGTCACATAATTACGTCACAACTATCTTAATATTATAATATATTATTCGAGTCGTCACCCAACACGAATGCTAATTTAAATCTTAATAAAAGTTGTGCCCCATCCAAAATAGCAGTATTAATAGCCCCCTGGTACCAACAATTCCTTATATTTTGTTCCGCTTAATCTCAATGGTTCTCGATGTTTCGTCCTCGTCTGATTTCAACGGCTTCAGGAGCTTCGTCCCGATCTAAATACTTTCCATTTCAGTTGGAAAATGCAGTCGGATGTTTGGGGTACTATAAGTGATCAAGGAGTAGTCACTCAAATCACAAGAGGTAACTTTGCACAGAGTTCCATTACTATACCGAGCTATTAAATCTAACATACTAGAAGTAAGCACTCAAAAGTTTGTACAAGCTCTTAAAACTATATAATACAAAAAATATACATGTCACACATAGCTATTTGCCTTGATGACTCTTAGCCCTTCCTGAAAATCAACAGAGTAAAGTACAATAATCTCAGCAAAATAATTAACACTAAAATTAAATTTTATAGACAGAAAAGAAACAATATATAACTCATGTACATGTCCGCAACACATTCCACATATTATAATCTTAAAACATGTAAAAAAAGTATATAATGCAGGAAATCAATGTGAGTTATAAAAAACATATATTTCATTCACTCATGTGCGATCATAAGAATTTCATCAAAATTTCATAGTCATCAATCATAATCATAGGAATGCCACATAATTATGTCACAACTATTTTAATATTATAANAATCATAAGAATTTCATCAAAATTTCATAGTCATCAATCATGATCATAGGAATGCTACATAATTATGTCACAACTATTTTAATATTATAATATATTATTTGAGTCGTCACCCAACCCGAATGCTAATTTAAATATTAATAAAAGTTGTGCCCCATCCAAAATAGCAGTATGAATAGCCACCTGGTACCAACAATTCATTATATTTTGTTCCCGCCTGATCTCAATGGTTCTCAAAGTTTCGTCCTCGCCTGAGTTCAACGGCTTCAGGAGCTTCGTCCCGATCTAAATACCAAGAGTAGGGAACATAATCTCTCCATATCATTTGTACTTGCAAGTATTCATATAATAATCTACTAATAACATTACTTGTGGCATTTCTTAAATCATAAATCCTGCAACAAACATTTATCATAAGAATTTCATATANCGGGAACATAATCTCTCCATATCATTTGTACTTGCAAGTATTCATATAATAGTCTATTAATAACATTACTTGTGGCATTTCTTAAATCATAAATCCTGCAACAAACATTTATCATAAGAATTTCATATATCATATGCATGAATCATAGTAATTGAATACCTGCAAACAATGATTTGATAAACATGTTTATCAAATTCATAACTTAGTAAAATCATCGGTTTCATAAGGGACAAATCATGTTTTCATTCTTACAGTCAATGTTGGTCTTCATTCACAACACACAGAAAATACTNGCAATGATTTGATAAACATGTTTATCAAATTCATAACTTAGTAAAATCATCGGTATCATAAGGGACAAATCATGNACTTCCCGGAAGTCCCTGCCACTAACTGCAGCTCCCTTGCAATCACGCGGTTCGCGCCTGCTACATGGACCCAAAGGTTGGAGCTTGCGAGATCCTTCTATTAGGTATAACCGAAAACAATGGAGAGAGGGAGAAAGACACGTGAAGGCTCTGAAAAGAATCCCAGCTCTTCTACGCATCTCAGAGCACAAAATATCGCGTGAGTAAGCTGGTGGCTACAGTGCATGTGTGATTAGTGAAGGATTAGAATTAAGTTGGGTTTAATTAAAGTAATTGAACTTATAACTTCGATATTTATATCTTCCAATCTATTCATAATTTATACANTATAATTACTCACTTCAATTGTCATGTAAGATTCTCAATTTTCAGTAACTAGCTGAGCATTACAATAACCTTTATGTTGATTTTAATAACCTATAGAACAAATATCAAACTCTAAAATTCAAGCAAATTTTCTTTTAATCAAATTATTCTTCTCAAGTTAGCATAGAATTATTTTACCTAAAATTGACAGGAATAGACCAACGGTGAATTTCCACACACTCGTCTCAAGCTCGCCGCCTCTTGTAAATGATCTGAAATCTGTAAATATCTTGAGATTTCATAATACCATGACACATAATGTGATTTAACCTAAAATGTAACCTATTCGCCAAAACATAACTTAAACAGGCTTATCAACATAACCCAACATTNTAAACTCTTTCATGGAGATCTCCAACCTCTACGTAAAGAATGCTATTAACGATAAATCAAATAATGTGCACGTTACATATGTATAAGGCTGCCAAAAGATATGTGCTTGCCCCAATTGTAAGTTCATTAATTTAAAAAAATATTCAACTTATAATTTATAAAGCTCAAAGAAGATATAAAATCATAAAATCGAAAAATGACTCAAGCTTGATAAAAACATTTTGTTAAACCTGCTTGCATTGGTGCATGTCCCATGACGACCCCGATTAATAGTCAAAATAGAACATAACAAAAGCATGTGTGATTTAACTAATTGAGAGCACCTCCAACANTATGACGACCCCGATTAATAGTCAAAATAGAACATAACAAAAGCATGTGTGATTTCACTAATTGAGAGCACCTCCAACAACACCCATTTTGACATCATACTTCCCATGATAGAGTGAGAGAAACACCTAGAGTATGTTTGGGGCAGCTCCAACTATTTGAAGTTGTTATGTAGTTGTTGCAGAAGAAACTGTGTTTCAAAAAGCTGTGACTATTACAAATTTATTCTATTTTCAAAAAGACAAACTATAGTTTTTTTAGAGCTACCATACATAAACAGTTCAAGTTAATAAAAACAGTTTTCTATCACAAAAATTTCTAAAAAGTAGCAAAAAACATTTCTTTAAACAGAACTTTGATGGCAGTCTAAAAAGCAAAGCTGACAGAAAATTGTCCCAAAAAGACCCTTAATCACATAAATTTGCCTGAACAAATACATGATGCGGAGCTCGTAAGAGGACATGCATAAGAAAGGAGTGTGACATGGCATAAGAAAGGGTTGGGTTAACTCTAGTATCATTTGGTATCAAAGTTAGTCCAACACTAGTCCCATCCTAGTGTTTCTAGCATCCGCCCCTACTTAACCTAGCACTCCAATTTTTTTCTTTCTTTCGTTTATTTTTATCTTCTTTCTTTCGTTTATTTTTATCGTCTTCTTTTCATTTTTTTCATTCTTTTCACAGATCCCAAACCGTCAAACATGTCTCCAAGAAGAAAAATGTCTGAGTCTACCCGAGAAGAGATACGATGAGAACTTTGTCCCCTCTAACAAAGAATTGAAGATATTGAACACACTAAGAAGTTACCTTCGACCAAGACCTAGAGAGTTAACGGAGGGAGAGAGAAGAGGATTTGAATCCCTTCCATAGGGATAATTTCAACGACGAAGAAGACAGGCTATGGCGTTTCAGAATCCAATATCAAATGAGGCCTAAAGAGGGATACATGTGTCCCTCCTACAGGGAAACTTTCCAGGATTAGATGTAATTTGGAGGGCGGATCAAGGTAGATTTTCTCACGTTTGAGGGGGGCGTGGAACCAAATGAATTTATTGAATGACTACAGGAAGTTGAGGGGAACTTCGAATACAAAGAGGTGCCAGAAGAGAGTTATGTCAAATTAGCTGCTATCAAATTGAAGAAAAGTGTCTCCCTATGGTGGGAGAATGTACGATAGAGGAGAGAAGACAACAACAAGATTACCAGCTAGGAGAAGATGAAGAAAACAATGCGGAAGAAATTTCTTTCCCCTCATTACCGCCAAGACATGTTATTGAAATTCTGCAACCTGCAACAGAGAGAACTTTCAGTGGAGAAGTTCACAGCTCAGTTCGACCACTTCCAGTTGAAGTGCGACCTGACAAAGCCAAAGAAGAATATAGTAGCCAGATATCTTGAGGGCTTGAAGCCTAGTATTAGTAATATCGTACATCTACATCTGTACTGAACTTTGGGGGGGTGTCCAAATACTAGAATTGAAAGTAGAAAAACAACAAAATCAGAGCCAACAACTGCCACCAACTAAGCAGCCACCCATAGTTGGAGACAGCAACAGGAGCACGCCGCAAAAAGTTGAGAAAGTTGGTTCAGCTGCAGATAAAGCCACCTCTAGTGAGAAGAAGCCAACTACAGTGCCTGTAAAAAAAATGCTTCAAATGCCACGAATTTGGGCACAAAGCCTCCAGCATCCCAAAGAGCAGAGTTGTATCTTTTATCGAGCAAGGCACCTTGGAAGATGTTAGTGAGGAGAAGGAAGCTAAGGAACAGGGTGAGTATCTTGGTATTTTCCCTTTGAGGTTTGTATTTGACTTTGAGGTAGTGCTCCAGCTATCACTTGTCTAAGGTGGTGATCATCTCCACGAGTTCGGGTGTTGCTCCGGTTGTAACTCGACCCTGCCAAGATATTTATCTATCCTTTTACCCTTCCTGTTGTTGTTAACCCACTTCCCAGCCATATAAAAAGACCACCACACCTCCTCCCCAGTCCTTCCAGCTTGTTCACTGCCCTTCAGCCACCAGCAACCCACCACACCTCAATTGTCCTTCTAATAGGATTTTGCAGCCCTTCAGCCACTAGCAGACCACCACCCCTGCCCTCCCAGTAGGCCTCAACAACCACTAACAACTATCAGCAGACAGACAACCCTCCCTAGCCTTTCTGCTAGCTGCCAACAATCTCCGTGCAGCTTCCCTACAGGCCACAACCACTGTGCTGCCCCTTCCCCAACTCTTCCAGCTGCCATTCAGCCATTCTGCCAGCTGCCGGGAGTTGCTCCGGTTGTAACTCGACCCTGCCAAGATATTTATCTATCCTTTTACCCTTCCTGTTGTCGTTAACCCACTTCCCAGCCCTATAAAAAGACCACCACACCTCCTCCCCAGTCCTTCCAGCTTGTTCACTACCCTTCAGCCACCAGCAACCCACCACACCTCAATTGTCCTTCTAACAGGATTTTGCAGCCCTTCAGCCACTAGCAAACCACCACCCCTGCCCTCCCAGTAGGCCTCAACAACCACTGACAGCTATCAGCAGACATACAACCCTCCCTAGCCTTTCTGCTAGCTACCACCAATCTCTGTGCAGCTTCCCTACAGGCCGCAACCACTGTGCTGCCCCTTCCCCAGCTCTTCCAGCTGCCATTCGGTCATTCTGCCCGCTGCCCCTCTTCCTCCTCCAACCGTCGTACCTCCTCCCTGCAGCTTCCCTACAAGCCGCAGTAAGATGCACTATGGATTCCAACCATCAACAACTTCTCCACTTCTGTGGATTCCAGCAATCGGACACCGATCTGGTCTTCACCGAAGTTGTTTGCCTTGCTCCATCACCTCAGAGTTCCTCCTCGTCATGATTGTTTGTTTCATGTTGTGTCATTTGTTAGCAATCCTTTCTGCACTTTTGCTTTGTATGATTATTTTCCTTTGTTTTGAGTCTCCAGTGTAACCTTGTTCTAAATTCAGTAATAATATTTGTCATCTTGTAACGTGGTTTGAGTGAACAGTTGTATCATTTGATATTAGAGCTAGCCCAACCTTAGTAGCATCCTAGGGTTTCTATCATCCGCCCCTACCCATTCCACCACACACAATTTTTATCTTTCTTTTGTTTATTTTTTCTCTTATTTCTTTGTTCCTTCTTTTCTTTCCTTCAACGGATCCCAAACCGTCAAGTATACTGCTAAATAGAAATATGTCTGAGCTTACCTGATAAGAGATATGACGAGAGCTCCGTCACCTCCAACAATGAATTGCAGAGATTGAAGAAATGACACGGGGGAAAGTTACATTTGACCGAGACATGGAGAGTCGAAGGGGAGAGAGAGAAGAGGATTTGAATCCCTTCCAAAAGGATAATTTAAGCAATTAAGAATATAGGGCATGGCGTTTCAGAATCCATTATCAGAGGAGGCCTAAGGACGAATACATGTGTCTCTTCCATAGGGAAACTTTCAGGGATGAGATGTCATTTGGAGGGCACCCAGACCACGGAATCAAGGTAAACTTGCTCAAGTTTGAGGGGGCATGGATCCGAATGAATTATTGAATGGCAGGTAGTTGATTGGATTTTCAAATACAAAGAGGTGCCCGAAGAGAGGTGGGTAAAATAAGCTGCTATCAAATTGAAGAAAAGTGTCTCCCTGTGGTGGAAGAACGTACAACGACAGAGGAGGCGAGAAGACAACGAAATGATTACCAGGTGGGAGAAGATGAAAAAACCATGCAGAAGAAATAGCTTCTCCCTCATTAACGCCAAGATATGTTTTTGAAACTTCGCAATCTACAACAAAGAAACCTTTAAGTAGAGTTCACACCTCAGTTCGACCACTTACAGCTGAAGTGCAACCTGACATAGCCAGAAGAGAATATAGTAGTCAGATATCTTGGGGGCTTGAAGCCTAGTATTAGAAATGTGGTGTATCTACAACCATATTGGACATTGGGGGATGTACAAACACTAGCATTGAAAGTGGAAAGGCAGCAAAAGCAGAGCCGACATACACCACATACCAGAAAGCCGCCCACAATTGGAAACAACGGCAGGAGCACACCTCAAAAAGTTGAGAAAATTGGTTCGAATACAGATAAAGCCACCCCCAGTGAGAAGAAGCTTTCTATAGTGCCCTCTGGAAAATGCTTCAAATGCCACAGATTTGAACACATAGCCTCCAGCTCTCGACAAGCAATGTTGTATCTTTTACCGAGTAGGGTGACGTGGAAGAGGTTAGCAAGTAGCAGGAAGCAGCGGAACATGTTGAGGATTATCAACTTCCACTAGATGGGAGGAAGCATTTGTGATTCGACGGGTTTTGCAGGCTGAAGACACTAGGGATCTAAAGTGGCTTCGCCACAACATTTTCTACACCCATTGCACAGTAAACAGAAAGGTATGCAGTCTTATCATTGATGAGGGTAGCACTAAAAATGTGGCATCAACCTAGATGGTAGAGAAACTGTAACTCACGACTCAGGAGGCAGGTAAAATTGGGTAGAGAAATCCACGGGCACGAATCCCTCTCTCTCTCTCTCTCTCTCCATTCTAAGTATTCATTTCCTTCCTCACAATTTTATTTTAACTTTTGCCTCATTTTTCGTGCAAATATCATTTCTGGTAACCATCGAAGGCACCGATTTCCTGTCAAAAGCGTTAAAAATCCTTTGCAAGCTTTTGTGTGGGTTCTAGCACGAAATCAATATAAGGGAGGAGTGGTTGGAGGTGATAGAAAAAAAATTAGGCAGGTTCAGAAGGACCAATTATGCCGAGAAGTTCATTTGAGTATGTGTTAGAAATTAATGCATATTTTGGGTTAATGCACATTATGAGCCAAATTTTATGAAATCTTATGTTGTCTACTAGCTTCAAGTTGTCTATACGAGGCAGTGAACTCGAGACGAGGGTGTAGGCACTCGTCGTAGGTCTGCTCCATCAAGTCAGGTGAAAATTTTTTTTGCTATTTTTAAGAAAAATATTCTTTTATAGATTTTCATGTAAGTTTTATTATGAAAAAAAAACATTTAAAATTTTCTGCATATTGTGAATGAATATCTGCAATTGAATGTATGAGTGCATGTTTAGTTTTCTATGATATATGTGATGCTATGATCAGGCTAGACTACATATGACAATATTTATGATATGAATTCCCTTCAATTATTCATTTATTATATTTCATGCTTATGATACATGTAATGTCTTCTAAATATTTGATACCGAAATGATGATTTAAATGTCACAAAGAATATTAAAGGTAGAATATTACACGAGTATTGCCAAGTACACTATGTAATATTCCTGACTCTCAATATTTATAAGGGGACGAAACTTTGGAAACTATTGGCATTAAGTGGTGACAGAATGTTAGGGAACTGTGAGCATCAGAAGAGCTGTCGATAATTGTATGTTGGGGGAAAACCCAACCTTTTACGATTGTTTATATGGTCTTTGTGGAAGAGTGATAACCAATGATGAAAGGATATGGAAATAGTAGAATATTATACAATGAATATGCTTATGAACATGTTTTCATCCTGAAACTCGGAAACCTAGCCGACGGCACACTATCGTGCATCTCTGCACAATCCCAACCCCAGCAATGCAACTGGAGTCATAAGCTCTCTCGGCAGTGAGGAAGAGGGGAAACAAGAGAAGAATGATCGGGAGAGGGAAGAGGGAGTGGGACATGGCTTACTACAGTTCATGTGACTCCACTAAGCCACTCGCCACTTTCCGTTCATGTCTACAGGCTAAGCTACAATCATAGCTCCTCACAGCAGCTACTATCGAGCGCGACTAAGAGGGAGGGAGGGAGGTTGTGCGAACGAAAACGAGAGAGCGTGAGAGGAGTAACGGGAGAGGAGAGGAGAAATTTCGAGAGCTCTGGATGGAGGATTACCCTATTCGACGATTATATTGCATGGGTTAGGTCGGTTAGCTATAGTGAGGGGATTAAGAAGGATTAATTAATGGTTAATTAGATTTAATTAATTTATAACTTCCAATTTTTATATCTTTCAATCTATTCGAAAGATCGATTTGACACATAATTTTATAAAATTGATTCGGTTGATTTCTGAGGAATCTAAAATTTTGGGTACATTTTAGATTGCCAAAAATTTTATACAATTTCTCAAAATGGATTATTATAAAAGTGGAATTTAACTGTGATTGCAAAGGCAGATTAACTTAAAATAATATCATTTTTTTTCTTTGAATCCAGTAGAAATCCAGAACATTTAAAACTATAGGAACAAAAAGTCATCTCAAAATGTATTCTAGATTTTTTCTTTTACTTGTTGTCTTTCCGAAGTTATCTGGACTAGAAACGTGATGCAGGATTCATTGAGTGATATAAATATAGATCATATGCCCAATACGCTCCAGAAAATATAAGCAAAAGATAACTAACTTAAGTTGTAAATGAGTGTAGATATTGGTTGGGGGTTTGGACTGATTATCTGACCTGATCTTTGTCCACCAATACAGCTCTTACACCTTCAGTAAAATCATTACGAAGTGAAGATCTCAATGCTATTCGATATTCAACCTTCATTACACCATGAAGCTGTACAGGAGCAACACTATTAAGTATAAACACATGAAGAACAATTGGCATAGCAAGACATCAACAATTCATGCTATTACTTTTGATAAATGATGTTCAGCATTTTCATGTGCGGATGCAACTTCAGAGAAATGCTTCTGGGTCAAATACAGAGAAAAAGGTGCACCTTTCCCGAGTCCTTGAAGAGCATCATGAGCCCACTCAGAGACTGCAACAATACATACAACGCCAATAAACATTTGAACTAAAAGAAAAATGTTTACGGCCAAGAAAAAATCAATTTTAGTTCAAAATTACTTGAAAATGCTGCATGGAATGACAAACTCAAAATTTTGGCAAGTACAAATTACATCAATAAAACCAAGTACTTTTTGATGTCCAATGAAAAAAATAGAATAATGACCGATACAAATTTACCCAATAACACGTGGCTAAACACATAATTAGCCTTTTATCACAACAATTTTTTTTTAATTTTCGAAACAAAAAGATACTGATGTTTGCTTTGGGTTGCAAACCTTCAGTAAGATCAATCTCTCAAAATGCAAAGATGTAAGATAATTAAGGAAATAAAGTAAGTTACATTAATTCAGATTAAACTCCAAATAAAAATCTTGGGAGGAACAAATGGAATAAAAGCATCCATTAAATTATATTCAAAAAGAAAAGAAGACAGGGAAAGAATTTAATCCCCGCCATGCAACCTCAGCATTGCATCATTAGCAGAATTCAGAAAAGTAGGAAATACATCAGGTCATTTGAAATAATATCAGAAACACAAACAAGATTTACATACCTTGTCCATTAGTATTTAGTTCAAGCTTCTTTAGTTCTTCAATTGTTTCAGAAACCGTTTTCTCTTTGCCAAATGATGATGATATATGGGGTAAAAGCAATCTCAGAGGAGCATCAGAATTGGGCTCCTTATTGTATTGTGCTAAAATTGTTTGCACATCTGCGTGGGTGTCCCCAGAGCTGTTTGCACAAAACAGGCAAGACCAAGATCATTAAAAGGATAGATTATATAGAATCCGAAATCATATAAACTTATAATGGAAATTTGACAACAATTTTAAAGTAATGGGTTCCGACCATAACAAGTATTGGAATCCCGCTGACTCAACCTACTAATCTGTCCTAAGCCCATCAGGGATTTAGACACTATGGTTTAAATGAGTTTCGCTCAAAACTTTGGGGTCAGCACAACCATGTCCTGAAAACTTGTCAAGTCTGAATTGATCGGCAATTAAAAATCTAACAAGATAATGACATGCATAAGAAAGGAGTGTGACATGGCAATCCAAATAACTTGTAAACACGATATGACTGGTTAGATAATCTAATAACAAGCAGCCAACAAAAAGAATGACAAACTAAAATCTTTAAATGCATTATTGATTTGTTTATAAATTTGAAGAGTAAAAGAGGGCCTCGTTAATAAATGAATGTGACCTGACAAGAGACCATGGAACAATTGCTAAACTTTCTAAACAAGAGAACTGGGAAAAATTAGGGTTCCCATTCATGAAATCTTCCTCCGTGTCAACTCAACAATGGCAAGGGCCAGCACTATAATTTGTTTCCTTCAATAAAGGGAAAGAATGAGAGATGCCATTACTTATGATCATTTGATCATAAGTTAGTACCACATTAATCAAATGTAAAGCCGGCTAAATTTGCAAGAAGTGAGGGACTGATTGCAGTTTAAAAAAAAAAAGGCTGAAAGTTTTCAAAACTTACATGTGTGAGGAACCAACCAATGAAAAACTCAAAATCATATAAAATGTGATTTTTATAAGAAGAAATAATGACCAAAACAAATGCATAGCCAACCATTCCGTAAATAAAAAATCAAAATGAAATAACATGACATGAACGTCACTAAGTAACCCTTAACAATGACAACCGCATTATATGACAATCCATTGTTTCAAAGATAATATTAATACAGGCTATCAAGGAGTTGCTCATGAGAAGTGCCAAAGAAACATGATAGCCTCCTGTAAATTTAGAACAATGCAAGTAATTTGGGCAAGATCAATACAAGTTGTATGAGTGAAAAGCCTCTCTAAGAGATGCCAAGCTTCCAGATGGTACGTAATGAGTTCCAAGGCCAGCATACAATGCATCAGCAGGAGATGAAATTCTTTTACCAGTCATTGCAAGGTAACTACCTGCATCAACGCCAATCATATGTTGCATTAGAATCTTCTTAACAAAAAATAGCATTTAGAGGAAGAACTGCCCAATGCCCCCACACACAATCATAAGCAATATAAAATTATAATCTTCTTTTTTCCATTTTGTAGAGCAGTCATTCCAAAATTGATCCTGCTACAGCACCATAATGATAGCTTAACTGCAGCTAGTGAAAAGTATTCATCTATGCATGCCAGTATACAGCATAGAATTGCAAAAAATTTAGAATGAAATGAAAAAAAATGCATTAAATCATTGGAAACTCTTCATTGGGATCTATCAAGACACAACCGCAATGCAGCCAGGACAATGTCCGCACAAGGGTGAGCCCAGCTTTTGCTGTTTTCCAAGCATGACATTCGGCAGCATGCAGTTCACGCAAGCCTACTGCTATGTCCATGCGGCCCCCATCCCAAACGCACCCTTAGGTGACATGGGAGCATCTCGAAAAAGTCAAAGTCCTGCAATCTCAATCGCGAAAACTCTGTGATATCCTGATGTGGATGCCATATTTCCCACGAGTAGGGATTTTGGCCCCGTTTGCGAATGCTTTGCTGTTTTAAGAATTCCGTTTTATAGCAAATGTTTAAAAAGTAGCATTTAAAAATTTGAATCGACGACAAAGAATTAGCGTTTAGATAAAAGCCGTTGTTTTCTATTTGGATCGGTGATATCCAAGTCGTTTGGATAAAATTCATTGTATCCATTGTTGAGCAAAGCTCCATTCCATAGTTAAGTTGTTGATTCATTCGTGAAGCTGCTTCGTCCTATCTAATCGACGGGGTACTCGAGATCTTCCTCACCTTCTTCTGTTGATCTATTCTGATACTGGAGCTAACCCATGCCACGACTCTGAGATACAAATATTATTGCTGAATCAATGGAGGATACAAGGAAGACTCAAAAAATAAAAGAAAACCGCCACACAAAGCAAAAAGAGCAGAAAAATTGCAAATGCAAACAAAGCAACACAACAAAGAAGACAAATAATCTCGATGAGAAGGAGCTCTGAAATGGAAGTGTACGGATTGGCGGCTGAGGTGAAGGCCGGGCGGCGAAAGACCATCGATGGAAAAGTATCTTGTTATTGTGGGAGGGAGAGGAAGGTGAGGGCAACAAGGTGGCGAGAGTAGAGGCATTGAACCGCAGTTGGAAGAAGGAGAGAACGTCGCCGGCGGCTGGGAACCGGCGGGGTAAAGGAGGGAGGCCTGAAAAAGGTGGAAAGGTGGCGAATGGCCTGCTGGGCTGGGAGCAGCGGAGACGGCCTGCTGGGCAAGGGGCAACTTGATGGAGGCAGGAAAGTGGACTGCGGCCAACTGAGAGGGAGGCGGCACCGTGCTGAAAGCGGAACCGATGGCTACAGTCTGTTGGGTGGATGGCGACAACTTTGCCAGAAACGAGGGTTGCAGCCTGCTGGGAGGAAGGCGTCAGCTCGTTGGAGGCGGGATGGCGGCCTACTGGCTGCAAGGAGGGTTGTGCAGTGGCATGTGAGGGTGCTGGGAGGGGTCCGACGGTATGTGGCAGGCAAGGAAGCTGCCTGAGGCGGGTTGGGAAGATGTAGAAGAGACGGCGGCCTGCAAGGGTGCAGGGAGGAATCGAAATGTCAAAATAATCACCATCTCGAATGGGGTTACAATCGAANAAAAAAAAAAAGGCTGAAAGTTTTCAAAACTTACATGTGTAAGGAACCAACCAATGAAAAACTCAAAATCATATAAAATGTGATTTTTATAAGAAGAAATAATGACCAAAACAAATGCATAGCCAACCATTCNCAAACTCTTTCATGGAGTTCTCCAACCTCTACGTAAAGAATGCTATTAACGATAAATCAAATAATGTGCATGTTACATATGTATAAGGCTGCCAAAAGATATGTGCTTGCCCCAATAGTAAGTTCATTTATTTAAAAAAATATTCAACTTATAATTTATAAAGCTCAAAGAAGATATAAAATCATAAAATCGAAAAATGACTCAAGCTTGATAAAAACATTTTGTTCAACCTGCTTGCATTGGTGCATGCCCCATGACCACCCCGATTAATAGTCAAAATAGAACATAACAAAAGCATGTGTGATTTAACTAATTGAGAGCACCTCCAACAACACCCATTTTGACATCCTACTTCCCATGATAGAGTGAGAGAAACACCTAGAGTCTGTTTGGGGCAGCTCCAACTATTTGAAGTTGTTATGTAGCTATTGCAGAAGAAACTGTGTTTCAAAAAGCTGCGACTATTACAAATTTATTTTATTTTCAAAAAGATAAACTATAGTTTTTTTAGAGCTACCATACATAAACAGTTTAAGTTAATAAAAACAGTTTTCTATCACAAAAATTTCTAAAAAGTAGCAAAAAAACATTTCTTTAAACAGAACTTTGATGGCAGTCTAAAAAGCAAGCTCGACGGAAAGTTGTCCCAAAAAGACCCTTAATCACATAAATTTACCTGAAAAAATACATGATGCGGAGCTCGTAAGAGGACCGGCCTGGACTCGGTCCAGCTTGGCTGGACAGGCCGATCCTCAAGGGAGGGGTCTGTCGCTCTTTTCTTNGTTGCAGAAGAAACTGTGTTTCAAAAAGCTGCGACTATTACAAATTTATTCTATTTTCAAAAAGACAAACTATAGTTTTTTTAGAGCTACCATACATAAACAGTTCAAGTTAATAAAAACAGTTTTCTATCACAAAAATTTCTAAAAAGTAGCAAAAAACATTTCTTTAAACAGAACTTTGATGGCAGTCTAAAAAGCAAAGCTGACAGAAAATTGTCCCAAAAGACCCTTAATCACATAAATTTGCCTGAAAAAATACATGATGCGGAGCTCGTAAGAGGACCGGCCGGGGCTCGGTCCAGCTTGGTTGGACTGGCCAATCCTCAAGGGAGGGGTCTGTCGCTCTCTTCTTTCTCTTCTCTCCTTTCCTTTTTCTTTCTTTTCCTTCTTGTCTTACTTTCCTTCCTATGCCCTTTCTAATTTAAATTCTTTCCTAAATTCTAAGATTTGATTTTATTCTCTTTTCTTATTTTAAAAGTCTTTCCTAAAATCTAATTTTATTCTTCTTTCTTATTTTAAAAAGCCTTTCCTAAAATCTGAAATCTAATTTTATTCTCCTTATTTTAAGTGTTTCTTAAAATATGTCAAGTCTCTTGATAAATAGGAGATGATGTGCCTAGAATTAAGGGCCTTGTTTTTATATATGAATTTAGGTTTTAGCCTTGGTATTTTCCCTTCGAGGGTTATATCTGACGTCAAGTTAGTGCTCTGGTTGTCCCTCGTCCAGTGTGGTGATTGCCTCCACGGGTCTAGGTGGTGCTTCGGCTATAGCTCGACCCTGTCGAGATATTTATCTACTTCCACCCTTCCTGCTGTTTTCAACCCACCTCCCAACCCTACAACAGACCACCACACCTCCTCCCCGGTCCTTCCAGTTTGGTTGTCGTTGCCCTTCATCCACCAGCAGCCCACCACACCTTCTCCCCTATCCTTCTAGCAGTTGTCGCAGCCCTTCAACCATCAGCAGACTGCCGCCCCTGCCCTTCCAACAGGCCTCAGTAACCACCGACAAGTATCAACAGACCGACGAACCCTCCCCTACCTTTCTGCTAGTCGTCACCGATCTCCGTGAACCTTCCCTGCATGCCGCAACCATCGTTGCCCCTTCCCCAGCTTATCCGGTTGCCTTTTAGCCTTCCTGCCCACTAACCCTCTTCCTCCTCCAGCCGCCGCACCTTCTCCTTGCATCTTCCCTACAAGCCGTAGTTAGCTGCAATCCAGATTCCAGCAATCAACGACTCACTTCCTCCAATTGCGGTTTGACGCCTTTACAGCAGTCTGACACCTTTCCGGCCTTCACCGCAGTCGTTTTCCTTGCACTGTCACCCCGGAGTTCCTCCTCGTCGAGATTGTTTGTCTTATTGTTGTATCATTTGTTTGCAATTCTTCCTACACTTTTGCTTTGTATGATTATTTTCCTTTGTTTTGAGTCTCCATTGTATCATCATTCTAAATTCAGTAATAATATTTGTACTCTTGTGTCGCGGGTTGGGTTAACTCTAGTATCATTTGGTATCAAAGTTAGTCCAACACTAGTCCCATCCTAGTGTTTCTAGCATCCGCCCCTACTTAACCTAGCACACCAATTTTTTTCTTTCTTTAGTTTATTTTTCTCTTCTTTCTTTAGTTTATTTTTATCGTCTTTCTTTGTTCATTTTTTTCATTTTTTTCACAGATCCCAAACCGTCAAACATGTCTTCAAGAAGAAAAATGTCTGAGTCTACCCGAGAAGAGATACGATGAGAACTTTGTCCCCTCTAACAAAGAATTGAAGAGATTGAAGACATGACACACTAAGAAGTTACCTTCGACCAAGACCTAGAGAGTCAAAGGAGGGAGAGAGAAGAGGATTTGAATCCCTTCCATAGGGATAATTTCAACGACGAAGAAGACAGGCTATGGCGTTTCAGAATCCAATATCAAATGAGGCCTAAAGAGGGATACATGTGTCCCTCCTACAGGGAAACTTTCCAGGATTAGATGTAATTTGGAGGGCGGATCAAGGTAGATTTTCTCACGTTTGAGGGGGGCGTGGATCCAAATGAATTTATTGAATGACTACAGGAAGTTGAGGGGATCTTCGAATACAAAGAGGTGCCAGAAGAGAGTTATGTCAAATTAGCTGCTATCAAATTAAAGAAAAGTGTCTCCCTATGGTGGGAGAATGTACGATAGACGAGAGAAGATAGCGACAAGATTACCAGCTAGGAGAAGATGAAGAAAACCATGCAGAAGAAATTTCTTTCCCCTCATTACTGCCAAAACATGTTATTGAAATTCTGCAACCTGCAACAGAGAGAACTTTCAGTGGAGGAGTTCACAGCTCAGTTCGACCACTTCCAGTTGAAGTGCGACCTGACAAAGCCAAAGAAGAATACAGTAGCCAGATATCTTGAGGGCCTGAAGCCTTGTATTAGTAATATCGTACATCTACATCTGTACTGAACGTTGGGGGGTGTCCAAATACTAGCATTGAAAGTAGAAAAGCAACAGAATCAGAGCTAACAACTGCCACCAACTAAGCAGCCACCCATAGTTGGAGACAGCAGCAGGAGCACGCCGCAAAAAGTTGAGAAAGTTGGTTCAGCTAAGGATAAAGCCACCTCCAGTGAGAAGAAGCCAACTACAATGCCTGTAAAAAAAATGCTTCAAATACCACGAATTTGGGCACAAAGCCTCCAGCATCCCAAAGAGCAGAGTTGTATCTTTTATCGAGCAAGGGACCTTGGAAGATGTTAGTGAGGAGAAGGAAGCTGAGGAACAGGGTGAGTATCTTGGTATTTTCCCTTTGAGGTTTGTATCCGACTTTGAGGTAGTGCTTCGGCTATCACTTGTCCGAGGTGGTGATCATCTCCGCGAGTCCGGGTGTTGCTCCGGTTGTAACTCGACCCTACCAAGATATTTATCTATCCTTTTACCCTTCCTGTTGTTGTTAACCCACTTCCCATCCATATAAAAAGACCACCACACCTCCTCCCCAGTCCTTCCAGCTTGTTCACTGCCCTTCAGCCACCAGCAACNAACCTGACATAGCCAGAAGAGAATATAGTAGTCAGATATCTTGGGGGCTTGAAGCCTAGTATTAGAAATGTGGTGTATCTACAACCATATTGGACATTGGGGGATGTACAAACACTAGCATTGAAAGTGGAAAGGCAGCAAAAGCAGAGCCGACATACACCACATACCAGAAAGCCGCCCACAATTGGAAACAACGGCAGGAGCACACCTCAAAAAGTTGAGAAAATTGGTTCGAATACAGATAAAGCCACCCCCAGTGAGAAGAAGCTTTCTATAGTGCCCTCTGGAAAATGCTTCAAATGCCACAGATTTGAACACATAGCCTCCAGCTCTCGACAAGCAATGTTGTATCTTTTACCGAGTAGGGTGACGTGGAAGAGGTTAGCAAGTAGCAGGAAGCAGCGGAACATGTTGAGGATTATCAACTTCCACTAGATGGGAGGAAGCATTTGTGATTCGACGGGTTTTGCAGGCTGAAGACACTAGGGATCTAAAGTGGCTTCGCCACAACATTTTCTACACCCATTGCACAGTAAACAGAAAGGTATGCAGTCTTATCATTGATGAGGGTAGCACTAAAAATGTGGCATCAACCTAGATGGTAGAGAAACTGTAACTCACGACTCAGGAGGCAGGTAAAATTGGGTAGAGAAATCCACGGGTATGAATCCCTCTCTCTCTCTCTCTCTCTCCATTCTAAGTATTCATTTCCTTCCTCACAATTTTATTTTAACTTTTGCCTCATTTTTCGTGCAAATATCATTTCTGGTAACCATCGAAGGCACCGATTTCCTGTCAAAAGCGTTAAAAATCCTTTGCAAGCTTTTGTGTGGGTTCTAGCACGAAATCAATATAAGGGAGGAGTGGTTGGAGGTGATAGAAAAAAAATTAGGCAGGTTCAGAAGGACCAATTATGCCGAGAAGTTCATTTGAGTATGTGTTAGAAATTAATGCATATTTTGGGTTAATGCACATTATGAGCCAAATTTTATGAAATCTTATGTTGTCTACTAGCTTCAAGTTGTCTATACGAGGCAGTGAACTCGAGACGAGGGTGTAGGCACTCGTCGTAGGTCTGCTCCATCAAGTCAGGTGAAAATTTTTTTTGCTATTTTTAAGAAAAATATTCTTTTATAGATTTTCATGTAAGTTTTATTATGAAAAAAAAACATTTAAAATTTTCTGCATATTGTGAATGAATATCTGCAATTGAATGTATGAGTGCATGTTTAGTTTTCTATGATATATGTGATGCTATGATCAGGCTAGACTACATATGACAATATTTATGATATGAATTCCCTTCAATTATTCATTTATTATATTTCATGCTTATGATACATGTAATGTCTTCTAAATATTTGATACCGAAATGATGATTTAAATGTCACAAAGAATATTAAATGTAGAATATTACACGAGTACTGCCAAGTACATTATGTAATATTCCTGACTCTCAATATTTATAAGGGGACGAAACTTTAGAAACTATTGGCATTAAGTGGTGACAGAATGTTAGGGAACTGTAAGCATCAGAGGAGCTGTCGATAATTGTATGTTGGGGGAAAACCCAACCTTTTACGACTGTTTATATGGTCTTTGTGGAAGAGTGATGACCGATGATGAAAGGATATGGAAATAGTAGAATATTATACAATGAATATGCTTATGAACATGTTTTCATCCTGAAACTCGGAAACCTAGCCGACGACACACTATCGTGCATTTTTGCACAATCCCAACTCCAACAATGCAACTGGAGTCATAAGCTCTCTCGGCAGTGAGGACGAGGGGAAACAAGAGAAGAACGATCGGAAGAGGGAAGAGGGAGTGGGACATGGCTTACTACAGTTCATGTGACTCCACTAAGCCACTCGCCCCTTTCCGTTCATGCCTACAGGCTAAGCTACAATCATAGCTCCTCATAGCAGCTACTATCGAGCGCGACTGAGAGGGAGGGAGGGAGGCTGTGCGAACGAAAACGAGAGAGCGGGAGAGGAGTAACGGGAGAGGAGAGGAGAAATTTTGAGAGCTCTGGATGGAGGATTACCCTATTTGACGATTATATTGCATGGGTTAGGTCGGTTAGCTATAGTGAGGGGATTAGGAAGGATTAATTAATGGTTAATTATATTTAATTAATTTATAACTTCCAATTTTTATATCTTTCAATCTATTCGAAATTTATATATAGTATTTTATATAGAACCGATCGATTTGACACATAATTTTATAAAATTGATTCGGTTGATTTCTGAGGAATCTAAAATTTGGGGTACATTTTAGATTGCCAAAAATTTTATGCAATTTCTCAAAATGGATTATTATAAAAGTGGAATTTAACTGTGATTGCAAAGGCAGATTAACTTAAACTAATATCATTTTTTTTCTTTGAATCCAGTAGAAATCCAGAACATTTAAAACTATAGGGAACAAAAAGTCATCTCAAAATATATTCTAGATTTTTTCTTTTACTTGTTGTCTTTCCGAAGTTATCTGGACTAGAAACGTGACGCAGGATTCATTGAGTGATATATATATATAGATCATATGCCCAATACGCTCCAGAAAATATAAGCAAAAGATAACTAACTTAAGTTGTAAATGAGTGTAGATATTGGTTGGGGGTTTGGACTGATTATCTGACCTGATCTTTGTCCACCAATACAGCTCTTACACCTTCAGTAAAATCATTACGAAGTGAAGATCTCAATGCTATTCGATATTCAACCTTCATTACACCATGAAGCTGTACAGGAGCAACACTATTAAGTATAAACACATGAAGAACAATTGGCATAGCAAGACATCAACAATTCATGCTATTACTTTTGATAAATGATGTTCAGCATTTNCGACCTGACAAAGCCAGAGGAGAATACAGTAGTCAGATATCTTGGGGGCTTGAAGCCTAGTATTAGAAATGTGGTGTATCTACAACCATATTGGACATCGGGGGATGTCCAAACACTAGCATTGAAAGTGGAAAGGCAGCAGAAGCAGAGCCGACATACACCACCAACCAGAAAGCTGCCCACAATTGGAAACAACGGCAGGAGCACACCTCAATAAGTTGAGAAAATTGGTTCGGATACAGATAAAGCCACCCTCAGTGAGAAGAAGCTTTCTATAGTGCCCTCTGGAAAATGCTTCAAATGCCACAAATTTGAACACATAGCCTCCAGCTCTCGACAAGCAATGTTGTATCTTTTACCGAGTAGGGTGACGTGGAAGAGGTTAGCAAGTAGCAGGAAGCAGAGGAACAGGTTGAGGATTATCAACTTCCACTAGATGGGGGGAAGCATTTGTAATTCGACGGGTTTTGCAGGCCGAAGACACGAGGGATCTAAAGTGGCTTCGCCACAACATTTTCTACACCCATTGCACACTAAACAGAAAGGTATGCAGTCTTATGATTGATGAGGGTAGCACTAAAAATGTGGCATCAACCTAGATGGTAGAGAAACTGTAACTCACGACTCAGGAGGCAGGTAAAATTGGGTAGAGAAATCCACGGGTATGAATCCCTCTCTCTCTCTCCATTCTAAGTATTCATTTCCTTCCTCACAATTTTATTTTAACTTTTGCCTCATTTTTCGTGCAAATATCATTTCTGGTAACCATCGAAGGCACCGATTTCCTGTCAAAAGCGTTAAAAATCCTTTGCAAGCTTTTGTGTGGGTTCTAGCACGAAATCAATATAAGGGAGGAGTGGTTGGAGATAGAAAAAAAATTAGGCAGGTTTGGAAGGACCGATTATGCCTAGAAGTTCATTTGAGATATGTGTTAGAAATTAATGCATATTTTGGGTTAATGCACATTATGAGCCAAATTTTATGAAATCTTATGTTGTCTACTAGCCTCAAGTTGTCTATACGAGGTAGTGAGCTCGAGACGAGGGTGTAGGCACTCGTCGTAGGCCTGCTCCATCAAGTCAGGTGAAATAATTTTGTGTTATTTTTAAGAAAAATATTCTTTTATAGGTTTTCATGTAAGTTCTATTATGAAAAAAAAACATTTAAATTTTCTACATATTGTGAATGAATATCTGCAATTGAATATATGAGTGCATGTTTAGTTTTCTATGATATATGTGATGTTATGATCAGGCTATGCTACATATGACAATATTTATGATATGAATTCCCTTCAATGATTCATTTATTATATCTCATGCCTATGATACATGTAATGTCTTCTAAATATTTGATACCGAAATGATGATTTAAATGTCACAAAGAATATTAAATGTAGAATATTACACGAGTACTGCCAAGTACATTATGTAATATTCCTGACTCTCAATATTTATAAGGGGACGAAACTTTAGAAACTATTGGCATTAAGTGGTGACAGAATGTTAGGGAACTGTGAGCATCAGAGGAGCTGTCGATAATTGTATGTTGGGGGAAAGCCCAACCTTTTACGACTGTTTATATGGTCTTTGTGGAAGAGTGACGACCAATGATGAAAGGATATGGAAATAGTTGAATATTATACAAAGAATATGCTTATGAACATGTTTTCATCCTGGAACTCGGAAACCTAGTTGACGGCACACTATCGTGCATCTGCGCACAATCCCAACTCCAGCAATGCAACTGGAATCATAAGCTCTCTCGGCAGTGAGGACGAGGAGAAACAAGAGAAGAACGAACGGGAGAGGGAAGAGGGAGTGGGACACGACTTACTGCAGTTCATGTGACTCCACTAAGCCACTCACCCCTTTCCGTTCATGTCTACAGGCTAAGCTACAATCATAGCTCCTCACAGCAGCTACTGTCGAGCACGACTGAGAGGGAGGGAAGGAGGTTGTGCGAACGAAAACGAGAGAGCGGGAGAGGAGTAATGGGAGAGGAGAGGAGAAATTTCGAGATCTCTGGATGGAGGATTACCCTATTCGACGATTATATCGCATGGGTTAGGTCGGTTAGCTATAGTGAGGGGATTAGGAAGGATTAATTAATGGTTAATTAGATTTAATTAATTTATAACTTTCAATTTTTATATCTTTCAATCTATTCAAAATTTATATATAGTATTTTATATAGAATCGATCGATTTGAATTGATTCGGTTGATTTCTGAGGAATCTAAAATTTGGGGTAAATTTTAGATTGCCAAAAATTTTATACAATTTCTCAAAATGGATTATTATAAAAGTGGAATTTAACTGTGATTGCAAAGGCAGATTAACTTAAAATAATATCATTTTTTTTTTCTTTGAATCCTGTAGAAATCCAGAACATCTAAAACTATAGGAACAAAAAGTCATCTCAAAATATATTCTAGATTTTTCTTTTACTTCTTGTCTTTCCGAAGTTATCTGGACTAGAAACGTGAAGCAGGATTCATTGAGTGATATATATATAGATCATATGCCCAATACGCTCCAGAAAATATAAGCAAAAGATAACTAACTTAAGTTGTAAANTTGGGAAAAATTAGGGTTCCCATTCACGAAATCTTCCTCTGTGTCAACTCAACAATGGCAAGGGCCAACACTATGATTTGTTTCCTTCAATAAAGGGAAAGAATGAGAGATGCCATTACTTATGATCATTTGATCATAAGTTAGTACCACATTAATCAAATGTAAAGCCGGCTAAATTTGCAAGAAGTGAGGGACTGATTGCAGTTTCAAAAAAAAAAAGGCTGAAAGTTTTCAAAACTTACATGTGTGAGGAACCAACCAATGAAACACTCAAAATCATATAAAATGTGATTTTTATAAGAAGAAATAATGACCAAAACAAATGCATAGCCAACCATTCCGTAAATAAAAAATCAAAATGAAATAACATGACATGAACGTCACTAAGTAACCCTTAACAATGACAACCGCATTATATGAGAATCCATTGTTTCAAAGATAATATTAATACAGGCTATCAAGGAGTTGCTCATGAGAAGTGCCAAAGAAACATGAAAGCCTCCTGTAAATTTAGAACAATGCAAGTAATTTGGGCAAGATCAATACAAGTTGTATGAGTGAAAAGCCTCTCTAAGAGATGCCAAGCTTCCAGATGGTACGTAATGAGTTCCAAGGCCAGCATACAATGCATCAGCAGGAGATGAAATTCTTTTACCAGTCATTGCAAGGTAACTACCTGCATCAACGCCAAACATATGTTGCATTAGAATCTTCTTAACAAAAAATAGCATTTAGAGGAAGAACTGCCCAATGCCCCCACACACAATCATAAGCAATATAAAATTATAATCTTCTTTTTTCCATTTTGTAGAGCAGTCATTCCAAAATTGATCCTGCTACAGCACCATAATGATAGCTCAACTGCAGCTAGTGATAAGTATTCATCTATGCATGCCAGTATACAGCATAGAATTGCAAAAAATTTAGAATGAAATGAAAAAAAATGCATTAAATCATTGGAAACTCTTCATTGGGATCTATCAAGACACAACCGCAATGCAGCCAGGACAATGTCCGCACAAGGGTGAGCCCAGCTTTTGCTGTTTTCCAAGCATGACATTCNAATGCATTAAATCATTGGAAACTCTTCATTGGGATCTATCAAGACCACCGCAATGCAGCCAGGACAATGTCCGCACAAGGGTGAGCCCAGCTTTTGCTGTTTTCCAAGCATGACATTCGGCAGCATGCAGTTCACGCAAGCCTACTGCTATGTCCATGCGGCCCCCATCCCAAACACACCCTTAGGTGACATGGGAGCATCTCGAAAAAGTCAAAGTCCTGCAATCTCAATCGCGAAAACTCTGTGATATCCTGATGTGGATGCCATATTTCCCACGAGTAGGGATTTTGGCCCCGTTTGCGAATGCTTTGCTGTTTTAAGAATTCCGTTTTATAGCAAATGTTTAAAAAGTAGCATTTAAAAATTTNCATTTTGGCCCCGTTTGCGATTGCTTTGCTGTTTTAAGAATTTCGTTTTATAGCAAATGTTTAAAAAGTAGCATTTAAAAATTTGAATCAATGACAAAGAATTAGCGTTTGGATAAAAGCCGTTGTTTTCTATTTGGATCGGTGATATCCAAGTCGTTTGGATAAAATTCATTGTATCCATTGTCGAGCAAAGCTCCATTCCATAGTTAAGTTGTTGATTCATTCGTGAAGCTGCTTTGTCCTTTCTAATCGACGGGGTACCCGAGATCTTCCTCACCTTCTTCTGTTGATCTATTATGATACTGGAGCTAACCCATACCACGACTCTGAGATACAAATATTATTGCTGAATCAATGGAGGATACAAGGAANTGAGCAAAGCTCCATTCCATAGTTAAGTTGTTGATTCATTCGTGAAGCTGCTTCGTCCTATCTAATCGACGGGGTACTCGAGATCTTCCTCACCTTCTTCTGTTGATCTATTCTGATACTGGAGCTAACCCATGCCACGACTCTGAGATACAAATATTATTGCTGAATCAATGGAGGATACAAGGAAGACTCAAAAAATAAAAGAAAGCCGCCACACAAAGAAAAAAGAGCAGAAAAATTGCAAATGCAAACAAAGCAACACAACAAAGAAGACAAATAATCTCGATGAGAAGGAGCTCTGAAATGGAAGTGTACGGATTGGCGGCTGAGGTGAAGGCCGGGCGGCGAAAGACCATCGATGGAAAAGTATCTTGTTATTGTGGGAGGGAGAGGAAGGTGAGGGCAACAAGGTGGCGAGAGTAGAGGCATTGAACCGCAGTTGGAAGAAGNGTTGGCGGCTGAGGTGAAGGCCGGACGGCAGAAGATCATCGATGGAGAAGTATCTTGTTGTTGTGGGAGGGAGAGGAAGGTGAGGGCAACAAGGTGGCGAGAGTAGAGGCATTGAACCGCAGTTGGAAGAAGGAGAGAACGTCGTCGGCGGCTGGGAACCGGCGGGGTAGAGGAGGGAGGCCTGAAAAAGGTTGGAAAGGTGGCGAAAGGCCTGCTGGGCTGGGAGCAGCGGAGACGGCCTGCTTGGGCAAGGGGCAACTTGATGGAGGCAGGAAAGTGGACTGCGGCCAACTGAGAGGGAGGCGGCACCGTGCTGAAAGCAGAACCAAGGGCTACAGTCTGCTGGGTGGATGGCGACAACTTTGCCAGAAACGAGGAGGGTTGCAGCCTGCTGGGAGGAAGGCGTCAGCTCGTTGGAGGTGGGATGGCAGCCTACTGGCTGCAAGGAGGGTTGTGCAGTGGCATGTGAGGGTGCAGGGAGGAGTACGACGGTATGTGGCAGGCAAGGAAGCTGCCTGAGGGGGGTTGGGAAGATGTAGAAGAGACGGCGGCCTGCAAGGGTGCAGGGAGGAATCGAAATGTCAAAATAATCAACATCTCGAATGGGGTTACAATCGAAGCAACTCCTCGTCAGATACAGCCCCAAGAGAAAAGACCAAGACAAAACCTGAATTCAGATGCAAAACCAAGACCCCCAACTCTAAGCTCATCATCAATTATTTATAATAAGTTTAGGACTTATTTTAAACAATACTTAAAATAAGAAAGAAGAATCAAATATAATCAAGATTTCAGATCACGATAGGAAATAAAGTGAGGGAAAATCAGATTAGTTAAGAGTGAATAAAAGTAATCAAAATTCAAAATTTGGAAAGCAATATAAAATAAGGTGTTGAGAAGGAAAGAAGGAAAGGAAAACAAGGGGAAAAGGAAAGGGGAGCAAGGGCGGCAACCCCCCTTGAGGACCGGCCTATCCAACCTTGCTGGACCGAGAACAGGTCGGCCCACATAGCCCCGCATCAGTCTCCCGTGGTTGGGGGAGCTTAGACCTCATTCGTCGGAGCCTCTAGTTCCTTATCTTTAACCTTGACAGCACCTAGGTCCCACTATCAACTGTACTATCTCCCAAAGCACTTGCGAGCATACCTCCATCTCGGTCCAATCTCCTGGAACTAAAATTTCTTGCACAGTGGTGGTCATGGTGGTAAAGAATCGATTGTCACTAAAACCAGTCCCGCTGCTCTGTAGTCCCGCTGCTCTGTTGATAAGGGCTCCTTTGTCCAACAGGCTCTACCGAAGGAAGTAGAATGATGTGTTTGTCATCCTTGGTGAAGAAATAAGTATTTATGAATCTATTGTGTTGACTCTTCCAATCAAACTACGACAGTCTTCCTAGCAGAATGTGGCAAGCATCCATAGAGATCATCAGAAATTACTCAAAGTCCATATCAGTTATGCAACATGAGACATAATTTACTTTTCTTTCCAGACATGCACCTCATTATATTAGTACACAGAAAAAAATGTCACTGATTTCTACGCGGCTTGAAAGAATTTACGGTTGTATTTGGCGACGTTCGAAATAAGTAATTTTTTAGTACTAACTAAAAGAGTAAAATGAATTAAAAATGAGGAACTNCCATCTCGAATGGGGTTACAATCGAAGCAACTCCTCGTCGGATACAGCCCCAAGAGAAAAGACCAAGACAAAACCTGAATTCAAATGCAAAACCAAGAAGCCCAACTCTAAGCTCATCATCAATTATTTATAATAAGTTTAGGACTTATTTTAGACAATACTTAAAATAAGAAAGAAGAATCAAATATAATCAAAATTTCAGATCACGATAGGAAATAAAGTGAGGCAAAATCAGATTAGTTAAGCGTGAATAAAAGTAATTAAAATTCAAAATTTGGAAAGAAATTTAAAATAAGGTGTTGAGAAGGAAAAAAGGAAAGGAAAACAAGGGTAAAAGGAAAGGGGAGCAAGGGCGGCAACACCCCTTGAGGACCGGCCTATCCAACCTTGCTGGACCGAGAACAGGTCGGCCCACATAGCCCCGCATCAGTCTCCCGTGGTTGGGGGAGCTTAGACCTCATTCGTCGGAGCTTCTAGTTCCTTATCTTTAACCTTGACAGCACCTAGGTCCCACTATCAACTGTACTATCTCCCAAAGCACTTGCGAGCATACCTCCATCTCGGTCCAATCTCCTGGAACTAAAATTTCTTGCACAGTGGTGGTCATGGTGGTAAAGAATCGATTGTCACTAAAACCAGTCCCGCTGCTCTGTTGATAAGGGCTCCTTTGTCCAACAGGCTCTACCGAAGGAAATAGAATGATGTGTTTGTCATCCTTGGTGAAGAAATAAGTATTTATGAATCTATTGTGTTGACTCTTCCAATCAAACTACGACAGTCTTCCTAGCAGAATGTGGCAAGCATCCATGGAGATCATCAGAAATTACTCAAAGTCCATATCAGTTATGCAACATGAGACATGATTTACTTTTCTTTCCAGACATGCACCTCATTATATTAGTACACAGAAAAAAAAATGTCACTGATTTCTACGCGGCTTGAAAGAATTTACGGTTGTATTTGGTGACGTTCGAAATAAGTAATTTTTTAGTACTAACTAAAAGACTAAAATGAATTAAAAATGAGGAACTTTTCAGGTTAGTGATGGCAACGTCAAACTAGCAAAAGAGAGATTTTGGTAAAGGAGAGGAATTCAAAAGCAAGAAAATTAAATCAAAAAGTAAGTAGAAACAGTCTCACTTAGAAAAACCAGTTTTGAGAAATGTGGAAAAAGACACCTAGGGTAAGGTTTGATGGGTTCTGCAAAATGTTCAAAATATGGAGTCATGGCATCTTTAGATGAACTGCCCGCATAAAAAGAAAAAAGATGGCAGACCACTGACAATTCTAGGACAATAACAACCCAGGAAACTTTTGAAAGGCAGTCAATCCAACAAAACTCAGTTTTTGAGAAACCTTCAATGCAAATAAAGAGTGAAAAGTTAGAGCATAGGACTGAGCAACTAGTAACAGACCGAGTTTTTCCAAATACCCCTCAACATGCCAAAAAATCTAAAGAAATGATTACAGGTACACTTCTGATTCAAGATCAACCTGACACTATTATATTCAATTCAGTTGCATCACATTCTTTCATTTTTGATGTTATGTGTTGATATTATGCACTTTGCTCATTCTTTGTGTGTTATTATGCTTTTCGAAAGTGATTTTTATGCAAAATAAAATGTGATTTGCATGTTAACAGTCATGATAAGAAGTTACATGCATACTTGATTATCACACCAATTCAAACTTTCGATGACAATGGATTTGTTGGTAAAATTTTTTGCTATAATTAAATGCTTAAAAAGGCGTTGTCTGGTGAAAAGCAAGTCATTTATATCTTATGTGATCAAAATGCACAATCTTCCATTACTAGTGCTGTGAAAAAAAAAATTTTTGCGGAGAGGTGAACTTATGTTTCTAGCCAAATTAGTGTTAAGTGGAGCCTGGTTACGAAAAAAATTAAATAAATAAAAATTAAAAAAAATAACTATTCCCGCCTCTTGCTTTTGTGAAGCAAGCAGGATCTCGCCATCTTTAAGTTTTGAAGAAGAAAAGAAAAAAGGTATGAAGGCGTTGGCTGCTCCCCCTTTTCCGCCTTCGGCATTCTTGCTAACAGAAGAAGGAGAAGAGGAAATTGCAAGGCTGCTTTGCTTTTTCGGCTCTTCTTCGGTGTTCCGCTTACTAGAAGAAGATAAACAATCGCAAGTTTTTCTTCCTCGGTGCGTGCGGTGGCTACAGCAAAATCTATTTTTTCAGTTCCCTTTTTGGTGGCTCACGGGCAGTAAGGAGAGACTAAGGAAGAGAGAGAGAGGAAGACAGAGAGATACAACTTTTCTTGTAAATCAAACCACGTGATCGACGACGGTCTAATTTCTCAAGTAATAAAATCATCTGCAACTCTATGGACGTAGGCAATTTACCGAACCACGTAGATGTGTCTGTTCTATTCTGTTTGCAAATTTTTTTGATCCATTTTTTCGCCTTATTGTCGTCGTTTTTTACAACAATTGGTATCAGAGCCGTTGTCCGGATCTGAGAGAAAGTGATGGCAAGAGACGAAGTGAAGCTATCTAAAACCGAGAAGTTTGATGACATAGATTTTGGTTACTGGAGAATGCAGATAGAGGACTACCTCAATGGGGAGAAACTTTATTTTTCGTTATTGGGGAAAAGACCGGAAAATATGGATGAGACTGAAGGGAATTTGTTGTATAAACAAGTTCTGGGGGTTATTCGATTAACTATGCCGATATTTGTTGCACATAATGTCGTCAAGAAAATGACAACTGCAGATCTCATGGCAGCACCGTCATGCATGTACGAAAAGCTGTCAGTGAATAGCAAGGTGTATCAGATGAAGAAGTTATTCAATTTGAAGATGGCAGAATGTACGTCTGTTGCACATTATCTGAATGATTTCAACATCATCACAAATTAATTATCGTCTGTAAAAATTAAATTTGATAATGAGATTCGAGCACTAATATTATTGGTTTCATTGTCAAATAGCTTAGAAGCCATGAAAAATGTTGTTAACAATTCTACAGATAAATCTAAACTGAAAAATGATGATATTCATAATTTGATTTTGGTCGAGAAGGTATGCAGAAAAGATTCGGGTTTGAGTTCAGCAATGAATGTTGATTTTAGAGGGAGATTACAGGACAGTAACTCAAACAAAGGAAGATCAAAATCAAATCAAGTTAAAGTCTGGTCAGCAAACAACTTGCTAGAATTGTGGCAAAACCGACCAAATAAAGAGGAACTGCAGAAATCCCAAGAAGATAGAGAGAATGATAGCGCAAATGTGGTAACTGAAGAAGCATGGGATGTACTACTGTTGGCAGTTCATAATTCTGTTGATGATTGGATACTGGATTCAATTACTTCTTTCCATACAACTTGTCATCGGTAATTAATGTGGAATTATGTTCTAGGTGAATTTGGAAAAGTATATTTTGCAAATGAAGAAGATTTGAATGTGGTAGGAATTAGAGATATTGACAGTGCACTTCCAAACAAGAACAAGTGAACTTTGCAAAAGGCCAGACACATTCCTGAGTTGAAGAAAAATCTCATTTCTTTTGGGCAGCTCGATTAGTGTAGACATTCAGTAGTGTTCAGCTCGATGAGTGTGGACATTCAGTAGTGTTCTCAGATAGCACCTGGAAGGTTACTAAATGAGTTTTGGTATTGACTCGGGGGAAGAAGACTGGTATGATATATATGACTACTGGTTTAATTAAAAGTGTTGATACTACTGGGCACAGCAGAGTTGTGGCATTGCAGGCTTAGCCACATGAGTCAAAAGGGTATGAAAGAACTTCAATCCAGAGGTAATGTATCAGAACTCAAATCAGTTGATCTCTGCATGTGTGGAAGTTGTATTATGGGGAAATAAAGAAATGTCAGTTTCTTGAAAAGTGGCAGTACGTCAAAGGCAGGAAAACTGAAATTTATACACAGATGTATGGGGACCTTCTCCAGTGTCATCTCTTGAAGACTCGTTATTACGTCACATTCATTGATGACCACAGTAGAAATAAATGGGTATATTTCTTGAAGCATAAATCAGATATATTTAATATGTTCAAGACTTGGAAGGTCATGGTTGAGACAGAGACAAGCTTAAAACAAAAATGTTTGAGGTCTGAAAATGATGGTTAGTGCATTGCTGGTGAGTTCAAGGGGTACCGAGCAGCTCAGGGTATCAGAATGGAGAAGACCGTTTCAGGAACACCACAGCAAAATGGAGTTGCAAAACGCATGAGCAGGACAATTAATGAGCGGGCTAGAAGCATGAGATTGCATGTCGGACTACTACTTACTTTCTAGGTAGAAGCGGCCAGCACTGCAATTTATTTGATCAACAAGGGATCATATGTTCTGTTAGATTGTGAATTATCTGAAAATGTCTGGAGTGGGAAAGAGGTCAAATTTTCTCACTCTAAAACCTTTGGATGTCTTTTTTATGCTCTAATTAATCATGATGCTCGAAGTAAACTTGAGGCTAAGTCAAGGAAATGTTATTTCATTGGCTATGGAAATGAGGCATTTGACTATCGTTTCTGGGATGATTGGGATTGAAAGATCATAAGGAACATAAATGTGATTTTCAACAAGAATGTTATGTACAAGAACAAGACCAGTACAAGTTCTGAAGCAACGCCACAGGAATCTGAATTGATACGGTTTGATGATCTACCAGAGGTCACAGTACAGAGCAAAGATGCGGGTAACGAGGAGAGTGGGTCTGAAGTATTCATTCCTATTATCCACAATCAGCTTCATAGCAATCCACCCCTACAGTCGCAGTTCACTGATTAGAAAGGACTAGACGCTCTCCACAGCGTTATTTTCTAACTTTAAACTACATCCTACTGACAGATGAAGGAGAACCACAGAGTTATGAAAAAACCTTGTAAATGAAAATTCAAGCAAGTGGGAGCTTGTCATGAAAGAGATGAATTCTCTGTTAGAAAATTAGACATGACAGCTGACAGAACTTCCACCAACGAAGAAGTCATTACACAACAAGTGGGTGTACCGGATGAAGATGGCATGATGGCAGTAAGAGGTACAAGTCTAGACTTGTTGTAAAAGACTTTCAGTAGAAATAGGGGAATTAACTATTCTGAGATCTTTTCTCCAGTGGTGAAGCTCACATACATCAGAATGGTACTAGTTATGGTTGTTACTGAAGATCTATTCCTTGAACAGTTAGATGTGAAGAGAGTTTTTCTTCATCGAGATCTTGAGGAAAACATCTACATGCACCAACCTGAAGAGTGTGGTACAGAGAAAAAAAGATTCAATTTGCAGACTGAAGAAGAGCTTGTACGGCCTGAAGCAAGCTTCTAAAACAGTACAAAAAATTTGATAATTTCATGCAAAATACAGGGTACAACAGATGTTAGACAGATCACTGTTGCTATGTCAGGTACTTTGACAATTCTTATATCTCCCTACTGTTGTATGTAGATGATATGCTTATTGCAGTGGTCAGTATTGATGAAATCAATAATCTGAAGAAACAGATGTCAAAACACTTTGCAATGAAATATTTGGGTGTGGCAAAGCAAATCCTTCACATGAGAATTGTTAGAGGCAGAGTCAGAGGCTGGTTAAGGCTTTCAGGCTGAGTATGTGAAAAATGTACTAAGCAGTTTCAATATGAACAAGATCAAACTAGTTGGCACACCTTTGGGCAATCACTTCAGACTCAACAAAAATCTGTCACCCAAGTCAGAGGAAGAACATGACCACATGAGTAAGGTTCCTTACGCTTCATCTATTGGTTTACTTATGTATGTTATGATTTGTACCAGACCAAATATTACACATGCAGTGGGAGTTATTAGCATATACATGAATATTCCAAGGAATGAATATTGGGAAAAAGTGAAGTGGTTCTTGAGGTACCTAAAGTGCTCTTCAGAAACTTGTTTGTTTCTTAAAAAAGAGTTTAGAGGTACAGGGCTATATTGATGCTGATCTAACTAAAGATATTAATATCAGAAGTACTACAGGCTATATTTATACTCTTGGTGGCACTGCAGTATCATGGGGCTCAAAAAATCTACAGAAGACAATTTCTTTGTCTAATATAGAAGTTGTATACAACAGTGTCAGAGGCTGCAAAGAAGATGATATGGTTACAGTGCTTCTTGCAAGAATTGGGAAAGAAGAATCAGAAGGGCATTCTCTACGGTGATAATCAAGACGTCATATTTCTTGTCATGAATCCAACATTTCAGTCCAAAACCAAGCACATTAAGATCATGTATCACTTCATACGGTCAGTGTTGGATGACAGACAGTTGTTTTATAAATTTTGTGAAAGCAAGTACCTTGTTGATTTGTTGACTAAGGGTGTTACACTTGAGAAGCTGAAGTTGTGCGCAAATTCATTTGGTCTTCTAGCATGAAGAGAGAGATCTTGAGTTGCAGAGGTGGAGGATATCACAGTTGAGAAAAAAGATGATGCAGTCAGCAGATGATGCAGTCAGCGGATGCTGCAGCAGTGTACCAGCCTTTAAGTGAGAGATTTGTTAAGTGGGGCCTGATTTCCAAAAAAATAATAATAAAAAGAAATTACTGTTCTAGCCTCTTGCTTTTGTGAAACAAGCAGGATCCTGCCATCTTTTGAGTTTTGCAAAAGAAAAGAAAAAAAGGTGTAAAGGCTTTGGCTGATCTCCCTTTTTTGGCTTCGACATTCTTGTTAACAGAAGGAGAAGAGCAAATCACAAGGTTGCTTTGCTTTTTCAGTTCTTTGGTGTTCCGCTTACGGGAAGAAGACAAGCAATCGCAAGTTTTTCTTCTTTGGTGCGTAAGGTGGCTACAGCAAAATTTGTTTCTTCATTTCAATCCCCTTGTAGTGGGGAGAGACAGAGGAGAGAGAGAGAGAGAGGAAGGTTGAGAGATATAGCTTTTCTTGTAAGTCGAACCATGTGAACGACAACGATGTAATTCTTCAAGTAATAAAATCATCTGCAACTCCGTTGACGTATGCATTTTGCTGAACCACATAAATCTGTGTGTTTATTCTTTTCTGTTTGCGAATTTTCTCGATCCATTTTTCGCTTTATTGACGTCGTTTTTCACAATAATTAGAAGTGAGAATAAAAATATGCATAATTGAAAAATATCCCAATTGTTGCAAAATTATCTGATATATTTCCTGAAGAATTGACATGGCTACCGCCAGAAAAAGAAGTTGAGTTTGGCATTGACATGCAGTCAGGCATGTCTGCAATTTTCAAGTCTACTTACAGGATGACTAAATCAATCACAAGAATTGAAATGTTAGTTACAGGAACTGATAGATAAGGGTTTTATTGGGACAAGCAATTCAGCTTGGAGTGCTCCTACATTATTTGTCAAGAAGAAAGACGAATATATGCAGTTATGCATTGATTTTAGAGAGCTAAACGAGGTGACAATTAATAACAAATATACATTACTCAAGAGATGATTTATTTGATCAGTTAGAATGTGTTTTTTTATTTTTTCTAAATTGATCTGAGATCAAGATATCATCATGTCAAACTCAAAGAGCCAAATATAACTAAAACAACTTTTGGAACCAGGTATGGTCATTCTAAAATCCTAGTTATGCATTTTTGCTTAACCAATGCTCATGCTATATTCATGAACCTGGTGAATCGAATCTTTAAGCCCTATGTGGATTAGTTTATCATTATTTTTATTCATGATATTCTGATATATTAAAAAACTGATGATGAACATGTCAAGCATTGAAGGATAGTATTAGAGTTGTTGAGGCGGAAACAGTTATATGCAAAATTGTCAAAATATGATTTTTTGTTTAGTATTGCATTTTTTGGGGCATATTATCAGTGGCCAAGACATCTCAGTAGATCTCCATGGGTGAATGCAATTGTGAAATGACCTACTCCAAAGAATGTTACGGGGGTACATAATTTTCTTAGTTTGGTTGAATATTACAGGAGATTTATTAAAAATTTTCACATATAGTTATGATGTTGTCTAAGATGATGAGGAAAAATATCCAATTTGAGTGAACTGCAAAACGTGAGCACAGTTTTCAAGAATTAAGGAAATATTTGACTAGTGCTCCGGTGCTAACTATTCCATCAAGCACAGAAGGGTTTCAGATTTACAGTGACGCGTCATTGCAAGGCTTGGATTGTGTTCTAATGCAAAATAAAAATATAATAGCTTATACATCCAAACAAATGAAGTCATATGAGAGGAATTATCCAACACATGATTTGGAGTTAGTTGATGCGTTGTTTGCTCTCAAAATTTGGCGGCATTATTTTTATGGTGTGAAATACAAAGTCTTCACTGATCATCAGAGTTTGAAGTGCTTTTTTACACACAAAAAAAAACTGAATTTGAGGTAGATAAGATAGCTAGAGTTGCTCAAACACTGTGATTTGGATGTATTGTATTGTCCTAGCAAAACAAATATAGTTACCGATGCTTTAAGTCGTAAATCCACAGGTAGTGCACGCTGGATTATTACTCGAGAACTAGAATTGATTAAAAAAATTAATGTCTTGCAATTGAAGGTCAAAAGACAGGATATGAGATATTTACATCAATTGATCATACAACCAACACGAATAGATATAATTAATGCAGCTCAGAAAGTTCATAATGAATATTTGATGCTTTTAAAACAACTTCAATCAGAAAAGAGGTTGAATATGACTGTTGATGAAAATAGTGTTATCAGAAATAAGTTGCAGTTATGGGTACCTTCTGATTATGATTTGAAACAAGAAATCCTACATGAAGCTCATTATTCAGGTTATACAATTCATCCACACAGGACTAAAATGTACATGGATTTGAAATTAATATTCTAGCGGCCAGGTATGAAGAAAAATAATGTTAAATATGTATCTCAAAGTAAATTTTGTTAGAATGTAAAGGCTGACCATCAGAGACTCGGTGGATTGCTGCAGTCATTGCTACGTGAATGAAAATGTGAAGAAATTGCTATGAATTTTGTTATGTGATTTCTCAATGCTGCAAGATCAAGAAAATATTTGTCACTATTAACAGCTAAGCAAAATCAACTAACTATTTGTCAATCAGGCAAACAGATTCAGTGAAAAAATGTCATATTGCATGTAAAAAAAAATTATCAGATTGCATGGAGTTCCAAAAGTCATCAAGGTTTGGGTACGCATCCGCACTTTAGTATAGCATCTCATCCACAAACCAACAGACAATTAGAAAGGGCAATTTAGGTACTGCAAGACCTATTGAGGCTTTGTTTTCTTGATTTTAGAGGCAGTTGAGAAGATCACATTCTGATAATCAAGTTCACAGACAAAAATAGATATCAGTCTAATACTAAAATGGCTCCTTATGAGCAGTATATGAGAAAAAAATGCAGAACTCCATTAAGAGTCTATATGGGCAACTGCAGCTTATCCAGCTTATTCAGATAAGCAGTTTATCATGATAATCTGTTGATAAGCAGTTTATCCTGATAAACTGACTAGCTATTTGGTTTGTACGTTTCGAAAACAGTTGATTCTAGATAAATGATCATTTCGCCCCTGTTCTGGATAAGCTGTTAGCTTTTTGGTTTGTGTGTTTAGAAAACAGCTTATTTACAGGCTTTTGGTAGATAAAAAACCGTTTAAGAATTAAAAAACGTGCAATCTGAATGTACCAACAAAATACCACACATTTTGAGAATTAGAGGACCATGTGCCAAAGATAAAAATTTGTCCAAATGACAAGATATCCATCATAAGCCCCACCTAATCCTCTCCATCAGGATGAAAAGGACAACAACACTGTCAATCACATTAAAGCATACTTGTTCTGCCCAAATTAAAGTTGAATATTTCAAGTTATTGTTGCCAATATGACCTTTACAAATCTCCATTGTCTGATCCATTTGCACCAAATGATGAATCACAAATAGGTAAATATATCTGTATTAATGATGCAGCATTGTTATATCCTATGGAGATCAGTGTATATTCGTTACAGTGAATATGTAGTAGTGAGTTTTAACTCCACCCACACAGATTTTAGCAAATATCTCAGCATTTTATAATAAAGAAGTTCTGTGTTTCATACTTGAAACAACCATCAACAAAGCTTTTCACGTATAACCATATGAATGTGCATATGAAGAAGTTAAGAACTTCACAAATGTGTTGTAATTTAAAGAACTTCATATTTTGTCACAAAGCATTACATTCGATGCATTCACCCACTTCAACTATCCAACTTAATTCTCCTAATAATTCGATGTATACAACAGACACCATTCATACACCAGGTGCATCAGGTAACAAACAAAAAAAGGCATAGTGAGTTGCATTAAATTACTTAAACCACAATAAAAGAACTTCAGGTTGCCTGAAAGTATTATTTCTGAAGAAGCTTACTTTTCTACCACACAAATTTATGTATCCTTAAAAACTAAAAAACTGAAAACTCAAAAAAATTGTGTATCCTTCAAAACTGAAAAACTGAAAACTGATAATCTGCAACCCAGACTCAACTAGCCATTAAAAAAAAGAAATGCATTGATTTCAGAGATCACCAACCCTCTCTCTCTCAGAATTACCACCCAATCTCAGCAGTAATTAGAAAGGAGCAAAGCATTGGGGACATTTGCATGGCATAATAGTAATTAAAGTGGCACTTACATACCTACCACCCAATCTCAACATTACCACATCTGTGCTGTAATGAAATTATAATAAAATAATCATGCATAGTTTGAAGTTTGAAGTGTACACACATATTAAGCGNACATGTCAATTGCAGAGCAAGAAGAACGAGTTGAAAATGTAATGAACATAAATGATAATAAGAACAAAACAAATGAAAAACCAGAGCAATAGAATTACTAAGCATTGTGACGTTGATATCATAGGTAGTTGACAAAATGGCTATTCAAAAACCATATACTAGTATAGGGCCCAAATCTGAAGTTGGGGCAGAAGTTAATCGGGACTTGAAGATCATTCAAACATTAGAACCACAAGCACTCAAAGGTGCTAGGGACCCCTACAGTTGTTGAAAATTGGCTATCGAAGATCGGAAAGATTCTGGATGGCATGATTTGTCCGGGAAAAAAAGAGTGGTGTTAGCAACCTTCACGCTGGAAAGGGAGAAAAAGAGGCGATGGCAGGCACGACATAGAGAGAAATTTCAATTGTCACCTCTTACATAGATTCAGCATGATGAATTTGTTAAATTTTTCAAGAATTAGTTTATTCCACCTTCAACAAGATTAATACGGCAAGATAAATTTTTCAATTTTACTTGGAGATTCAGATCAATTATGCAATATGAAGTAGAATTACTTCTCTTTCTAAATATGCATCTCATTATATTAGTACCCAGAAAAAAATGCCACTAATTTCTATGCAACCTCAGATATAAGTTGAGGTTAGCTTTGGCGTCGTTCAAAATTAGTGATTTTTCTGTGCTAGTTAAAATAGCCAGATGAATTGAAAATGAACAGGACTTTTCCAGTCAGGAATGACAACCTCAGAAAAGCAAAAGAAAAGAAAAGAAACTGGCAAAGGAGACGAATTTCAGAGCAAGAAAATTAAATCAAAAGGTAAGCAAAAGCAACCTCAGTCAGAAAAACTAATTTATGTGAAATGTGAAATAAGACATTTTGGGCAGTGTTTGATGGGTTTCGAAAAATGCTATAAATGTGGATAGTTGAGGCATCTTCAGATGAACTGCTCGTAGGAAAAAAAAGAGACAACACATTACTCACAAATCAAGGACTAATTTTTGGGAAAACCTTCAATGCAAGCAAAGAATGAAACTTCATAGCGCAAAACCGAGCAACCAATAAAACCCAAGTTTTTGCAATTACCTCCCAAGAAGCTAAAGAATCTGAAGAAGTGATTACAAATACGCTTCTGATTTAAGATCAGCCTGACATTATTCTATTTGATTCAAGTGCATCACACTCTTTCATTTCTAATAAATTTATTGCAAGTTTATATGTTAATATTATGCAATTTACTCCTATCTTGTTTGTTATTATGCATTCAGAAAGTGAAATTTAAACAAATAGAAAATGTATCGTGCATGTTAACATTCATGATAAGAAGTTACAAGCCAAGTTGATTATCATACCAATTCAAACTTACGATGTCATACTATGAATGGATTGGTTAGTGAAGCATTTTACTACAATTGAATGCTGAAAAATGTAAGTAAAACTCAATATGCTCGGTGAAAAACCATTGTATATCTTATGTAATTGAAATGCAAAATCTTCCCTCATTAGTGTTGTGAAAGTTGAAAATTATTGTTGAGTGGTTAACTTGTTTTTAGTCAAATTCGAACTGTTGCATAAAAATATGCAGGAATCAAAAATCATCCTAGTTGTTTCAAAATTTTCTGATCTATTTCTTGAAGAATTGCCAGGGCTACTACTGGAATGAGAAGTTAGTTTGCCATTGATGTGTAGTCAGACACGTCTTCATTTTTCAAGCCTTCATACAAGATTGCTCCGAAAAAATTGCAATTATTGAAATGACGGTTACAGTAATTGATAGATAAGGGTTTTATCAGTCCAAGAAATTCATCTTGGAGTGCTCATGTATTGTTTGTCAAGAAAAAAATACGGATTCATGCAGTTATGCATTGATTATAGTGATTTAAACAATGTAACAACAAAGGAAAAATATATATTACGCAGGATCGGTTATTTATATGATCAGTTAGGTGTTTTGTATTTTTCAAGATTTATCTGAGATCAGGATATCATCAAGTCAGAGTCAAGAAGACGGATATAACTAAGCCAGCATTTGGGATCAAATATGATCATTATGAATTCTTATTATGTCTTTTGGTTTAACTAGAGTTCTTGTTCTAAATTGAATCTTCAAGCCTTACGAGTATTAGTTTGTAATTATTTTTATTGATGATATTCTGACATATTCAAGAATTGGTGATGATCATCCAAGCATCTGGGATAATATTTTAGATGCTGAGGCAGAATCAGGTATATGGAAAGTTGCCGACATATGAATTTAGACTGTTGAGTATTGCATTCTTAGGGCATATTATCAGTGGCCAAGAAATCTTAGTTGATCCTCAGAAGATGAAAGCAGATATGGATCAGCTTACTCTAAATAACGTTATAGAAGTACGTAGTTTTATTGGTTTGGTCTGATATTACAGGAGATACGTTAAAGGATTTTCACAGAAAATTACGTTGTTGTCCAAGCCGATGAAGAAAGATGTCTAAGTTGAGTGGATTGCATAATGTGAGCTTAGTTTTCAAGAATTAAAGAAATATTTGACTACAACTCTAGTGCTAACTATGCCATCAAATATATAAGAGTTCTAGATTTACAATGACGCATCATTGCGAGACTTGGGTTGTGTTGTAATGCAAAATAAAAAAAAGTAATTGCTTCTGCATCCGGACAAATGAAGCCACAAAGAGAAATTATCTGACATATGATCTGGAGTTAGTTGTTGTGGTGTTTACTCTCAAGATTTTACAACATTATTTGTATGGCATGAGATGATAAGTTTTCACTGTTTATTAGAGTTTGAAGTACATTTTCACACAAAAAAAAACTGAATTTGAGGCCGAGAATATGCCTAAAGCTGTCCAAAAACTATGATTTGGAAATACAATACAGTCCTGACCGAGCAAATGTAGTTATCGATGCTTTGAGTTATAAATCCACAGTAATTACAAATTGGATTATAACATTGGAGTTGTAATTGATTAAAGAAACTAATGCTTTTCAATTGGATGTCAAAAGACCATGTGATATGACATAGTTACATCAATTGATCGTACAACTAGCACTAATGGTCAAGTCATCTCAGAATGTTAAAAATGAATATTTGAAACTTCTGAAACAACTTCAATTAGAGAAGAGGTCATATATGAATGTTGATGAAAATGGTATTATCATAAGCAAATTGCAGTTATGGGTACTTGCTGATTCTGATTTGAGACAAGAAATCTTACATGAAGCTTATTATTCAAGTTCTACATATCATCCAAGCAGCACTAAAATGAACAAGGCTTTGAAATTCATATTCTGGTGGTCAAGTATAAAGAAATATATTGTTGAATATGTATTTCAATGTCAAGTTTTAAACTGTAAATCCAAAGGTAAGTGCGAGTTGGATTATTGCTTAGGAGTTGCAATTGATTAAAGAAATTAATGTTATGCAGTTGGGGGTCAAAAGACCAAAAGATATGACATATTTACATCAATTGAACGTACAACCAACACTAATGGTGTAATAACTAATTTTTTAGAAAACGGAGAAAATGTTTGGCGAATTAAATTTTATCTCAATTTTTGTTTCCCTCGGATTTCAATCAAAAAAATTTATAAAATTCCATACGAAAAATTGATTTGTTCCATATAAAGCATCATAAATTAATTATGAATAGATTAAGAGAAATAAAAATTTAAAGTTATAAATTTAATTAAATAAATTAACCCTAATTAAACCTTAATTAACACTCCCTAATCTTGCATTATTATTCCCCACCAACTTACCCGGCATTAAATGCATCGAATAAAGTAAAGTTCTCGAAATTTCATTCCGTGCTCTCGAATTCCCTCTTCCCCCTCTCGATTTCACTCGTTCACCCTCCCTCCCTCTTCGATCGAGCTCAGCAAAAGCTCCTATGAGGAGCTACGATCGCAGCTCAACCTGTAGACGAGAGCAAAGGCAACGAGCAGCCACCTAAGCATTGCACCTCCTCCACATCTCCCGTTTCCTTCCCTTCCCATAAGCTTCCACGCAACTCTGCAATGTAACAGAGTCACGATCGGCAACTGGGCGGCCCACAGAGTNGTTGGATTGATAATTATTATGAACATGCTTATGACTATATATGAATAAATGATTTACATATTATATACAACAGTCATGATTTCTTTCATTACCTACTTTATCTTACATGTTCTATACGATTCTAGTATGTTGTGACTCGTGTGCAGACATATACAATTACATACGAGCATGCAGGTTGTTTAGCTTTTGTGTATAAAATTTTATTTTTGTTTTGATTATTTCACTAAGCTCATTGTTGACTTTCAAAAAGAGACAAAGGACACCAAGGCGAGTAGTCATATGTGGCTTATAGAGCTTTTACATTATAATTTTGGAGGCTTGTACACTCTTTTGGGTATATGTATTATTTACGTTAGATTTAGCAGCTTTGTATGGATATGTCTTGATGACATGATATCCACGCTTCCGAGTATAAGCATGTGAATGAATTATGAAATAGAATATATCAAGTATATTGCAGCGATCTAGTTACATAATTTTATCACTCATTAGGTCATGATTCAACAAGTTAGAATGAGTGTTGGTGAGAGTTTAGTCTGAAGAATTGTCCACCTCTGAGGTCAGTTGAGGTGTGAAAGAAAATAATATCAGAGCTTGATTATTGATGAAAAGAATGATGGAAGTGTGTTGGATTAGAAATAAAATTTATAAGAAATATAAATTAATTTATACAAAGCTATATGTTGACAAATCTGAGGTGGGTAACCAGAATGACTTAAGATATTGTGCATACACGATATAATTGAGATATGATAAATTGCATTTGAATAATAAATTTTGTGTCAATAAAAATGAATATATCTGAAGGAGAATCGGAAAGTATTGAGGGTCAACCTCGTAAGTCAATTGCAGAGCAAGAAGAACGAGTTGAAAATGTAATGAGCATAAATGATAATAAGAACAGAACAAATGAAAAACCAGAGCAATAGAATTGCTAAGCATTGTGAAGTTTATATCATAGGTAGTTGACAAAATGGCTATTCAAAAACCATATACTAGTATAGGGCCCAAATCTGAAGTTGGGGCAGAAGTTAATCGGGACTTGAAGATCATTCAAACATTAGAACCACAAGCACTCAAAGGTGCTAGGGACCCCTACAGTTGTTGAAAATTGGCTATCGAAGATCGGAAAGATTCTGGATGGCATGATTTGTCCAGGAAAAAAAGAGTGGTGTTAGCAACCTTCACGCTGGAAAGGGAGAAAAAGAGGCGATGGCAGGCACGACATAGAGAGAAATTTCAATTGTCACCTCTTACATAGATTCAGCATGATGAATTTGTTAAATTTTTNTATGTAGAGTTTTTATATCATCCCAAACAATTGTGATGGTTAGATCACTAACTGTTATGTTGACGGGATAATACCAGTCTGGGGCGAGTAGAACAGAGCTTACCTCCCTAGATAATTGTAATGTTTATATTACTAACTGCTATGTCGATAGGATAATATCGGTCGGGGGCAGATGAACACATTTTCATCCTAGACAACTATGATGTGTAGATCGCTAACCACTGCGCCTACGGGAGCCAATAAGGTAATATCGGCCAAGGGTGTGTTAGGTTTGTTGACAATAACCCTCACAAAAATGGATGTGTATGTAAAGTATGAAATAAAAGTAGTTAAAGTAAATGCTTTTAGAAGATTAAGTATGTTCATTTAGAAAAAAAAATCATTAATGCATGCATTGACATATATCAAATTGTTTATAAGCATATATATTAATTGTTTATAAAATATAAAAAACCGACATCATATAAGATTATTTATAAACTCACGTGCATATTGAATTATTTTCATTAGATTATTGTTGTTTACAAGTGTGATTACTCCTGTGTTATCTTTAGATAACTCATTATGTTGTTGTCATATTTGAATAAGATGAATATAAAGGAGCAAATGTATACAAAAGACGATAACAACAATAAGATATAATTTTTACTTATTAATTGTAATTGTTTTCTTTAGTGGCTCTTTCATGTATTATTTGAATATTAAATTGTATGTGATAGAGTTAGAATAACAGAGAATTGATTTTCCCTATCCGACCGTCTGTTCCCCCCTTGGTTAAATTCAAGCTCTAGGCTGGGTCGTAACAAAAATTGTATCAAAGCTGAGGATTAGATCAAAGTAAAGGATTGGATTAAATAACATGAATTTTAATGAAAGAGACAACATGATAATTGGATTAGGTTATGTTATAAATAATATAAATTAAAATTTTTAATTAAGTCTAATTAAATTATATGATTGTTATTTCAAAATTATGGATGATCCAGAGGAACAGGTTAGAAATGAGAATATAGAATTTGTTGTACCCCAAAATGTCACAGACAGTGTTGGTGATTTCTCTTATATGATGAATGTTGTGACTCGATTAAAAANGCATGAGAATATAGAATTTGTACCCCAAAATGTCACAGACAGTGTTGGTGATTTCTCTTATATGATGAATGTTGTGACTCGATTAAAAATTCTCAATCTCAAGCTTATACCAGTGGAGAAGCACCAATAGAAATAATACTTAAAGCTTTTTCAAGATATGAGACCGCCATTGTTTTCTAGAGCAGAAGGGTCAGTGGAAGCAGAAAATTGGCTATTGAAAGTGGATAAAATCATAGATTGTATGTCATGTCCACAGCAGAGAAGAGTTACCCTTGTCACTTTGGCTTTTGAGGGAGACATTGAGAGATGGTGGCAAGGACAAATGCATGAGAAGTTTCGAGGAAGAACAAGTCACTTGGTATCGTGGGACGAGTTTATAAAAGCCTTTAGAGATTGGTTTGTACCACTGTCAACTAGAAGATAGACGCAAGATAAATTCATTATGTTGGTGGAAGGAGAACAAACAGTTATGAAATACAAAGAGAAGTTTACTATGTTATCGAGATATGCACCCTAACTTATTCTAAATGCAGAGGAGAAATGTCATAAATCTATTTCCGGAATGAAAGATTCAATCAAACAGCAACTAGTGCCACTTGAAATTGAAGACTATTAAGTACTAGTGGAGAGTGCTAAGGGGTGGAGATTGATTTCCAGCATAATCAAAAGTGAAGAGAGTTGCACAAGAGGAAAAGTTCGGAAGAAGTGCCACCAACATCTCATTCAAAAGAAGAGTCTAGTGGGAAGAACATGGTGTCTTACACTGGTGGAGCTGTTAGCTAGGCTTGCAGTAGCACTATACAGTTCTGTGTTAAGTGTGGAAAGCAACATCTAGATGAATGTTTGCTTGGGTCGAAGAAGTGTTACTTATGCAGACAGCCTGGACATCAGAGGAGAAATTGTCCTAATGGTGTTCAAAGATTCACATTAGATGTTCATTCAGGAAGGAATCCAACTCAAGGGAATTTTCAAGAAGGATCTACTTCTAAAAGTAGTCAGCAGAGGATAGCATAAGCTGATAATGTGGCTCGTGATAAGAAACCAAGACAAAACATTCAACCAAAAGTTTATTCCCAACTCGTCAAGAATCAGAAGAAACTGTTTCCACTGATGTTGATACATTGTTTGATGGATGATTTGTTTTTTGGGTGTTATCTTGGATTTATCAGATGTCTAGTTTATCATATGTTTTAGTTACCACTTAACAAGAAACAGATATTCACTTTTGTTTCTTCATCATAGTCGATGTGGAATTTATGAATTTCGAGGATGAAATAATGTAATAACCAATTTTTTAGAAAACGGTGAATTTTTTTGCGACTTAAATTGTACCTGAATTTTTGCACCACTCAGATTTCAATCAAAATAAATTTATAAAATTCTACACGAAAAATCGATTAGTTCTATATAAAGCATCATAAGTTAATTAAGAATAAATTGAGACATAAAAATTTGAAGTTATAAGTTTAACTAAACAAATCTAATTAAACTTTAATTAACCCTCATTAATCTCGCATTACTGTTCCCACTAACTTACCAGGTGTTAAATACGTTGAATAGGTTAAAACTCTCAAAATTTCTTCCCCTGCTCCCGAATTCTCTCCCCCACTAGGTTTCACTCATTCACCCTCCCTCGTTCGATCGAGCTCAACAAAAGCTCCTATGAGGGGCTGCGATCGCAGCTCAGCCCGCAGTTGGGGTGACAAGAGGCCACCTGAGCATTGCACCTCTTCCCCAACTTCCGTTTCCTTCCCTTCCCGTAAGCTTCTACACGACTCTGCACTGTACCTGAGTCACGATCTGCAACTGGGTAGCCCACAAAGTGTCGCAATCTTCATTTTAAGACTACGTGGTATTTTTACTCAGTATTGAACCCTATTTCATACTATTTGAGAGTTTCATTTTCTTTCTCTAGCTTCTATTTTGAGTGTTTCCTCGTTTTTTGTGCTTTTTCCTTTCTGATAGTTGTCGAATGCTGCGATCTCATGTTGAATGTGGTTTGTGAGCTCCGTAAGGTATTCTAACACGAATTCAGTGAAGGAAAGAGTTTGAGAATATACAAAGAAGAGAGATGTAGATTTGGCCACTTTGGAGAAGAGTTGTTGCCAAGAAGGTTGTTCAAGATATGTTTTAGCAAATCATTATATTTTTAGTTAAATTACTTTTTTTAGCCAAAATATATTTAAATCTGAAGTTAATTGCAGATTTTAGGTTGTTAATCGGAGCAGCAAACTAGAGGCGAGTGTAACTTTCAGGTAAATTAATCCTGAAATATATTTAAATCTGAAGTTCAAGACATTCACTGTAAAACAACCATGTAACTTTCAGGTAAATTAATCCTAAGTTAAGAAAATTAATTTGATTAACAAAAATTACTTGAGTATTAAATTTTAATATTATGTCTTATAGGTTATTAATCTCAACATAAAAGTCACCGCAACCTCCAGCTAACTGTCGAAGATTAAAAGTTTAATATGACAATTGAGGTGAGTAATAGCATTTCTAAATTTAAGTAATCTTTTTTATTTTATATTGTATGTTTGACTTCATGTATGTCTTAGTTTAATCAGATCTTTCATATTGATGGGACAAATATACATGATAAGCATAATAGGAAAAGATGTGCATGCATGAAATATTTGCATGAGATGAATGATATTTAGATAGACATTATATATAAGATAGACATACAAGAAAGATATGTATGATATAAATAAAAAATATGTATTAGATAGATATAAGTAAGAGATATGTATAAGATAAATATAAGTATGCACGAGATACATATATATGAATGATATACTTAATAAATAGTTGTGCAGTATAATAAATATGCATGTTAGCAAATGCATAAAGATGTCTCAGAATAATATGTATGAAGAATAAAATAATTGATATGTGAATACCTGCATGTGCATGATTAGAAGATGATTTCATTCCCTAATGATACAGGCAATGGATGCTAGTATACCCGGGCACGTTGAGTTTTTGTACAGCCCCAGACAATTGTGATGGTCAGATCATTAACAACTGTGTTGACGGGGTAATGTTGGTCAGGGATGAGTAGACCAGAGTTTACCTCCCCAGATAATTATAATGTTTACATTACTAACTGTTGTTCTGACAGGATAATATCGGCCAAGGGCAGGTAAGGGTTTTTCCATCCTAGACAGTTGTGATGCGTAGATAGGTAACCGCTATGCCAACGGGAGCCAATGGGGCAATATCGACCAATGGTGTGGTAGGTTTGTTGACAGTGATCATCACAAAGACAGATGTATATGTAAAGTATAAAATAAATGTAAAGTTAAAGTAAATGCTTATAGAAGATTGAGTATGTTTATTTAGAAAAGATAATTGATGCATACATTAGCACAAATCAGATTGTTTATAAGTACATATATTAGATTGCTTATAAAATATGAAAAAACAGCATATTATAAGATTCCTTATAGACTCGTATGCATATTGAATTCTTATCATTGGATTACTGTAGTTTAGAAGTGTGATTACTCTCAAGTTATCTTCACACAACTCATTATGTTGCTTTCATATTAATTCTAGGTTTTAAATAGTTGAACAAGATGAATAGAAAAGTAGCAACTGTATACAAAATACGAGAACAATAATAAAAAAATATAATTTTTACTTGTTAATTTTTATTACTTTCTTTAGTGACTCTTTCATGTATTATTTACATATTAAATTGTTATTGATAGAATTAGAATAACAGAAAATTGATTTCCCCTGTCTGACCGTCAATTCTCGTCGTGGTTAACTCCAAGCCCCGGTTTGGATCGTGACAAATGGATAGAATTAAGGCATCTCGGAAAGCTAATAGTGAATATTCAAAACTTCTGAAACAACTTCAATTAGGAAAGAGGTCGGATATAACTGTCGATGAAAATGGTATTATCAGAAATAAGCTGCAGTTATGGGTACCTGTTGATTTTGATTTGAGACAAGAAATCTTACATGAAGCTCATTATTCGGGTTATACAATTCATCCAGACGACACTAAAATGTACAAGGCCTTGAAATTGATATTTTGGCTGCCATGTATGAAGAAAAATATTCTTGAATATGTATCTCAATGCCAAGTTTGTCAGATTTATTGTGATCAATTACATCAAACATAAGTCAATAAGAAATCAAACACAGCACATGTTTTACTGCCAAAAAAATTTAAAAAAAAGAACAATATAAATATTATTATTTTCTTCAAAAAGTACAAATCAACATAGCATGCTTTGATATAAGAAAGCTATACTGATGTTATTTTTTTATTTAAACTGACGCTAAGGAAATGGAGCTGGCTTAAGAAATCAGATATCTCAATATTGTAAATAAAATACGGACTAACTTTTACAAGTCAACAAAACAGAAATTTGCACAATCCTACTCAGAAAATTGAAACTGTATTGTTGCAATTATTGAGAAATTTGAAGAATGTAAGAGAAATTAATAAGACTTTAAATAGCATACCAACAGCGCCACCTCCAGGGCTTTGTGCAGCTATATAAGCAAAGCCAACATCAGGGAACAAGCCAATTCCATTTTCTGGCATTGCTAAAAGAGTTCGCTAGCACACCAAGAAAAATTTGCACCAGAAAAACTTCAACAATGATAGGTTGCATTTGGTTTAGTTCTAGGATTTTGGTCAATGATTTCCAATAGAAGTTGTACCTCAGTAATGATACGATAACGACCGTGGCCTGAAAGACCAATGCCAAAGCCCATGGTCACCCCATCCATAAAACAAATATAAGGCTTTTGATAGTCAAATATTTTACATATCAAAGTGTATTCTGCGGCAAATACCTGCAAGACACAATAACAAAAGAGATAAATGGAAAATAGAACTCACCATAACAATTTCCGATAACAAGATGTTACACAAAATAGCAGAAGTTAGGGAACTAGAAGGATAGCAAACAGTAACATATATTTTTTCACTAAGAAATAGACAATTTGAAGATGAAAGTCTCCGATCAACTTGAATTGGCAGCCATATCCAAGAGAATCTTTCATTCATAGAAGGCAAGAAATGAATCTCTGCACAAAAGGTAAGAAAAACCCTTGACCCACTTAAGCAGGTCAACATTAGCTTTCTAAAATTCTTTAACTTTCTAAAATAACTATAATTGCTCTGAATTACAAACTTCTTATAACCTAGACAATCATATCTGTATCCTGTTACCCTGAACAAAATTTATTCATTACTATTTTATGAAAAATTATGATACATATAATATTCTCTCCCTATTTGTTTATTCCAAAGCACAAAGAGCGCTAGCCCACATTGCAGCAGCTGACACCAAGAACAACAGGAACATCTTATGAGCATAGAGAAAACCAAGGGAACTTTCTCAAGCAACAACATTACTTGCGATTCATATAAGGCTCATCACCATTCTCGTACCTAATTTCTACATCTACCCTAATTTTGGCTTTTTTAATCAGGCATGCTTTTTGTCTCCCAATCCACATAAGCATCCACTCCTATTAAAGCCTGTTTTTTGCCATCAAAACAGCAAACAGCAAACCGTGCTTTTGTTTTCATGTTCAAAGGATAGATTTGACGGTCTTTGTTCATTCTCTTCAGGTTAAAAAACACTACTTAACTATATGAGTAGATAATGCATTTAGTATCTGGTGGATTAAAGCATGACCAGCTACACAGCGATATTTAATATTTTGCAATAAAAAGCAATCCAACAGAGACACAATTGAAAGTAAATTCAGGTTTTCAACAAGTGCCAATTTAACCTGACCACAACTTCAAATATGGAAATTGGTACGAGGGACAAATACTAACACATCACAGATTCAGTTTAGTTTGGTATTATCATGTCAATTTCAGTTAAATCAAATTTATAGCCAAATTTTCCAGCCCTAAATGGTTTACATACTCAGCAAATGTGGTTGAACATATTATCATAAGTTTTCCGAGAAAGCAACTTAAAACCAGAAACAAGAGCCAACCAATGCAGACATTTAGCCTCCCGAGTTTCAGCAATTTAACTCAGATTTTCATACCTCACCAAAACCCTTATGCCTTTCTTGGCATACAGACTGAAATCCACAAACAAACGCCAACTCTCAAGTTTCAGAAATTCACCAAAATTGTACATAAAACAGAAATAAAAGCCAACTCTAAAGCGCAGCAATTCACCAAGTTTAAACAATTCAATCAAAACTGCATAGAAAACAGAAACAAAAGCCAACTCCCAAATTTCAGCAATTCAGCCAAAACTGCACAGAAAACAGAAGAAATACCCAAAGAATGAAGACTTCTAGCCTCCCAAGTTTCAGCAATTCAGCTCAAACTATTTTCATAACTCACCAGAACCCTTACGCCGTTCTTAGCATATAAACAGAATTCCAGAAACAAAAGCCAACTCCTAAATTTCAGCAATTCAACAAAACTTAAAAAAAATAATAATAAAAGAAATAAAAGCCAACTCTTAAGTTTCAACAATTCAGTCAAAACTGTACAGAAAACATAAACAAAAGCCAACTCCCAAGTTTCAGCAATTAGCCAAAACTGCACACAAAACAGAAACAAGAGCCAACCAATGCAGTCTTCTAGTCTCCTATCCTCTTAAATCCAGTTGTGAACTTTACAGAAAGCAAAAACTGTACAGAAAACACCAAAGCAATCTTCCAGTCTCCAATATCCAGGCCAAGAGCCAACCAACCAAGTCCCAAATAGGGCCAACAATAGCATTTACACATAATAACATTTCAACCACTCACCAAAACCACCAAAATAAAAAAAATAAAGAAAAAAAACAGCAAACAACAGAGCAAAAAAAAAAAAAACAATCCGGTTTTCCAGCCTTCCAAATTGAGGCCAAGAGTCAACCAACCAACTCCAACAAGTCCCAACAATAGCATCTGCACATAATAATATTTAAACNATAAAGAAAAAAAACAGCAAACAACATAGAGCAAAAAAAAAAAAAAAAACATTCCGGTTTTCCAGCCTTCCAACTTGAGGCCAAGAGTCAACCAACCAACTCCAACAAGTCCCAACAATAGCATCTGCACATAATAATATTTAAACTTTTCAACGACTCACTACAACTTCCAAAATAAAAAAACAGCAAACAACAGAATAAACAAAGAACAAAAAATACCAATCCAGGCTTCCAGCCTCCCAAACAGAGAATAAAAACTATCAATACTTTACCAAAATGTTGAATCTGTTGCAATATTCGATAAATCTATAATATATAATAAAGAATTAGAGTTAATATTAATTTATAAATAAAAAATGATAAAAGAAAAATATTAACAAACATTTTACCTGCATCAAATTTATCTAAATCACGAATATTCTCCTCAACGCAGACAGACTCATTTGTCCATTTTGCTCTCATCCAATTTTGAGTGCAAACTAGAGCTTGCACAATTTTTGGAGATAATGAACTCCTAATAACACCAAGATCGCGACCACTTGTGCTAAATGTAGACTCAAATGCTATTGTAGATATTGGAATTGCTAGGACAACTCTAGCTATATGAGAAAGAATTTAAAATCTCGATGCATTAACCTTNTCAAGATCGCGACCACTTGTGCAAAATGTAGACTCAAATGCTACTGTATATATTGGAATTGCTAGGACAACTCTAGCTATATGAGAAAAAATTTTAAATCTCGATGCATTAACCTTCCACCATGTCAAAGCATCAAAACCCTCTTACGTAGTTTCAGAATCTTTAGCTAAATATTTTTTTAAATTTTTCTTGTTACCAAATTCTTCACTCTCACAATTGTCTCGCCTAAACTTTTCAATCATCGTATATTTTCTCCCACCATCTTCTAAATCACTATGTAACTTTGTTTTATCTCATTGTTGTTCTCATCTCTATTTTAGCCAACTATGTTTATCTTGTAGTCATAAAACATATCATAACAGACCATATTAGTTGTGCTAAGACAACTCCCTCGGGACCTTTATTATACATNCTAAATCACTATGTGACTTTGTATTATCTCATTGTTGTTCTCATCTCTATTTTAACCAACTATGTTCATCTTGAAGTCATAAAACATATCATAACAGACCATATTAGTTGTGCTAAGACAACTCCCTCGGGACCTTTATTATACATACACATGACTACAAACTCAATGTTTCTTAACTTAAATTGAAGATCAAGAATGACTGCAATACATATAATCAAATTTATCTTATCAATGGAAACTTGATGGTTATCCAATTTTAGTTTCATTTTCTTAGCCATGTTTCTAATTTTAAGGTCTTTATCCACTTCCCACCTCTGANCGAAGATCAAGAATGACTGCAATACATATAATCAAATTTATCTTATCAATGGAAACTTGATGTTTATCCAATTTTAGTTTCATTTTCTTAGCCTTGTTTCTAATTTTAAGGTCTTTATCCACTTCCCATCTCTGAAACATACAAAAAACTTCAGCAATTTCATGAAAAAAATGTGTTTGATGTGACTACAATGAGCCGGAAATACGTAAAGTTAGCTCATAGAAATTCTTTAAGAAACATATCAGTCTTCTTGTGTTCTCCCAATCAATATTGTGTGGAACCTCATTTAGTCCATGACTCCCTCATTCTTCTCAAATTCAGTTTTGAATTGATGGTCAATCACTTCATAGCGCTCAGAAGCTCTCTCAAATTTTAGTGTTGAATTCAACATTAAATATATTAAATTCCATCTTATAGGCACATCCAAGCATAATAAACTCATAGTTTGAATTTTTTTTCTATTTCAATGCATTCTTTAAACTTATAAAGCGGGGCAAAAGATTGTCATATAAACCTAGCATCATCTCTTATACGAAGTACAGAATAACCCACATCCTTGATCCCATCCTGAATAATTAAATTTATGATATGCGCAAGGCATCTCATGTGTAGAAACCTACTATCAAGCATACTCTCACCTCTTTGAAAAAAAAAAATTGCGAGTGATGATATCGTTGTTGGAGCTTGCATTATCAACTGTGATTGTAAAACTACATCAATACCACAATNTAATGCATTCTTTAAACTTATAAAGCGGGGCAAAAGATTGTCTTATAAACCTAGCATCATCTCTTATACGAAGTACAAAATAACCCACATCCTTGATCCCATCCTGAATAATTAAATTTATGATATGAGCAATGCATCTCATGTGTAGGAACCTACTATCAAGCATACTCTCACCTCTTTTAAAAAAAAAAAAATTGCGAGTGGTGATATCGTCGTTGGAACTTGCATTATCAACTGTGATTGTAAAACTACATCAATACCACAATCAACTAAGCATTTTTTCATTTCTTGTCNTACAAAATAGCAGAAGTTGGGGAACTAGAAGGATAGCAAACAGTAACATCTATTTTTTCACTAAGAAATAGACAATTTGAAGATGAAAGTCTCCGATCAACTTGAATTGGCAGCCATATCCAAAAGAATCTTTCATTCATAGAAGGCAAGAAATGAATCTCTGCGCAAAAGGTAAGAAAAATCCTTGACCCACTTAAGCAGGTCAACATTAGCTTTCTAAAATTCTTTAACTTTCTAAAATAACTATAGTTGCTCTGAATTACAAACTTCTGGTAACCTAGACAATCATATCTGTATCCTGTTACCCTGAACAAAATTTATTCATCACTATTTTATGAAAAATTATGATACATATAATATTCTCTCCCTATTTGTTTATTCCAAAGCACAAAGAGCGCTAGCCCACATTGCAGCAGCTGATACCTAGAACAAGAGGAACATCTTATGAGCATAGAGAAAACCAAGGGAACTTTCTCAAGCAACAACATTACTTGCGATTCATATAAGGTTCATCACCATTCTCGTACCTAATTTCTACATCTACCCTAATTTTGGCTTTTTTAATCAGGCATGCTTTTTGTCTCCAAATCCACATAAGCATCCACTCCTATTAAAGCCTGTTTTTTGCCATCAAAACAGCAAACAGCAAACCGTGCTTTTGTTTTCATGTTCAAAGGATAGATTTGACGGTCTTTGTTCATTCTCTTCGGGTTAAAGAACACTACTTAACTATATGAGTAGATAATGCATTTAGTATCTGGTGGATTAAAGCATGACCAGCTACACAGCGATATTTAATATTTTGCAATAAAAAGCAATCCAACAGAGACACAATTGAAAGTAAATTCAGGTTTTCAACAAGTGCCAATTTAACCTGACCACAACTTCAAATATGGAAATTGGTACGAGGGACAAATACTAACACATCACAGATTCAGTTTAGTTTGGTATTATCATGTCAATTTCAGTTAAATCAAATTTATAGCCAAATTTTCCAGCCCTAAATGGTTTACATACTCAGCAAATGTGGTTGAACATATTATCATAAATTTTCCGAGAAAGCAACTTAAAACCAGAAACAAGAGCCAACCAATGCAGACATTTAGCCTCCCAAGTTTCAGCAATTTAACTCAGATTTTCATACCTCACCAAAACCCTTATGCCTTTCTTGGCATACAGACTGAAATCCACAAACAAAAGCCAACTCTCAAGTTTCAGAAATTCACCAAAATTGTACATAAAACAGAAATAAAAGCCAACTCTAAAGTTTAAAAAATTCAATCAAAACTGCATAGAAAACAGAAACAAAAGCCAACTCCCAAATTTCAGCAATTCAGCCAAAACTGCACAGAAAACAGAAGAAATACCCAAAGAATGAAGACTTCTAGCCTCCCAAGTTTCAGCAATTCAGCTCAAACTATTTTCATAACTAACCAGAACCCTTACGCCGTTCTTAGCATATAAACCGAATTACAGAAACAAAAGCCAACTCCTAAATTTCAGCAATTCAACAAAACTTAAATAATAATAATAATAATAATAATAATAATAATAATAATAAAAGCCAACTCTTAAGTTTCAACAATTCAGTCAAAACTGTACAGAAAACATAAACAAAAGCCAACTCCCAAGTTTCAGCAATTAGCCAAAACTGCACACAAAACAGAAA
>JXCR01147279.1:140488-162716 GCA_002079205.1 Phalaenopsis hybrid cultivar
GTTACCAAATTCTTCACTCTCACAACTGTGTCGCCTAAACTTTTCAATCATCATATATTTTCTCCCACCATCTTTTAAATCACTATGTGACTTTGTTTTATCTCATTGTTGTTCTCATCTCTATTTTAACCAACTATGTTCACCTTGTAGTCATAAAACATATCATAACAGACCATATTAATTGTGCTAAGACAACTCCCTCGGGACCTTTATTATACATATACATGACTAGAAACTCAATATTTCTTAAATTAAATCGAAGATCAAGAATGACTGCAATACATATAATCAAATTTATCTTATCAATGGAAACTTGATGTTTATCCAATTTTAGTTTCATTTTCTTAGCCATGTTTCTAATTTTAAGGTCTTTATCCACTTCCCATCTCTAAAACATACACAAAACTTCAGCAATTTCATGAAAAAAATGTGTTTGATGTGACTACAATGAGCCGGAAATACGTAAAGTTAGCTCATAGAAATTCTTTAAGAAACATATCAGTCTTCTTGTGTTCTCCCAATCAATATTGTGTGGAACCTCATTTAGTCCATGACTCCCTCATTCTTCTCAAATTCAGTTTTGAATTGATGGTCCATCACTTCATAGCGCTCAGAAGCTCTCTCAAATTTTAGTGTTGAATTCAACATCAAACATATTAAATTCCATCTTATAGGCACATCCAAGCATAATAAACTCGTAGTTTGAATTTTTTTTCTATTTCAATGCATTCTTTAAACTTATAAAGCGGGGCAAAAGATTGTCTTATAAACCTAGCATCATCCCTTATACGAAGTACAGAATAACCCACATCCTTGATCACATCCTGAATAATTAAATTTATGATATGAGCAATGCATCTCATGTGTAGGAACCTACTATCAAGCATACTCTCACCTCTTTTAAAAAAAAAAAAAATTTGCGAGTGATGATATCGTTGTTGGAGCTTGCATTATCAACTGTGATTGTAAAACTACATCAATACCACAATCAACTAAGCGTTTTTTCATTTCTTGTCCCACAAATTCTCTTCTATAACTAAATATTGGGCAAAAATTAATTACTCTTTGCTCAATTTCCAATCATCATCAATATAATGAGCATTCTTTGAATGAGTGTTCAAGTGTCAGGTGTTAAACATACTGTTTTACATGATTCCTTAAAATTTTGTTTCAAAGTTGCCCTCTCATCTTAAGTAGAATTGAAAACAGTCCCGAGTGAGTGTTCATTGAGAAGGAATTTGAACTATCGGACAATATTTTGACATGAAGTATTTGAACTCATATACTTCAACATATTTAAAGGGAAATTCATCTACGATTACCATAAATGCTAAAGCTTTTCTAACATTATCTCCATTAAATCTCCATGCTTTAAGACCTCCATCAATCTCATCTCTTTTAACACTTGGTTGCAATACTAATTGAGTCTGACTTGATTGAAGATTATGAGAAATTTTTTGGCAAAAAAAANCTGACTTGATTGAAGATTATGAGAATTTTTTTGGCAAAAAAAAGAGGTGTTCATAAATATGTTTTACCATTAAGTTTTAGATCACTATGATGTATTTTTCCGCAATAATTCTATTTACTCATCTTTCCTCCATCATTAGCTGTGATTTTGGTAAAATGATCCCAAATATCAGATCTTGGCATTATCGACTTTCTTTTCTTTTCATTAATTAATTTGATACTGGAAGCATTCACGCCTCAAAGAGAATTAATTAACTTGCTAGGTAGAGTCAATAGGCACTTGTTGTTGAGAAGAATCCAAAGCATATGAACTCTCTCTGCAATGCGACATCTAAATAAATTATAAAAAAATGAGATAATGAAGGCATCACTGCATATGCAAGAAAAAATTGAGAAGTCCCATCAAATATTTATAAATGCAACCAAAGATCAGTCCTAAATNAAATAATTATATTTACTCATCTTTCCTCCATCATTAGCTGTGATTTTGGTAAAATGATCCCAAATATCAGATCTTGGCATTATCGACTTTCTTTTCTTTTCATTAATTAATTTGATACTGGAAGCATTCACGCCTCAAAGAGAATTAATTAACTTGCTAGGTAGAGTCAATAGACACTTGTTGTTGAGAAGAATCCAAAGCATATAAACTCTCTCTGCAATGCGACATCTAAATAAATTATAAAAAAATTAAATAATGAAGGCGTAACTGCATATGCAAGAAAAAATTGAGAAGTCCCACCAAATATTTATAAATGCAACCAAAGATCACTCCTAAATGCTAAAGCTGAGAAAAACACATACAAGAACTCAAGAAGCCTTAGGAAAAACAAAAGTCCAATCATTGATTCCTTCCCAGTGAAATAAAGGAAGTGAGATAACGAGGGTTTAACTGCACGGTAAGTATAAAAAATAAGGACTGATTTGAAAATTGGACAATTGGACAAGCCGGCTTAAGAAAATTGGACAATTGGAAAACCTGGCTAAAAAAATTTACAAATTCAAGTACTGATTTCTTCCCAGCCTCTTAGAGCTTTGTATAGTATTTATAAAATCAATGATGAATAAGCAGAAGAGGTTGAGTATAACCTATGGAGGTTTTCTCAAAGCCTTTAAACCTCAAGGCTTTAACAAAAACCCAATAAACAGAGAAAAAGAAAAAAAAAATCCTATATAGAGAAAAAAAAAAACTCATAAATATCTTTAATAAGATATTTATCACCATAAGTTTATGTCGCAGAAAATCAAAAGANTAAGGCTTTAACAAAAACCCAATAAACAGAGAAAAAGAAAAAAAAATTCCTATATAGAGAAAAAAAAACTCATAAATATCTTTAATAAGATATTTATCACCATAAGTTTATGTCGCAGAAAATCAAAAGAACTAACCAAAATATTTTCAATCTTTCAAAGAAATCTGAAAGAAAATCACCCAAACAGCTTTATACAACTAGCCTTTCAGAGATCAGTGAAGTAGCATACTAACAGACTGAAAATATATGGTTTGCACACAATATTAGAAAAGTAAAATGGACAGTAAGCTATCTGCTTGCACAATTTCACACTGAAAATATCCGGTTTCACTTAAGATAAAAAAATATTAAAAACAAAATCACCCAAACAAGTAGCAGTAATATTGTTTTAACTTACGAAAAACAACAAAAATGTTTTATATCGAGCAGATGTTCATCACTATAGCCTTAAAACTAAGCTAACGAGTGTCAAAAAAGGAGATTAATCAATGATCCATGAAAACAAAAAGCCCATAAGCTATCTTCTTTCAAGATTCCCACCATACTTAAATTTTAGGAGCATATTCCTGAAAGAAAAGAGCACATAACTCAACTAATATTAACAACCCCTTACTCCATAGTATATGCAAAGAAAAAGGCAAAGCCACATAGGAATTCACTGGTCATTTAGGGTTAAAGAAAGCAAACTTTCGTTGTAGAGGAAGATAGAGAAAAACTAGGGGTAACCAATGGAAAAGTTGCAAGACTATGTGCCTAAGTTAGGCAAGTAGAAGTACGAACCAGGGAACCAAGACTCTTCATGCATCTATGGCTTTCCCATTTCCACCTTTGACGACACCTCCGTTTAGATCGTACCTCGCTGAGCCTTCGGTCTTATACCCAAAAGGAAATGCCAACAAATCGAGGTAGGAGAGAGACCAGGCAGGGAAGCGATGGCCAATTGGGATTGGGGATGAAGCAAGCGGCGCAACTGTGCGAAGCAGAAAAGTAAAAACGAGGAACCCTAGGCTACCTAGATATCCTAAGTTAAAGTTTTGGTTCTCGGTTGGTTCGGTCGAAAAAAAATTTAAAACCAAAAGTCTAAACTTTTTATTTAAAACCGAACCAAATTATTAAATCAGTTCAGTTTGATTCGGTTCTTTAAATAAAACCAAACAGTGCACACCCCCTAGCCAAAAGGAATGTCAGCCTAGAGAGCCCTAAAGAAACTTGGATCCATTTGAATTCCTCCTCTTCTAAAAGTCCCTCCTCCTCTAGGTAGCCTGTAAATCCAGTTCAATCTTCCCGAAACTCTCCACCAAAACAGAGTAATCATCTATTCCAAGATAAATCAGCGGTTGCCTAATCATATTATTTAGCCCAAAAAAAAATCTCACACTTCTCATCTGCATTTGGAATCAACTGGGGTGTATAACTTGATAGCATAATAAATTCAGTTTCATATTGTATAATTGATCAATCTCCCTGAACTAGTCAAATAAATTTGTCTTGTATTTACCTTCTAGCTAAAAGTGGTATGAATTAGTCTCTAAATGTGTTCATGAACTCATCTCACTGTATCAAGTGATTGTTTTTGTCTCCAAACTTCTCATACAGTTGCCCCGTCACCATATCTCAGATTCTCCTTCAAAGGCAAAAGTGTAACCCTCCTCTCTAGTGGACAAGATAACCTATCAATAATTTTCTCCACTCTTAATAACCAATTCTCAGCATCTATCGAACTTCCTCCAAGAAATAAAGGTGGTCTCATATCTTGAAACAACTTAAATATTTGTCCACTGGCATCCCCCACTAGAACTAGCGTTAGGCTGAAAATTCCTAATCATCTCAGCAAAAAGATCTGTGTCAGTTGAGATATTAGGAGGTGTATCAATCCCAGTGTTACTCTGACTAACTTTCTTTAGATTAACCATATTTCTGAAATAACATAATAAAGAATATTATTAGACAATTAAAAAATTCATTTATATTATTTATCAATTAATTTAATCAACCCAATGACTATTTTTTATTAGTATTCAAATCTAAAGCTCTAATACCACTTTTGTCGCAAACCAGCCTAATACCTTAGAATTAATCAAATTAAGAACTGCGATCGGACGATATTAACTTTTTTTTAAATCATACAATAATCCATCATAACTTCCAATAATAAAAAGCCACTAAAAATCACAAGTACACTAATCAAAAAACCAATTCATTCAAAGTATCAACATAATCTAAGAGTAAAAAAATATCACAATCCAACATTTCTAAGAATTAAACAATAAGCTAGGAGTAAAACAAAAAACCAACTACCTAGTATCAATAGTCCTACTGTAAACTAAATCCCTCCGGTCAGTCATATCAAACTAGTATTTAACCTAAAAATAATAATTAGCTTCAACAGTAAGTTTATCACAACTTAATAAACAATTATAATTTTATAATGAATTAAACTAATATGTAAATGCTATACATGAATGTCCAAAAGAAATGTAATTCATTAATTATTAATGTCACACCCCAACTGGCCCTCTCTTTGAGGGTCGGTTGAGGTGTGACAGAAGAGAACAATTTGATAACACTAAATTCTAACCAACACTCCTTCTGACTTGCATAATCAATACCAGTAGGTAATGAGCCGGTCCAACCAAATCACCGCAAATATAAGTAATATGTTGCATTTCATAATTCATTCATACTCTTATTTGAAAGTGTGAAAAATTATATCATCAAAACATATAAATAGACCTACTAAACCTAAAAATAATAACAGTGTGTACCTAAAATATATGCAAAAATTTACAAAGCTTATACACTGCGCACCTAGCTACTCGCCTCGATGCACGTTGCCTATTGCCCCTACACTGTCACCATTTGATCGAAACAGTTTCAAAATTTTATCTTCATCTGAACACCGGGAGTCAGGAAACCACATCTTTGCAAGCACTCATGTCATAGCCTACCCATAATATACTCGTGATATTTCTTAAAGCATAATACCTGTAACAAACATTCATGGGCATTTCATACATCACATGCAATCACAACAAATGAATACTTGCAGCCAATTACTTCATAAGCACAATCGCATGTATCATAGCATAGTAGCGTCAAATGTATCGTAATAAAAATCAACTGGCATTCATACATTTCAAGCAGGTATTCATTTACAATATGCAAGTAATCAAAATGCAACAATGTAGAATATATAATCACATAAAATTTACATAAGGTTTTTCTTAAATTAGCATAAGATTATTTCACCTGACTTGACGGAACAGCCCTATGATGAGTTTGCTCGCGTTTGTCTCGAGCTAACTGCCTCGTAAAAACAACCTGGGAATTCACAAGCATTGTAGGAATTCATAAGATTTCAGCTCGTAATGCGATTTAACCCAAAACATGCTTTAAATGTTAACACAAACCTCAAACAGGCTTCTCGGCATAAATCAGCTTTTCTGAAACCGACAAATTCAATTTTCTCTCCTTCCTATCACCCCAAACTTTACTACTCTCTGATTTCATGCTAAATCCCGTACGGAAGCTCGCACACCACTTTTGATGCTTCTAACATAAGTTCAACACCTCTGACAACTATTGTAAAGAAAAAATGCACGAAAAACGAGACAAACTTCAATAGAGATGTGTGAGAAAGGAAATGATTGTCTCAAATGATGTGAAAGAGATATTTTTATATGGTGATTGTTTTGGTGTGGTAAATTTTTCCCTGGTTTTTCTTTTTTTTTTCTCACTGCTAGTAACAAATATGTATAATTCTATTTCATGCCGCTGAAATTTACTATTGGTATCACCTAGGACATTCTGGTGATGAGAGAAGTATTTTTCCAGACACTGCGAAACGAGGCAGAGAAGTAGAAAGAATGAGACATTGATGTGAGTTATGTTTCTCTTGTTTTTTTGTCTAATAGCTAGTAGCAAATATGTCTAATTTGATTCAAAGTCACTGAAATTTACTAGTGGTACCACTTGTGGCATTCTGATGAGAAGAGAAGTATATTTCACACAAACACACTGTAAAATAAGGCAAAAAAGTAAAGAGAATGAGACAGTGATGTGAGACATTTTTTTTTGTTTGGTCTCACAGCTAGTAGCAAATATGCATAATATCATTCCATGCTACTGAAATTTACTAGTGATGCTACCTGTGTCAATCTGATGAAAATAAAAGTATGTTACTCTCACACACACACTGTGAAATGAGGTAGAGAAGCAGAAAGAATGAGAATGTAATGTGAGCCATGTTTTTTTTAACCTCAAAGGTAGTTGTAAATATGTCTAATTTCATTCAAAGCCAATGAAATTTACTAGTGGTATCACCTGGGACATTCTAATGATAAGAGAAGTATATTTCACACACACACACTGTGAAAGGAGGCAGAAATAGAAAGAATGAGACCGTGATGTGAACCATGTTTTTTCTTTTTTTTTCCTCACAACTAGTAGCAAATAAGCATAATATCATTCCATGTCATTGAAATTTACTAGTGGTACCACCTATGGCATTCTGATGAAAAAAGAAGTATATTTCTCACACACAAACATTGTGAAATGAGACATAGAAGAATAAAGAATGAGACAGTTATGTGAGCAATATTTCTCCTTTTTTTTATCACAACTAGTTGCAAATATGTATACTTTCATTCCCAGCCATTGAAATTTAAATAAGGCCCCACAGTCAGTAGCAAAGATGTATAATGTGATTTGAATCCATTGAAATTTTACTAGTTGTACCACTTGCGGCATTCTGATGAGACGAGCATTTTATTTCTCTAACACATACTGTAAAATGAGGCAGAGAAGTAGCAACAATGAAACAGCGATGTGAGCCATTTTTTTTTTTCCCACAGCTAGTAGCAAATATGTTTAATATCATTATATGCCACTAAAATTTACTATTGGTTCCACCTGTGGCATTCTGATGAGAAGAGAAGTATATTTTTCACACACACACACACACACTTTGAAATGAGACAAAATAAAAAACAATGAGACAGTTATGTGAGTAATGTTTCTCTTTTTTTTTTTTTTTTTTGCATCACAGCTAGTTGTTAATATGTATACTTTCATTCTCAGTTATTGAAATTTATTAGTCGTCTCACAACTAGTAGCAAATATGCATAATACAATTCTCTGTCACTGAAATTTACTATTGATATTACTTGTGGCAATCTGATGAAAATAAACGTATATTACCCCCACACACACATTGTGAAATGAGGCAGAGAACTAAAAAGAATGAGACAGTTATGTGAGCATTGCTTTTCTTTTCTTTTTTTGTCTCACATCTAGTAGCAATTATGTATACTTTATTAGCAGCCACTGAATTTTACTAGTGGTACCACCAATGGCATTCTGATGAGTAGAGAAGCATATTTCACAAACACACACACGGTGAAATGAGTCATAAAAGAAGAAAGAATGAGACGATTATGTGAGAAATGTTTCTTTTTTTTGTCATCACAGCTAATTGCAAATATGTATATTTTCATTCGCAGTCATTGAAATTTACCAGTGGTCTCACAGTTATTAGCAAAGATGTATAATGTGATTCGAATCCACTAAAATTTTATTAGTGGTACCACCTATGGCATTCTGATGAGAAGAGAATTGTATTTCTCTCACACTGTGAAATGAGGCATAGAAGAAAAAAGAATGAGACAGTGTAATTCAATTCAAAGCCACTGAAATTTACTCCTGATATCACTTGGGGAATTGTGATGAAAAGAAGTATATTTCTCTCTCTCACACACACAGTGGCAGTTGGATTGAAATGAGGCAGAGAAATGTAGCGTTGTTTTCTTTTTGAATGCGCATACTTATGTTTGTTTATTTTTTGGTTATCATAGTAGTAAAATGGCCAATGCCAAAGAAGCTGCAACACCCGCACTGTGGGATAAGGAAACAAAAATAATTTTTTATGACTTTTGTCTCATTGAAATTGATCTGCAAAATAGACTCATGACATATTTCAACAAGAAAGGGCGGCAGAACATAATCAAGAAATTCAAGGAGAGTACAAGCCGAGAGTAAGACGGGAAGCAGCTGAAGAACAAATGGGATAAACTCAAAAAGGATTGAAAACTTTGGAAGAAATTCAAACACGGATCAACGGGCTTTAGTTGAGATCCAGTGAAGCGAACTATTGATACTTCGGTGGAGTGGTGGACAGAAAGACTTGCGGTGAGATTTTTTTCACGTGCTCTAATTTGTTCATTTTAATTTATGTGCTCATTGAATTGTACGATCTATTTTTTGTAGGTGCTCTCAGCTGCAAAGAAGTTTAAGCTTTGTGGCATTGACCCTGATTTGGAAGAGAAGCTGGACAAGATGTTCGAGGGCATCGTCGCTATAGGCAAATATGCATGTGTGTCCCGTCAGACAGGTTTTTTTGCCACCCATGAGAACTTTGCGGTCGATCTGTCGGCTGACTAGATCGAACTCCCAAGCCCGGAAGTCGAGTCCACCTGTCGTACCAAGCGAGCCCGGATGCAAAGTAAAAAGAAAGGCAGAGCAGCTTACCTCAGAACCCATATTTCATAACTGGTAGCTTCCTCTATCCCTGACACGCGTTCAGTACCGGCTACTTCCATTCAGCAGATCGTGTAAATTTTGGATGCGGATAAGGAAATTACTGAAGATTGGCCATTGTACTTATTTGCCACCTGCAGAGATTTTTTCTGTTACGATTCCGGAAAAAAAGAGGGTGGTGTATCAATGGCTATTTTATGAGCAGAACATTTGAGACTATTTTTACTTATTTTATTTGCTATTGTTTAGGACACTTGTATTTTTTTGTTTCATTGTATTGTTATTCATTTATTTCAACTGCTTGGGGCTTTGCTCAATAAAATTCATATAGGCAGATTATTCATAAATCATCACCGCTCATATATCATTACTACTTGAGACATGATTTGTTCAGAATTTATTAATCTTGTTTTGTCTCAGCTACTACATGGATTCAGATGAAGATAGGCAGAGAAGAAGAAATGCAGCAATCTATTTGATCAAATGAATATTTCAAAACAGGTTGATCACTCTCCATGTTTGACATCGTCGTTTATTGGGGACAAATGGGTTGGAAAATTGTTTGTTCGGACACCCAATTAAATTCAAAATGTTTCAGATGACCAAGGGCATATTTACGAATCTTCTAACAGAACTTAGCGGAAGTCACAGACATTACGGGTCGTCAAGGACGACTACACGCGAGGTATTAGCAATCACCCTATATATATTAGCGCAGAACAAATCAATACGAGGTGCGATGGAATGATTCCAACACTCCACTGAGACGATTAATAGATACTTTTCGGTCGGTTTGAATGCACATGTCAGCCTTTTTACACAATTTATCAAGCAAACAAATCCTAAATCCAAATGGACGCCTTTGGAGATTCTACACGATGCACGCTACATGTCGTTTTTCAATGTAACTTTTTAAATTTAAGGCATTCAATTTTTAATATGCATGTCTTCTATTTTGAACACATTCTTATTTGCGTAGGATTGCATCGGAGTCATTGATGAAACACACGTTGGTACACAGGTTCAAATAACGAAAAGGTTGCATTTATCTGATGCTGTGAGCCACCTGTATTTTACCTTTTATAATGTTGGTTTGAAAATTTTACGAGATTTCAAAATTTATTTTCATTTACTTCTTTTAACAAATTCAATTTATGTTATCACTAATGATTTGTATTTTGTAGGAATCAAGAAATATGAGCTCAAGAGTTTCAGGGACATCCCGACGACTGCTCTGCCAATACGGAATGCAGACTACCCCTACTGACGTCACGTCAAGCTCACAATTACGGGAGACAGTTCTACAAGTGCCCCAAGAGCATGGCTGAGAAGGGTGACTTCTTCTGGTAGGCGGACAGTCCGTTGGATTCCACTGCAGGTGGTGATCAAGATTAGACAATCACTAGAGGACATTGTGGCACGGGACTAAAAATAATTTAATCATTTTATTAAATGTAATTTTAATATTTCTTGACTTTTTTCTTGCACTCTTGGTACTCACTATTAAGTGAGTTGTGCATATGAATTTTTGCATTGTCTTTAACTGAATTTATGCTTTTGAAGTATCAAATATATGAGTGTCACAGTTTTGTTACAAACAAATTCACTAAACTGAGGTAGAATAGTCATATTTCCAAAAACAACTGTCCCACAACTGTTTTCACACAGCTGCAACAAACAGATAGTCAGTTTCTCCACAACAGCTTTCTGGAGCAGCACAGCTGCAGCTAAAGGAAGCTGCAGCTGCCCCAAAAAGGCCCTTAGTCACTCAAATGGTGGCAAATTCATTCTCTCAAACTCAAGATCACTTGGAGCACTCCCAAATCATAATCCTTCATGTTCTCTCGCAATCCTCCATGCCCAAAAGCCATAGTCTAACTCATTTGCACAGCCGGCTCAAAACCTCTTTTTTGGCTCGAATATAAGTCCAAACCTTAACAATTTTCAAAGCCTATCATAAGCTACAATAAATATATCATAACATCACATAGCAAACAATGTTTTATTATTAAATTATAATCTGAGGCTTCTACATCAATTAGAAAAGGCAAGTCTTACTCAAACTACTAATGTGTAATCTCTGATGTAATATTTGGGTGCCTCAAAATGAGGCAAGTCTTGAGACATGGGCTCAAATAATATTTAAATTCATGACTCATCAAGCCTTAAAATATCTTAAGTCGCAAGAGAAATACAGCATTGGCATATTATAATACTTGGATTTCTACAGGATTTATGCTAAAAACACTCTATGGCTATTAAAAATAAGAATGTTGTTGCATTAAGTAGAGTTATTATTATACACAATGAAAATTAAGGTAATTGATTTTGATAGAATTAAGGAAAACTATGCCAATTGTGAAAACTGATAAAATATAACATGAACAACAACTCATTCAGGTTTATCAAAGGTTTTATGATTAAGGATAGCATTCTTTTTCAAGGGACTTGTCTCTACATTCTTGAATCATCTTTAAACATTGTTTGTTTTAGAGTTGAATGAGTGCAGTGTTGTGAGACAAGAATATAATTGTGGCTATGATTGAGAATAGAAACTATTAATCAAATCTAAAAAGAAATGTAGTGAAAATTATTTCATAATGTACAATTTGTCAAGTGAGTAAAAAAAATGAGAAATATCATTAAGCTTAACACACCATACCTATTCCTTATTATTCTTAGGAGGATATTAGTATAAACTTTGTTCTAAAATTCCTAGAGATCTTAAGGATAAATGATTCTATCTTTGGATTGGAACATCACATTTTCAAATAAATTAATTTCATGTCACATTATAAATTTATTGAAGTATTTTACATTCAAATAAGGAGATAAGGTAATAGTACATCTAAATATTAAAACATTTTCAGCATGGATCCCTAAGAAATTAACTACAACATAACTAGGACCACATAAGACTATAGATTAGAAATTTTAAAGATGATTATGCTAATAGCTAGTGTTGTAAGCGAAATAGAGCGCTTAACAAATAGGTCTTACTCCTACTTATGAGATGAATTTAAATTCATTTACTTGGATAATTAAGCATGCTTGAAAAAAATATTTTGAAACAGAAACAAAAAAATGAACAAACTTGAAGATTGACCCACTCATTCATACATATTGGTTTTGCATATTTGTTCATTTTTTAACAAACAGCCCACTAAAACCTCAATAAAATAGACATTGAATTATTGTTAACTTGCTTATTTGATGACTTATTTTATCTTTAGGGGATTTACATACATGCCACAAAATTTTAATGTATTTACATATCCAACATCTAAATCTTTATATTTCTTAAAAATATATATATTTTTTTCAAAATCACATCAAAAATAAAACTGACAAACTTATCTAAAGTGAATACATCTTACAAATAATTTTTGATGTGATTTAGATACTAGAGAGTTATACAAATAAATGTCAAAATTTAGGCATTAGATATGCAACTACAAAATAATTATGTGATGTGTATATAAATACCCCTTTATTAGGTAACTACATGGATGTATTTCAAAAATTATGCAATTCAATGAAGCATATTGCGTGAACGCCTAAGTAGAATAAAAATCTTTTTGGATTAACCTTTTGATGTCATAAAACATTAAAAATGATATTAAGTGAACTATATAAATTTTAATAAAAAAAATATGAATGCATTTATGTTCCATGAAAAGTCTGAATATTTAAATCATTAGAATCCAATATATAGTTAGGCTCAATTAAAGCAAATTTATAGCTTGTAACTCTTTCATGAAATTAAATAAATAAGCTAGGACAAGAATCAAATATTTGTGACACATTTAAGCTCAGCTCAATCTGAATAACAAAATAGATGAGAAAGTTTGAACAAGTAATATTCAACTCTAACAAGATTCCCTTTATTTTATAAGTGTTTTACATATTTTATTCTTCTTCCTTTTTGGAGCTATAAAGATCAACTGTTATTGTTGCCTTAAATAAACGAAATGAGAGCAATGTTGTTTTCTTCTTTACATGATTTAACATTGTAGCAAAAATTGGGAAGTGTTGTTTCTCTAAATCGAGTGTTGTTGTTTTGCTAGAATCTAAGCTTAACAAGAAAACTTAAGGGTAAAGTTTGGAATTTTGAAAAAAAGTTGATTTGAGATCTTTTTTAATACGATAAACAGGATTCCTTAGATATCTAAAAATTCTATCTATTGTTTATAGAAGTTCATTTTCCCTCAAACTTTTGTGTTATCTGAAATGAATTCTCTTATTGCAAAACAAGCATTGATATCATGAGAAAATTTTCTCCTAGTACCAATATCAGGCTTAAATCTTCCTTGATGGCCTCTATCAAAGTTCTTTTAACTATTTATTTTGTGTTTTAGTTTGGGCGTGTATGATTCGAATTTGACCAAATCTACATGGTTATTATAAGATACTTTTTCTCTGCAGTGTGAATCTACATTATTTTATGACTTTTATTTGAACTAAAATTTCATGCAAAATTTTAGTTTTGGATTATCTTATCATTTGGGATGAATTTTATTTGTTTTACAGTTTTCATCTAAGAAGAAAGTTTTACCTAACTAAAATAATCAAACTTAGGATTGAATTTTTCACGTGCTTATTATGTTCATCCTATCTTGATTGGCATTAAGGAAACACTATACCCAAAAATATTCAACATCAATAGGTCTAATAATACAAGAATATGGGTCTACAGAAATAGGTTGAACTTAAAGAGAAAATTGATGATGATGTGCAAACATACAATCATGTGAATAAAAGAATTGAGATATAGGTAGAATGAAGCAAACTTGAGGTAAAGTTCAGAAGATCTAAATTGATGCTTAGGCCAACACATAAACACTCTCCTTGTGTGTATTACTTGTTGTTAACAAATACAATTGAACCAGAAGGTGCAATGCATGATAAATACTCTGTGCTACCAAAGGACAAGAAGATGACTCAAGACATACGATGTTTCAAGATTAACAAACGAGTATAGTAGCATAATAGATACATAGCAAGGATTGTACTAGATAGATCTGGCAAAATTTAAACTAGGTATTATAAAGCCTTTATTAATCTCCATGGGTGATAGAGAGTGTTGCATAATTCTCTCTTATGACAGTAAATCTCCAAGTGGGAGATTGTTGAAATTAGGAACCTTAATTCACTTTAAAGCTCAAAAATTAATTCGAAGTCTCTGGTAAATTTAAGACAATGATTCTAAAAATTTATATAAAACATAGGCCATTAAAAGCTCAATAAACATAAGATGCGTTCAAATATTAAAATAAAAAATTTACTCCAAATCTAGTTGGCCAAATTTCCCATTCTGTCGCCTCAAAATGTCTATGAGCTGGTGTTTAGCTGCAGTATATGATTATTTTTTAGTAACTAGACCAACAAAAAGCAACAAGGTAGCCAATGGTAGAGCTTGTCGATGAGAGAACTTCTTAAGTGCAACGTGGCGGCCTTGAAATGTTGCATGTGCAGTACTATATGAAAAAAGAATTGTACAAAATTATTCCTTAGGCATTTAAAAAATGAGGACTACCATCTATGATAAGAGAAAAAAGAGCATATTGCTCATTTACATCTTTCAAAACAAGCTCCCCTTGTAGGGCAAAGTAGGCATAGCAATGCACAAAGAGGTGACTGGCAAGTCAGTGGTTGTGGATAGCAATACAAGTCCGAGAACAAAGGTGACCGATGACAAATGGTTAGTTTTGTTCAGGAAAGTCAGAAAGATGTTCTTACTCCATGGATATTTGATAGCTATAAGGTTTGTAATCATCTGCGAGAAACTGAGGTGTGGTTGATCGGTGGAAAGGCTTGCAATCAGAAAGTTGTAGACAAATAGCATAAGGCCAAGGATCTAGCAAAAGTGAAGAAGATAGAAAAACGAATCTGGGTGTTAATGTGTTATACATTAGAAGTAATATAAGAAGAAATAAATAGTAGGTATAATTAAACATATAACTGCTTCATATGTATAAATTCCTGCTATGTGATTGAACTGGGTTGTTATGAGAAAAAAATGCAGTGAAAAGAATCTTTAGATTAGAGAAAAAAAATTATGAGATAAAATCAGGAATGGAATAAACATTTGAGATCAAATACTTCTAATTCATACTTGTCATGATCAATTGAAATATCTAAGTGCGGTTATAAAAATATTTGAACTTCACTGAAACATATAAATTGTTTATTCCTCATCTTTTGGTGTTTTCAACATTAGCACTTTCCCCAAGCAAATTTGTTGTAGGAATCCTAGTTCATCCCCTTATCCTCACTGCGCAATCCATTGTATGTGATTTGCCAAATCCATGACTAGTAAACACTTGTTAACATTCTATTGCTCTTAGAAATAGTGGTGCGCTAAGGAAGCAAATAATTACCACATTAAGTTGGGGATTATGGCATGCAGGGTGAGGAGGGACTTTGAAGGGTAACACCAAACCCCACTGGTTACCAATGTATTGCAATCTCAAGCATCGAAAAAATAGGTACTATCAGCTAAATTATCTTCATATTGGAAAAACAATTACTAAGCAAGACGCCTGCAAATAATAAGGCCTAAGAAATCCCGATAATGATTGCTTAAAAACCGTCTACAAAGAGAAAATGAATACAGAAAGACCTTTTGCACAAGTGTTGTATTTTTCTCCTTCTGAATTTCAGCCACAACACCCTTAATATCCATTCCTGCATCAATTACAAATCCAAAAGGACAATGCCTAAGGGAAAACAATTCATAGAAAAAACAATTATGAAATTACCAAATACGATAATACTTGTGTTTCTAAAACATTGAAACAGCATGACAAACAGCTCAGGCAATGAAGTTAAGTACCTGCTCGAAAAAGCACGAGATGAGCTGCTTTCAACAAGAACACATTTCACATTTGCATTATCTTCCCATTCGTCGAGATATTCCTTGTATTTTATGTCCATTTCTGCATTCAATTCTTTCCATAAGCCATAAGTCTTAACAATAATAAAAATAATAAATAAGTATGGAATGATAAAAAAGGAAACTATGCCATAAAAATTTGGAGAAGATCTTCCATAACCATGGAAGGATGAAAATGGAGGTCATATCAGAACGCATAAAAGATCTTCTATAAGTAACATAAAGGTAATACAAATAATAGTATATGCTAAAGGTATAAATAATCCAACCATTACAAAAACAATTGGTAAGGATGCGATGCACTGCAAACCAGATCGACAAAAAAACACGTCCATGCTAATAACATTTTAAGATAACCATGCCTAAACAGCGGAAAACCAACAGATTCAAGGGTTTATATATTGTCAATATGCTTACTATGGTTATAAAATTTATGTCTAAACTGTCTATTTGGCATGGTTTCAACACCCAAAACAAAAACGCCTCGGAACATTTTCATTATTTTTGACTCATTCACATAGTTCCAAATCAATTTACAGTCAATTTAAAAGCCCAAAATTGACCCCCTACTATTCCCAAGAGTCAAATTTAGTCTGAACTATAAAAGCTGCTCTAAAATAGTTTTAAATAATATTTTCCGTTAAATGTAACGGCAGCCTACATGAATTGAAAGATATTTTCATCTTTTATATATGTATTTATAAATATATCCGGCATAAAAATTACTATATATACTACTTGGTTGGATTTAGGCCAAAACATACTTAATACCTAATTAACTACTGCTCAAATACAATTAAAGGAAAATATCACAAAATCTAAAATCTCATTTCTCTACCATTTTCTGCTTTTAAATCCGATTAAATAATTTATTTTGCCACATATATTACATTTTTCTTCTTCGAAAAATTACTACTTTCCACAAACTTATAGTGTCGTATTTACCTGACTGGAGTCGAGCTTCTCTAGGTTGAACTGACACAAGTCGAAGTCGCCTCTCTTTGCATTGAACGGTCGTCGGGAGGGATCTACAAGCACTCGGATNTGAATTACTACTTTCCGCAAACTTACAGTGTCGTATTTACCTGACTGGAGTCGAGCTTCTCTAGGTTGAACTGACACAAGTTGAAGTCGCCTCTTTTTGCAATGAACGGTCGTTGGGAGGGATCTACAAGCACTCGGATGGAGACGAAGCCTTGTTGTCGACACAAGAAACTCGGATGGAGATGGCGACGGAAACTGCTCTGTCAAGTGGAGAAGCAGAGAATGAGTACTCATCTTGAGTTGCTTGCTCTGTCGACGGTGAAACAGAAGGGGAGAAGCAATGCTCGGATGGAGATAGCTTTGTCGTCAATGCAAGCAAAGTGGATGAAGACGGAGATGGAGGCTGCTCCGTTGAGTGGAGAAGCAGCAAATGAGTATGCGTATTGAGTTATTTTCTTCGTCAATGGTGAAAAGGGAGAAGTCACATGAGTAGAGGAACAACGAAGATTTAGGTTTAAGCCAAGACTGTTTTGCGTATGAATCTTCCAAGGAGAATCAGCGAGCCCTCTGTGTATTTAATTAGTGAATTTTGTAAATAGAGGGAATTGTCCTTCAAAATGTGAAAGAAGATGTTAAATGAAACGGAAAACCTTATTTAGGACCAATTGAGAACAATTTTTAATAGTCGGGGACTAAAGTAGAGAATTTTAAAACTCAGAGACTAAATTAAACACTACTTAATAATTGAGGGACTATTTTGAGCTTTTTCCTAGCCAATTTAATTTCAAAAACACAAGTAATTGGTGCAAGTAAAGGGCATGTTCAACGAATTACACCTACTCTGCTTCCACATATAATACGCATATGGCATACCACGTGAATGGCATATACCTACAGAGGCAAAGTATTTAATTCAAATGTTAAACAATGAATCAACATACTTTTTTTGTGTATTGCATCCTCTCGACTAAGTTTACTTTAACCCGCATAATTATCAAAAATAACCATCTCCACTACAGTAGGCACTAAGATATGTCACCCCAATAAACCCTTCTATTTTCATACAAAAGCCGCAATTTTCATGTCCTACTGCCAACCTCACTTAATCCAACCAAGCACAAGTCAACCCACATCCAACCAAGCCTAAATCAAGTTCAGCAAACCCTAATGACACGGGAACTTGGGTGTAATATTGTAGCTGCTACAATACCGCGGAACCTCTTTTTGATCCCTTGCCTTTTCTATTCCTTTCCTAATTCTATTTCCCTCTATTATAATTCCTTCCTATTTTAACTAAGAGCACTTATTATAAATAAGTTGTTTGTTATCTTAGGCTTCAGTTTTTTATCTTCCTCATTTCAGATTTTGTCTAGCTTGTCGTCAACGACTGTTTTTCCTTCTAAGGTTGTATCTGACGAGTGGTGCTCTAGCGGTATCTCGTCCGAAGTGGTAACCTTCTCCAAGGGTTAGAGTGGTGTTCTGGCTGTAGCTCGATCCCTTGAGAGTATTTATCCCATTCAACTCCTCTGAAACCCCATTCCAGCCATACCCCTCACTGCAGCAACCCCCGGATAGCCCTCCCCACTGTTGTCCCGTAGTCCACCACGCTTCCCCTATGTTGCCCTCATTGTCCCAACCACCTGCTTTGTTGTTTTCGCTGTCCCAGACCCCCACCTTCGTTGCTGCAGCCCGCCAATTCTTCCTTTTGTTGGTCTACCCCTGCCCCGCCATTCGGCAACACCGTTGCAACCCCACAAGCCCTTCCCTGTTACAACCACCACCCAACTATCACAACCATCTACCAACACTTCCAAACTGCTAACGCCCACCATCACCACTGTTGGGATCCACTTTAATTGTGTTTGTTAGTGTTGTGTGTTTGTTGTTGTATTTTCTTTTCGTTGTGATCTTGTAACTGCGTATTTGCTTAGAATGAAAATATTTATTTTTTTCGTTGTGGTTTAGGATAACTCCAGTATCATATAGTATAAAAGCTAACCTAACCCTAGTCTTATCTTAGAGTTTCCTAGCATCTGCCCCAATCCAAGTCACCGCGACCAAAATTATTCTTTCCTATTCTCAAATCCGAGCTAAATTCTGACTAACCCTAATTTCCCCTTGCTGATTTTCAAAATTAACAGCTTCAAATTAGTTTTCCTGCACCTTCAATGAGTCTCATACGCCTTCTTTCACCTCCCAACCCTAAGTCATGCCACCAAGGAGATACATTTCCGAGCTTACACGAGAGAAAATACAGCACGAGATCCGACAAATTTAGCGAAGGATATTGAGGATGAAACCCGGAGGGAAAGACCAGTAACCAAGATCTGGAGAATTGAAGGGGAGCAAGAGACGAAGATCTGAATTCCTTCCATAGAGAGAACTTTAGTGATACAGAAACCTGCCACGATGTTTTGGAATCAAGTATTTAAAAAGGCCGAGAGAAGAGCGAGAATATGGAGAATAGGAAAATCTAAAAATGAAACAAAAGATCCAGCACTAGCTCCTACCAGCTTATTATAGAAAGAAGATTTAGACTAGCTTTAGAAATTAAGAAACCATATTACCAGGCGACCACTTTGTCTTACAAGCAGCACTCAATCTCAAGGTCTTACAGCCAGATTACACCCATGAGAATATTCAAGCTAACCACGTTAAAGGAAAAACTGAGTCACAGTGGAGAATAAGTGGAACCAACCCTCATCCCTAAATATGTCCCTATCATGACATGTTACAAGTACCACAAATTCAGGCATCGACTACACAACTAGGGAGCGATCTGCTTCCCGACGTAGGGCGTTCTTGAAAAATTGGGTAGTGACACAGTATACTATGAAGACGGTGAGGACACAAAGCAAGAAGACCAGCTTCCAATTAAAAAGATAAACAGTGATCCAGAAGAAGATACAAACTTCAGAGAGGATTCTCAACTTTTCAGCCAACGATTAAGAGACGTCTTCAATTCCAGTTGACCCCAAGATAGAGACTTCAGCTAAGGTAACAGTAGTTGTTCAAGAAGATAGTGACTCTTATGTAATGAGCATTCTGATAGAGTACGAGACAATGGTGGCTCAAGCTAGCATTTTGCAGGCATTGAGAGGAGCATCAGTAGGATTGGCCTTAGAAGTCCAAAGGGGCCATGAGTTTGGGGAGCCGATAACAGACACAAGATAACCCCGGATAAAAAAAATTCAAGCGTTATAGATCCAAAAATTTGTCCCCAAGTTGCCCCTACTAAGGAAGGTCTCGCATTTCAGAGATGAGACCCTTTTTGCCATGTCAAGAATATTACAAGGTGTTATTCAGATGTTAGATTTAGTTCAGCATGGTACTCATCATCAGATGTCCAGATAAGAGGGATAAATCCCATCCTAAAAATTTGTCCTAGGAGCTTAATGAGAAAGAAAATTCACTAAGCATTTCTGATCGGTGTTGACCCGATCTCTTTCTTGAGCCACATCAGTGAATACGACTCGGAATGTCTCTAAGTCGTGAGTCTTAATTTCTCTACCATCTGTGTCGATGTGATTCTTGTTGCTCCTGCTGTCGATGATGACACTACATAACTTTTCGTTTACTGTGCAGCGCGTGTAGAATATCTTGTGGCAAAGCCACTACGGATCTCCTACATCCTCAGTCTACAAAATCTTTCGAATTACAAGTGCCTCTTCTTCGTCAGGTGGAAGCTAATACACCTCAACCTGTTCCTCAGCTTTCTCGACGCTAACCTCCTCCACTACACCCTGGCCTGTGAGTGTGACTACTCTGCTAGTGGGATAGCTAAAAGCTATATGGTTGTAGTCGTGGCATCTGCAACACTTTCTGATCGGTACAATGTTGGAGAAGGTACCTTTCTCCTGTTTCTTCCCGCTCTTATCTGGAGTTCTCCCGAGGTAATGTTAACGGTCGTGGTATCTGTAGGTGACTCTCTGCTTGAAGGCTGCTACCTGAAGGATAATTGTTGCCTACTCTGTTTTTGTTGTCTCTATACCTTCAATGTTAGTGTTTCGACATCCCGAAGCATCCAATACAACTATAGCTGCAACACATTACTAATAGTAAGCTTCAGGCCCCAAGGTATCTAGCTACTATATTTTCCTCTGGCACTGTCAGCGCACATTTCAGTTGTAAGTGGTCGAGCTGGGATGTCAACTCCTTCACAAAAAAATATCGTTGTTGCAGATTATGGAGCTTTAGAAACATGTCCTAACGGTAATAAGGGCGAAAATATTTCTTCTGCATAGCTTTCTTCATCTTCTCTCACTTGGTAATCATATCACTGCCTTCACATTTCCTCTGTTTCTGTGTGTTCTCCCATTATAAGGAACGCCCTTCGTCATCTTAATGTCGGCTAGCTTGACCCGCATATCCTTTAGATCTTCTCTTTCTCCCTTTGACTCTCCAGATCTCGGTCGAGAGTAACAATTTCTTCCTATATCAACTCTTTCAATTTCTGCAACCCTCTGAAGGCAACGGATCTTTCGCAGTATCTCTTCCTGGGTAGGCTCTAGCATATTTCTCCTTGGTGGCATGACTAAGGATTAAGGAATAGGAAAGAAAAATTTTTTGGNCCGGGTAGGCTCTAGCATATTTCTCCTTGGTGGCATGACTAAGGATTAAGGAATAGGAAAGAAAAATTTTTTGGTGAGGTTAGAATTTGGTTTGTGGAAATAAAACTATTTGGTAAAGGTGAGAGGGGGCGTATGTGATTGATGGTGTGTGCAGAAAAGTTGTTTAGGTTTGTTCAATTTGAAAATTGGTAAGGGGTATTTGAGATTTGGGGCTATGTTTTGGAAACAAACGGATATTAGAAAACCCTAGGATAGGCTGGAATTAAGCTAACTCTGACACCAAATGATACCGAAATTAACCCAAAACACAATAGACACACAAATATTACTGTTGAAATTTAATAAGCTTACAAACAAAAACTCTTGGCACTAGAAAAACAATAGTATGAGCCTAAAAGATACCCTAGGACGAAAACGGGGGTGGTGACCGGCAGCTAGACAGCTGGTCGGTGTCGGTTAGAAGGTGGTAGGGAAAGGAAACCGGAAATGGTTCTAGCAACACCTAGAAACCAAGTGTGGGG
>JXCR01147279.1:173543-191489 GCA_002079205.1 Phalaenopsis hybrid cultivar
AAAAAAAGAAGACAATCAAGCAGTATTGCTAACTAAAATCCCTCAATCATCAGAATAGCATATATAAATATGAAAAACAAAAAGTAATATAGACCTAAATTCATCGCATTGAGGGCTTTAGAGCGATCGAGGGTGATGACCGCAAGGCCGTTGGGGAAGACGCTGCCCCTAACATATTCATCCGCCGAGCCCGACATGGTTGAGAATAAACGAGCCGAGGAACGCAAAGTATTCGATTGTGCAAGAACAGACAATTTAGGACTTAGGGCAACAACAGGATTATGGTTCCAGAAGCGAGCAGAATTGATGCGATGAAGGTACACGTGCTGAAGTTGGCAGAGCAGCCTCTGCATTAGTAGAGTGGTTGCGCAACTTGGTGCTCCGCGTGGAGGAAAGATTGTCGTAGACTCGAGGGCAACATCTTATTATTGGCGGTTTGTGTAAAAATACAATTTTAATAACCTCTTAAACTTTTTTATCAATTAAACTAGTTCATGGCAATAAACAGCAATCACTTTTGGAGCAATTAATAAGTACACAAATTCAAGCTTAAAGTTTGTTAGAAATTGATTGATAAGCTACTTAATGTGAGTCATAGTTGGTAGGGCTGTCAAAAAAGCTCATTGTTCGTGAACAGTTCGTGTTCGATTCGTCAGAGCGTTCGTGTTCGATTCGCTCGATAAGCAAACGAGGCGAACACGAACAATTTTTTTCGTTCGGCTTGCTAAACGAACCAAACACGAACAATGATGCGTTTTTTCGTGTTTGAATCGTTATTGTTCGAAATTAATATATATATATATATATATAATTTATGATGTTTTTAAAATAATTATATACTCAAAAAAATNGTTATAAAGATTTCTCATAATCAATTTGGATTTTTGTCGGGCAGGTCTATCATGGAAGTCATACATTTATTGAGAAGTTCAGAGATAATAAGGAGAATTTGCATCTGATTTTTATTGATTTTGAAAAAGCTTACGATATGGTTCCAAGAGATATCCTTTGGAGAGTTCTTGAGAAGAGAGGTGTTGAAATGACTTATATTCAAGTCATTAAAGATATGTATACTAGAGTTGTTACTTGTGTTCGAACTGAAGGAGGATTGACCAAATATTTTCCTCTTTCTGTTGGATTACATCAAGGTTCGGCTTTAAGTCCATATCTTTTTGCTTTAGTTATGGATAGTCTTACTGAACATTTATAGGAGGATGTATATTGATGTATGTATTTTTGTTGGTGATAACCTTCTCGTGGATAAGACAGGAGAAAAAGCCCAAGAAAACCTTAAATTATGGAGGTCTAAATTGGAGTCTAAAGGCCTTCATTTGAGTAGAACTAAAACTGAATACATGGATTGTAATTTTAGTAGTAGTAGCTTTAAAGACAGAAGTGTAATTTTAGATCAAATTATTAAAAGATGTAAGCAATTTAGATATCTCAGGTCTGTTGTTCAAAGCGATGGTGATATAGATGTGGATGTTAATAGTAGAATTCAAGTTGGTTGGTTGAAGTGGAGGAATGTTTCGGGCATTTTGTGTGATAGAAAAGTACCACTTAAGCTGAAAGGAAAATTTTATAAGACGGTGGTGAGACATGCAATGTTCTATGGCGCTGAATGTTGGCCTTTAAAAGAGAAGCAAAATACTAAGTTAAATGTTGTCGAGATGAGCATGATTAGGTGGATGAGTGGCTTTACACTTAGAGACAAAATGTGAAATGATTATATTTGTGATAGGGTTAGTGTAGCTCCTGTGGCGGACAAAATTAGAGAAAGTCGTCTTAGATAGTTTGGTCATATTAAGCGTCGACCATCTGATGATTCGATTAGGAGAGTAGATGTTTTAGATTCGACTTATGTTAAGAAAGGCAGTGGTAGACCTAGGAAAACTTGAGCTTATTGTATAAAAAATGATCTTAATTTATTAGAACTAAATGAAAATATAACACTAAATAGACGCAATAGAGAAAAAGGATTCATGTGGCCGGCCCCACGTAGAGGGATTAAGGCTTTGTTGTTCAATGGAGAAAAAGGATTCATGTAGCCGACCCTACGTAGTGGGAGTAAGGCTTTGTTGTTGTTGCATGGAGAAAAAGGATTCATGTGGCCGACCCCACGTAGTGGGATTAAGGCTTTGTTGTTGTTAGAGAAAAAGGATTCATGTGGCCGACCCCACGTAGTGGGCTTAAGGCTTTGTTGTTGTTGTTGTGAAAAAGGATTCATGTAGCCGACCCCACGTAGTGGGATTAAGGCTTTGTTGTTGTTGTTGTTTCTTATTCATATGGCCGACCAAAGTAAATGAAAATATGACACTAAATAGGACGCAATGGAGAAAAAGGATTCATGTAGCCGACCCCACATAGTGGGATTAAGGCTTTATTGTTGTTGTTGTTGTTGTTGTGGTTGTTGTTGTTGTTGTTGTTGTTGTTGTTGTTGTTTGAAGCTGAACGTGTGTGTGTTCAATTCTCTATATAGTTTGTTAATTATTTACACTTATAGGTGATATCATATTACCATTATCACAATAATTTTATTATCATTAGATTTTTGCCTGTTATTGATATAATATAGGATGTATAATAACATCCAACTCTGAAGCCTCCAAGCTCTCCATGAGTTTTTCATTAATTAACACCATTCAGTTTGGTGATGTTTTTCAACCACTTGAACAACCACCAACTATAATGCATGTTCACTTTTGGGTATATTTAAAGAGTTGCATGTGCATGTTCTACCATTATTTCCTCCATAGACACCAACCAATCTTTTTAAAATCTTGGGGGAGTAGTTCTTAACACAGCAAAAGCGTTATTGCAGGACAATCACCTGAGTAGTCACATGCCTTAATTAGAACTTCAACATATGGAACACTTGCTATATTAGTATTATTCATGTCATGAAGATGTAATCAAATGTCACTTAGAGGCTCCCTTCATAAACGTCGTATCTTTTATTAAAGATCTTTAATTAATTTATTTATTTTGATTTCATTTAAACTACTCTCCTTTTGCTATTTCAACACAAGGGAAGTCCTCTTAAAAAAAAAATTCTTTAAAGGGACTTCATTTAATTGATGGTGAATACAATATCTTTAAGGAATTATCCCAATGGGGTGCTTGGCCATTTAAATCTCTCTATTTTGTATGTCCTTCTCTCTATCTATCTTGCTCGATTCTTCCTATTCTCCCCGTTTTTATGTGCTCATAATAAAAGCCCTTCCTTCCCTTGTATAAGATTATAGAGCAAGCCAATCAAGTGCAAGGATCATATCTTCATCGCATTACTAGTGTAGAGCATCAACAGCATTATTTAACACTAGCAGGACTTATTACATAAACCATATTTTAATTTTTTTGTCCTTAAGTAATTAAAAAAACCTTGCTTATAACATTAAAGGGTTGTCTTGTAATAGATTTAAGTAGGATTTAGCTTGAACCTCGTGAGACAAAAAAATGACAATTTTAAATCCAAGCTTTAAAAAAACAAATTTCTTTTCAATTTATGCTCAGTTTTGCCTTAAAATCCATATTTACTAAATCATTGTGTTTGCAGAATTTAGCAAATGCAGATTTACATAATTTACAAAATTCCTTAACAAACAGCCCCTGAATGCTCATTGACATCAAGTTTAAAGAATTAGCTTAAAATGCATACAAAAACCTNTGTCTTATTAGTTACCCGGAGCGAAAGCCCTAAGTCCCTAACCCGTTCGTTGAATCGCTTTTTCTCCTCTCGGCTCTCGCCGCTCTGAGCGCTCTCTCCTCTCTAAACTCTAAAGCACGAGACCGCAGTCGATCTTTCTCCTCTAGTTTCGGATGCTCCTTCTCTCAAGATCGTGAGAAGCTTGACTGCGAGAACCGTCCTTCTATCAAAATCGTGAAAAGCTTCTCTCGGTAAGAACTTGTCTCAAAATCGCGAAAATCTTTGTCTCGGTGAGAGCTTAGGGTTGATTTTTTGTGTTCTTTCTCTAATTTCTACTTCTATTTTTCTTTGATAAAAGGTATTTTTCCTTGGTGAGTCGGCGTTGGATCGACCTGGTATTCTTGCTTCGGTGTCCGTTACTTCGGTTGCTCGGTATACTTGCTTGGTTACTCGATATTCTTGCTTGGTTTTCTGTAATATTTCATATTTATCTTTAGGTAATCAGGTTTTCCTCTTAGCTTAAATTTTCGAAAATTTGTTTAGGTTTATTTTATTTTTTTGAGGGAAACCTAGGTTTTCTAGTTTTTGACAGTGAAATCCAGATATGTTTATCTTCATAGTGACTGTAGATCTACTTTTTTTTTAGCACTGAGCTCTATTTGGGATATTGGGAGTGAAATCTAGATACATCTATTTGGGATCTTGGGAGTGAAATCCAGATACATGATTGATGTTAATTATTTTGGCATTATGTTTTTTATTGTTATGTGATTGTGATTGAATGAAGGGGCAAGAATGGGCCAGGTAAATTTGTTTGAAAGTTAGTTTTATACCTTTTTGTATCATGATAAGCTTTGATTGTTATCAGCTGTTAGGGTAATCCATAAGAAAGGCCATATAAATTTTAGGGTGTTTTTATGATGTGTTTTTATGTTTCTAGAACTTGTTGTGCTTCTCCGCATATGAAGAGACTTCCATGAAGGTTATTTTGTTGTATTACTATTAATACAAAACAAAGCATTACAAATGCTTTGTTATTATAACAATGTTCCCACAAATGGTTTTTACTTCTAAATGATGGGGAAGTTAGTACAACGAATGAGCATGCATCATGGCACTGCTTGAGTATATGCATTTTTTTTCTTTTTTCTTTATTGAGTGCATCCAATCTTAACTACAACTTGTTATTGTAGGATATAACATTGTTTATGAGCGATATCTTATCCATCTTATGAGCATAGAAGCATTACTTTCAAACAATGTGGCCCGGAATTGCATTGGCTATGGAAAAATTGAGAGAAGCCTTATTGTTCTTTTTTCTATTGGAGACTTCTTCATAATATAACTTGTGTTAGCCACATGACGTTTCAATTGTTCATATTAAACTTGTTATGTTGTTTCACACTGAAGGAACTTGGAGTGGTTTCTATTGTGCAAATTTTAAATTGAGGCGTATCACTTTATTGCAACAAAAAAAAGCTAAAGGCAATAGATGAATTTGAGGGTGCCTCTGTGATGTTATGTCTCTGTAGTAGATTTTAGTTTATGTATGTGATGTTATTGGAGTGGTTTCTATTAGTTTATGTCTCTGTAGTAGATTTTAGTGCAGTAATACTGCAATATAAAAGCATGTTGAGCTTCTTTTACCTTCGTTGAATGTGAACTTTACGGTGCATGGGTTTTATGATGTTGCATATGAAAGCAAACATATATAGTTATATTATTCATAGCAATATGCAGGAGGGGGCAGAGCTATGGTGGGGAGGTTGTTTAGTTGAGTTAATTGGTATGGGAGTATTTACATTGGAATGGTCGATGTGGCGTATGAGTAGGGATGGTGGTTATGGTTGTAAAGTTTTTTGTTGTTGAAACACTTTCTTCTATCATTGTTTCAAATGAAATTTTTTTTATATGAGCCGGTATGTTTCAAATGGTGATTTTTGTTGAATTATGAAAAAGGGCATTGGTTTATGAAAAAGATTGGCATGCAATGATTGCAATGTTTTATAATGTTGTGGTTTCAAATGAGATTTTTTCTTTACAAGTTGGTGGCAATAATTGCAATGCTTTATGATGCAGTTCATATAAAAGTTTATTTTTTTTATTCTCCAAAACTTCTATTGGCTGATAGGGGGATGAAGCAATTAATATTTCCATATTATGCATAATGCATATGGATCCATGATACAACTTTTTTTCATGTTAAGTGCGTAAATCTATGACAGTTTTTCTAAAAACTGCTGCTAGAGATTTATCTTTGTTCTGAATTAAGATTTATCATGAGCTCATAGATATCTTGAGAGTTATTGCTTTGAATTAAGATTTAACAAACTGTTGGCAATAACTGTAGTGTTTGCTCGACATTGGCTATTTGGCTTATTCAAATAAGGTTCATTTCTTCTGCATTAGAAGTCTCCCCATCATTCCTACGATTTCATTTAGCATTTTTAATTGCAGTTTTTATTTGGGATCTCATTAGAAGTCAAATGATAGTGCATGAAATGCTTACAGGGTTCATTTAGAAGGCATACACATATGTTTTATTATCCTATAACTTTTTTTTTGCCTACACATCATTTGATATTATATTTTTTTTGTATAGATATTTACAATGTCAAATGTTGAGCATTCTCAGTCTGTATCAAATGACGAACAATTTCCACTTGCAACACAAGAAGAAATTGATAATTCTCAACCTATTGAACTGACTGTTGGGAGCACTAGTACTGAAATACAAGTTACGAAAGGCACGAAGAGAAAATCAAGTGTGTGGGAGTATTTTATAGATGTTAAAACAAACTCTAAGGGGGTTGAAGTTTCATATGTTCAATGTGTTTGCTGTGGGGTGAAAATATTTAAACCTAAGTCAGGTATAACCTCTCAACATCTTAGGCATGTTAAAGAATGTGTTAAGATAAAAGCAAAGAGTCAACAACAAGTTGACTTCTCAGACAAGAGATAAAAGTTATTGAACTTCTTGCATTCAGAAGTTTAGGGTGATTCAGAGATTCCTATCTTCTATGATCCCAAGAATTATGATCAACAAATCATAAGAGAGGTGATTGCGAAAATGATAATTGTACATGAGTATTAATTCATGATGGTTAAACATACTTGGTTCAACATATTGTTAAAAATATTGAATCCTAACTTTCAAAGTGTTTCAAGAAACACCATAAAAAATGATTGTATGAAAAATTATGAGTGCGAGAAAGAAAAGATTAAATCTCACCTTAAAGATGTTCGTAGGGTGCCATTAACTACAGACTGTTAGACCTCCAATCAGACTATCAGATATATGTGTTTGACTGCCTATTTTATCGATGAAACATGGAAGTTAAAGAAGATTATTATTAACTTTATTGATTTAGAGCCTCCACATACTGACACTTACATTTGTGATGTTATTTGTGAGTGCTTGTTGGAGTGGAATCTTCTGGATAAAATATCTACAATTACTTTAGATAATGTGAGTAATAATGATGTGGTTGCTAGTTCATTAAAATCAAATTTTCAATCACGCGGAAAGTTGCACTTTCATGGTTTTTTTTTATGACAGATGCTGCGCACATATTATCAATATAATGGTCCAAGATGGGCTAAAGAAGGTTCATGAAATCATCCAAAATATCAGAGAGTCGGTGAAATATCTGAAAAAATCCCTTACAAGATTACATAAGTTTGTAGAGGTGGCAAAACAATTGGGTGTTGCAACTAAAAGGTCACTGTCCATTGATGTTTCCACTATATGGAACTCAACTTTCAACATGTTGGAGTATGCATTTATTTATCGCAATTTTTTTTGTCACTATATAATAAGAGATAGTAACTACAAATGGTTGTCTATTGATTCAAAATAGGTGAAATATGAGAAAATTATAAAATTTCTTTCAGTTTTCAATAATGTTACAAATATGATCTCTGACACACAATATCCTACTGCTAATATATTTTTACCTGCAGTCTCACATGTTAAGATGATTTTGATTGAAGAGTCATTATCAGAAGATGATTGCATGAGGAATATGGCTATGCGTATGCAAATCAAATTCAACAAATATTAGGGGGAATGTAATACTCTTATGTCTATTGCAGCAATTCTGGATCCTAGATTAAAACTAAAGTTTATTAGCTACACATTCCCGAAGATATACTCACTTGACGAGGTTGACCAAAATCTTAAAATAGTTCAAGGTGTCTTGTGGGAAATATATGCAGATTATATTGTTGATTGTAATGTTTCCAATGCAGGATCTTCATCTGCAGTTGATCTTACGAGTTCCTCAAGTCATTTTGACGCAATGTTTGGGTTTCAAGATTTTGTTTTAGCTTCTTATTTTGTGGAATCATCAAAACCTGATTTACAAGTATATCTTGAGCAGGGATTATTTGTGTGTTCTAGTAAAAATTTTGATGTGCTCGATTGGTGGAAGATGAGTACATTGAAGTATCCCTAACTTTCTATTATGGCTCGAGATATTATATCAATACATATAACCGCAGCTGCCTCAGAATCAACTTTTAGTGCAGACAGTAGGGTGTTGGATGATTGTAGAAGTTGTTTATCTACTAAAACTGTTAATGCATTGATTTGTGCATCTAGTTGGATTCGATCAACTAAACAAAATACTAAGACATTACCGGTAATCTTTTAATTAAGTATATTTTTTTTCTACTTTCTAGTGTATTTTATTTTTTCACAATATTAGATATTAATATTTATTTTAATTGTTTCTTTTCAGCAAGAGATTGTTGATGAGGAAAAACTTAATATTCAACTTCCAAACTATGAAGCCAATTTAGCCAAGTCTACGTTATCATTGGATTCATTGCTAAGAATTTGTATTATTATTGTAGCTTTGAACTTTATTAGACACTTACTATTATTTTCACACTTGATATTCATGACATTATCATTGGATTTTAAATTTGTATGTATGCAACCATTAAGCATTTTTGGCAGTCTGTATAGACATAGAAGGCTGCTATTATTTTGAGGTATGAACATAAAGATTGTTTTTGTTGCAGCACTTGCTATTTGTCTATGATGTTTTTGTAGGAACTAGGAACTGATTCTTGTTCCTAGTTTAATTGTATCTCCCAGATTTTCCTACTAGGCAGCACTTGTTATTTGTCTATGAATTATGATGCTTGTCTTCGTTCAGGCTGGTATATATGTAAGTTATAAACTGATTCTTGTTCCTTGTTGAGAGAGATGATGAATCATTTGATTGACATTGAAACATATAATTTTAAATGCATAGGAATTCAGTGGTACATAAAGAATTCTGTGGTATATATGTAATTGCATAAGAATGCAGGATGTTGAATCATATTTCCTACAAGGAGATTTATCTCCCATATTTGTTGTTAATGCTCGCTAATGCTCTTTTCAAACTACTGCTTTATTATATTTTGATTCTACTTCCTTTCTGTGCTCACAAATCTGCCTCACCTGTAGAAATATGCTTTTTGAGAAGTTCAATTCTTGTAATTCAGGCTAAAAGAATGGCTGACTATATTTTTAGTTCAATCAGTATATGTGTTTCTTATTCGTGAGGTCAGCATAAGGTCACCTCCAGGTCCTATAGTGACCCTCAAACGAAATTCATAACTGCATTGCTCAAAAAATATGTTGCATCTTATGTCAGTACATTCTTATGTTGCATTCCTTGAGATCATTTCTGATGTTTGCATTCTTAGAGTGACCCACAAACGAAATTCATAACTTATTTGTGATGCAGGAAATAGCTTATGCATTGCAGTTTGACAGGAAAGTATTAATGTTGGTTTTATTTGATGGTTTGGATTTGTTTCTGTTGTCTCTTAACTAGAATATTTATTGGCTTTAGATACGTGTCGAGTTGGGCACTTCAATTGCAGGCTTGATGAGGTTTTGGAAAGAAATTATAAAAGAGGCTTCTCTTTACCCGTAAGGCCGTAACATACTTGTATATGTATTGTGGTTGCAATAAAGATAAGCCTCATATCAATTATGTTAACAGTTCAATGGAAAATGACATTCATAGCTAAACTTGCAGTTCTACTAACTGCTAAGGTTCATTTGATTGCTTTGATAATCTATTTGGGTGCAATATTAATGTCTTTATTTGTGGTGCAGGAAATAGCTTATGCATATTGCAGTTTGGCAGAGAAGTATTAATGTTGGTTTTATTTGATGGTTTATATTTGTTTCAGTTGTCTCTTAACTGGAATATTTATTTGCTTTAGATACGCTGGGCACTTCAATTGCAGGCTTGATGAATTTTTGGAAAGAAATTATAAAAGATGCTTATCTTTACCCGTAAGGTTGTAACATACTTGTATATGTATTACACATTTACATTTGTCTGAAGTTGAATATTATTTGTTCATTTTCTTACAGATAGAGCTTTTGGGCAAGCATAGATTCATGGTTGAGTTTCATGAATTAATCTCGACTCAAGCATGGATTCAGGATTCCTGAGGATGCCATTTGAGCTTTCCATCCCAATGTGGAGTAAAATTTATTATAGTTGTAGTAATTACTAATTAGTAAAAATGTGTATAGGAGAATGAGAGAAGTGAATGCAGGCTTAATTTACAATTTGAAATTTGATTTCAAATTCACAAAGCTCTGAGAATTGAACTGAATTTACAATTTGAACATTATCTTTTTATGTAAGATATTATTTGTTTTACTAATGATGAAGAGATGTTTTTGTTGAAGTTTTTTATTTATTATTTTTGGTAATTTGAGAATTAATTAATAATTTCTTATAATTTTATTTAGAGTTATTCCAATTTTTAAATGTTAAAATGGTGGCATTTTTTATGTGGTGTGAGAATTAATATTTAATTTTTTTGTCTATTTAACAATTCAAAAAATATAAAAATTTGAAAATTTTTGAACGTTTCGAACAATTCAAACATTTCGAATATTTCAAACATTTCAAAGATATTCGAACAATTTGAAGGATTCGAAAGATTCGAACGATTCGAACAATTCAAACTAATTTCGAACAAATCGAACCGAACACGAACAAACTTTTCACGAACAATTTATAACACAAGCGTATTTCAAACAAACTATATTTCAAACGAACATAAACACGAACACGAGCATTATTCATTCGTGTTCGGTTCGTTTACACCCCTATAGTTAGAACTTTATCAAAATACTTGGAGAAAATTTATAAGGATGGAATTTTAGTAGAAAAAGTAAACCATAATATAAATTATAATTTCTACAAAGAAATTCATCTCTTCTTCTTTATAATCAATAGAAATAGGATAAGACGATGATAAAAAAGGTCTTGAAAGTGAATGGAAGTCAAGTTTTGGTCACTCCACTTGATCAATAAAGCATATTCTAATTTTACATGACAATAACACTTCACTTTGTTGCCCAAGATAGGGCTATCAAAGTGGCTCGTCGTTCGGCTAAGTACCTAGTGTTTGGCTTGTTCGTTACGCCTAATAAGTCGAGCACAAACAAATTTTTAAGCTCAAAATATAAATGAGTCGAACACAAGCTAACATTTATTCATTTGTGTTCAGCTCGAACTTGCTTAAAAAAATGTGTGGTCTGTGTGTGTGCGCTTCATCAACAAATTGTTATCATCTGACACGAATCTCAAGATAGTTTTTTTAGCAATAGTTATTCAAACCTCAATAAAAACACATCCTGAACTCTTATTTCAGCAAACTTGCAGTTAAAGTGATCGACTCAACAACAAGAACTCAATGTTATCAAAATTAGTTCAATCCGAGTCAATTCAAACTGAGAGCAAGTCATTAAACCACACTTGGAAGTTTTCTGGACATATTTAGAAGGTTAAACGAATGTTGAATCTAGCAAACCTAACATCGAATTGAGCATCTTGACAATATAAATCCAATAAGTCCAAGATTGTTCAATTTTGACATCGTTCAGACACTCAAATGTCCACAAATGACTTTTGATCAAATGAAGCCTTCCGAACTGTCCGATCAAAGCGGTTCATATTTCTGCATTCAATATACCCAGAACACTGTGAATAGAGCCCCACCCCTCTCATGAGAGGGGGCATGAGGCTTGAGAAAGAACATAAAGCTTTAAGAAGGAGCTGAAGTCCAGCACCACCCATGTCGTCGTCGACCACCGCCGACTGTCGTTGACAACTGCAGGCCTTCATTGACCGCCGTTGACACCCGCCAACTGCCGTCGATCATTGTCAACCACTAATGATCACAATCAAACTCCATCGGTAACCATCGACCGCCCTCAAGCACTAATGTCGTCGTCAATAACCACTGACCATCGTCAACCACCGATGTCCGTCGTCGATCAACACCAATCACCGTTGACCACTGATATCACTTGTAGCATGCTTAATTTCCTTTACATTTAACACTTGTTTTTGATGATACTGCACATTAAAGAAATGTATTTTTGTGTTTTTATTACATGTATAACATGTAGAATGATTGGGGAAAAATGGAGTGAAATGAAGACGAAATGGAGCACTTGGGGAATAAGGAGCTTTCAGCACACTAGTGACTAGGCGTCAACCTTGGGTGCCAAGGCATTCTATCTTGGGACCTTGGTGTCAATCCAACGACACCTAGGCATCAGTCATATCCAACAAATAGAAACAACGGGGCCTTGGCGCCGGTCCAAAGGCGCCTAGGCGACCGACATATCTAGCAAATAGAGAAAATGGAGCATTGACACCAGTCCAGTGGCGCCTAGACGCCAGTCATTATCCAGATAAACAAAGAGAGAGGCGCCTTGGTGCCAATCCACTGGTGCATAGGAGTCATAACTGTTCGAGACAGTTTCTGCAATTGATTATACACGAAATTGGGAGTTAAGAAGTCGGGGAAGCAGTTCAAACAAAGAGGATGATCATTGTGGAAGACTTAGAGAAAGTCTAAGGATGCAGAATACAACAGTTAAGAGCAAGGGTGTTTACATTTTTTGCTTTTTCTTAAAGAGATTTGAGAAAATATTGTAAAGGAATATTGTTTTCAACGCAAGGAATGTTTGGAGATCACTTGGGGAGGACTTTTCACTTTTTTCTCAGGGAGAAAGTTAAGTGTTTCATTTTAAGTTGTCTTGTAATTATTGTAAACTTCTTTTTTATGCATTTGTTTTATTATAAGATGATGTTATGTAGTGTTTTCTTCATGCATTGTGAGTTGATCCTTGATACCCTTCTCTTGCAATGAAATAGTAGTATGTGTAGGATATTTGGTTATATTTATAATTGGTTTTCAATCATTTAAAGTTAAGGTTTTACTTTGTTTTTAATTTACGTATCATTCTGGCTAAGTGATATGTTAAAATCTATTGTGAAGCCATAATGACTCGAGAGACTTCTGATTTTAACAATTAGGAGGAACTGCACTGCACTAGTGGATGATGAAAAAATAGTCCATATGACAATGCAAATAGATAGAGAAATAGACTTTGATGGGTTCAAATTGGAGTTTTTATGGTGACAGGTAAAAACATTAACCATGTTTGAACCAAACTTCTTTATCCACTCGAAAGAGGGTAGAGAAGAATTTTGCTCCTATTTGTCACTTAATATTCTAAGTGTTTCAATCATATACACATTACTTATGTCATTGTAAGGGAAGGGTAGCTTTTATATCTTGATCTTTCTCAATTTAATTAGGTTTAGTAGAATTAACTTAGGAGTGATTTGATAGACTTAGTGATAGTTTGGTAGGATTAACAAACATAACATATATCAACTATACTTTTAGGCTAAGACTCATTTTAGTAGGCTAGAACTTTTCTTAGGTGTAAAATCACAGACTTCTCTGTGAGATTAATAATCTGGACTCATTAATCCAATATTACTTGAACGATACATTGACTTGGGTGAAAATCCTTGTCTATAGTGCTTCATTATTGTTAAACTCAAGTTCTACCTATTCGATATTTCAAATAATTCATCCATAAGAACTAGGATAGACCTAAGCGGGTCGGGATCAACCGCCACCGACGGGAAGCATCCATTCAATTTTGGAATTTGGAAAACATAATAACAATTTCCCGTCTGTGGGATAAAGAGTTTCTATAATCATCAACCTATAGTGCATTTTTACAATTTGGTCAGACCCTGTGGTTTTTTTTTACAAGTTTTCCACATAAATTTTTTTTGTGACATTAATAGTTGTTTCCTTTTACCTGAGTGTGTGTTGAATTCTCATGCAATACTAAAATGATAATAAATTACTTTATCGTCGCACATTTTTTAGCCCGTGCGAATTTTTTAGCATGCATCATATATATTCATAAAATTAAAAGTTATAAATTATAATTAATTAAGATTTTTTAAATACAAAATTTATCATATTTTTAAAAATTAAATCATATAATATATAATAAAAAATTATAATAATAATAATAATATATTAATAAGAGTTATATAAATATTATTAAAAAAACCTAACCCACCCGACCTCCCCTTCCCCTCCTCTAAAAATCACAAAAGGCTTTCGACCCCCTCTCCCTCTTTTAAGAAAGTATTGCATCCGGAGTCTGAACGCAGCTATGCGTCCGAAATCTAATACAATATTGCCAAGTGTGAGTGGCAGACCCACTGAATAAAAAATAAAAAAACTCTATATTTTAATGTACAACCCGACTCGACCCAACCCAATGCTTTGAAAAAAAAAACATTCACATTGAATCAATCTCTATTTTCTTTTAACGCCATTGGATGAGATTTTACAGAACATTTTTCTCAGTCCCTCTCTCTCACTGGACGAGAAAAATTGATGATGAAATATGAAAATAATGACAAGATGTTTGAAATGAAAGAGATGTAAATTGAAAAAAAAATGAGAAGTTTGAAATAGATGCAATGAAATCTGAAAATAATGGGCAGAAGTTTGAAATGGACGTTAGTTTAATTGAGTTTAAAATGTCGACATTAATTTATGTTTGCTTGATGTCCTTTATATTCTGAATCAATGATATTATGTTACTTTTTTTGTGTTTTTATGATAATTTTGTAGTGTAATGTAAATTTTTTTGTGTTGTGATATTATTTTGGTGGTATTTACTTCTAATGTTATTTTGATTATGTCTGTGAGATTGTGATTGTACTGAGGTTAAATTGAAGTTATATTTAATTCATATTTGAGTTTTATTGTGGAGTTATTATGGTGTTATCGTAACGGTTCTATGATATTATTATGGTGTTGTTTTGTAATTTTGTGGATATATTGAGGTGAGATTGATGTTATATTTATTTCTTATTTAAGTGTTATTGGGGTGTTATTATGAAGGTTCTACGGTGTTATTCGATCGGTGTTTTTGCGAAGTTTTTATTATTGTTCTTTTGGGTGTTTTCATGTTATTGTGATGTTGTTTTATAGATTTGTGTTTGTTTTGAGGTGAGATTGAGATTATATTTAGTCTATATTTGAGTGTTATTGTGGTTTCATTGAGGTGGGATTGTGATTGTATTTAATTATGCTTCATTTGCCCCTTTCCTTGATGCTTTTAAAATTATCCTCTATTTGACTTATGCTACATGTTATTGCGATGAAACTTAGAATTATTTCCCTAGATGATTATCGCTTGTGGCTGACATTGAACTTTGAGGGGTAGTCCTTAGCTTTATGATCGGTACTATACCAAGAATCATTTGCCAGGAACCAGATTCGAAGTCCTAGAGTGTCATTTTCTGTAATGAGCACATCGAGGATTTCTTTTTTACTTATGCGCTTAGTGATTTTGATGCAGCTTCTTTTGGGAACTCTCATTGGCATGTGTATCTGAATTATTCCACTTCCTGACATGTTTTTCCTCGCAGACATTTATCTACATCTTTGCATGAATAGCTCGATCCACCAATTCTCTGTAAGTCATGCACTTGAACACCGATAGAAACATGTTGGAATATTTGCTTATGACTACCTAGGATTAATGAATTAGTTTTATTTTTTTATGAATCTTGTTTTAAAGTTTTAATTTCTTTTAGCTATTTTTATGGACGTTGATTAGGGGGCATTAATCACTTGCCTTTTTCTCTGTTTTTTATTGGGCGGAAATTTAAAAAAAAGTGTGCTGTTATTTTTTTGAATTAAGAACATTCAAGCTTCTTCATATTTCTTCCTCCTCTTTCTCTTGTTCAAGAAACCTTCAATTGGTATCAGAGCTCATTTCTTAAGGGGCCTGTGTGTGCGAGCGGCTGTTATGGAGATCGACACCAGTTTTTCCTCGATTGTTCCACCCTTGTTCGACGGTGAGAACTATCGAATTTGGGCAATATCCATGGAGACTTATCTAGAAGCCCTGGATCTCTGGGAAGCAGTGGAAGAAGACTATGATATTCCTCCTCATCCTGAAAATCCCACCATGACACAGATTAAAAAATAAAAGAAGAGTAAGACGAAGAAATCCAAGGCAAAAGCCTGTCTGTTTTCTGCAGTTTCCTCCACAATCTTCACTTGAATTATGTCATTAAAAATATCAAAGGAGATCTGGGATTATCTCAAAGCTAAGTATGAGGGAGATGAAAGAATTCAAGGGATGCAGGTGCTGAATTTAAGTCATGACTTTGAGTTGCAAAAGATGAAGGAGACAGAAAATATAAAGGAATACTTTGACAGACTACTCAACATAGCGAATCGTGTCAAATTATTGGGTTCTTCATTGGAAGATTCAAGGATTGTTCAGAAAATCCTTGTAACAGTGCCTGAAAGATTTGAGGCTACCATCACCATCTTAGAAAACACAAATGATCTGACAAAGATTACTTTGTCCGAACTCTTGAGTGCCTTGCAAGCACAAGAGCAAAGGCATGCAATGAGGGAAGAAGGAGCCTTTGAAGGAGCCTTACAAGTTAAGCATCAAGAAGATGAAAAGAATTGGAAATTCAAGAACAAAAGGTCTCAAGCCACAAATAGACAAAGTTCTACATCCGTGAACAGAAACAAAGTTGGAGTAAAGAAAGATTTTCCTCCATGTCAGCATTGTGGCAAGAAAGGTCATCCTCCTTTTAGATGTTGGAGAAGACTGGATGCAAAGTGCAACAAGTGTAATTATTTGGGACATGAAGCTGTCATTTGTAAGAATGAAAATCAACAGAAAGAAGATGAAGCAAAAATGACAGATCAAGAAGAAGAAGAACAGCTTTTCGTTGCAACTTGCTTCACGGGACATGAAACAAGTGAAAGCTGGCTTATTGTAGTGGATGCACTAATCATATGACACATGACAGAGAGTTGTTTAAGGAATTAAAGAGTACCGAGTCCAAGAAGGTAAGATTTGGGAAAGGTGATTATATTGAAGTCAAAGGAAAGGGCACGATAGCCATTGCAAGCTGTTCAGGAACCAAATTGATCACTGATGTTCTCTATGTGCCAGACATTAATCATAACTTGCTCAGTGTGGGTCAATTGATAGAGAAGTGATTCAAAGTGTGTTCATAAAGAAGAATACTTGTGTGATAAAGAATGTTACAGGCTAAAAGATGTTTGAAATCAAGATGGCATGGGGGAGTTTTTTACTCAATCCAATGCAGGAGGAGTAATCAGCCTTTCTAATCAAAGAAAGTCTCCCAATGATATGACACAAGAGACTCGAGCATTATCATTATCAAGGACTATTACAGATGAAGTCAAAAGAAATGACAACTGGGCTTACGAAGTTCGATGATCATATACTATCCTGTAAGGCTTGTCAATTTGGAAAGCGAAACAAGAAGTCCTTTCCAAAATCAACATGGAGAGCCACTCATAACCTGCAGTTAGTTTACACAGATGTTTGTGGACCTCAGAGAACTCCCTCATTAGCAGGTAGTAGATATTATATTGTGTTCATTGATGATTTCACTCGAATGTGTTGGATTTTTTTCTTAAAATCTAAATTAGAAGCGGCTGGAGTATTTTTTAAGTTTAAAAAATTTGTGGAAAATCAAAGTGGCAATCAAATTCAAATATTGAGGTCTGTCAATGACAAGGAGTATACGTCAAAAAATTTCAACACATTTTGTGAAGAAGCTGACATTGAACATCAGTTAACAACTCCTTACACTCCACAACAAAATGGAGTTAGTGAAAGAAGAAATAAATACATTCTAGAAATGACTAGATGTATGTTGCATGAGAAGAATCTACCCAAACATTTTTGGGACGGCGGCTTATTTGCAAAACAGGCTGCCAACAAAAGCAGTCAAGGATCAGACACCTTATGAGGCATGGTNATTAATGGTAATGCATTTATATATTATTTAGACTCTAATAATATATATATTATATATTTATATAATATAAGGTATATAATTATTATAATATATTATATTATTATTTTT
>JXCR01147281.1:5046-20148 GCA_002079205.1 Phalaenopsis hybrid cultivar
ATATATATATATATGTGTGTGTGTGTGTGTGCGCGCGCGCTCGCACAAGACTTGGCTCATTGGTGCGGCCTCTGGCATAAGTCCGGGTCGGGAGTTCGAATCTCGTGACATGGGCTCTTTGAATCAGAATCAAGCACACCATATTTTCAACCCACACGGGGGATTCGATATTTGATGCTCACTGGACCAAATATTAATTTCACCTTTTTAATATATATATATATATNTATCGTTTCACACATTTTCCTTGCTCAGAACTCTTATACCTTGAAACTTTTCCTTGTATCACCTAATTAAGCATCTTTTATTTTTCATTTATATTATATTGTATTAAAAATATTTACCTACTTTCAACATATATACGTCGAACGGTGCAAACATTGGAGTTCGTGATTTTTTTTTCTCCTCCACGCATCTCGGCCGTGGTAGACATACGTGCGTGTAGATGCACGTAATATTTTTTCCTTTTCTCAAGAGCACTCTTTGTAGAAGTTCCAAACAATCAATCTCCTATAATGATTACAAAGTTGAATGTTTGGGTGTGATAAATACAATGTTTGCTTATACATGCATACATATATAAACATACAACATAGCAATATATTCTTAGAGATCAATTATTAATATTCTCTTCATTTTTAAATCCAACATACAACATAGCAAGATTAATGCTAGGCAACTACCTTTTCCTATTATTGGTTTTTTGGCTTTTCAGGAATTGTTTTCCAGTGCTCCATTATCATCCTAATACATATTCTTCTTCACACTGATGCCTACTATAAGAGTTGTGATAATGGATGTCCATGTTTTAGGGGATTATTAATTAATAATTCCTAATAATTTAATAGTACTCTCTATGATTCTCTAGAGAAGTGCTTCTCATTTCTCATTTATGTCTATTTATAAGCTTTTATCAGCTGATTTTACAGTCAGTATTTATTGAGGAATCTTTTGCTATAAACTTTAAAATTATTTTATCTTGTGTTTTAGAAGGATAATCTATCATTCTCTTTGCCCTTTTGTTCAGAAAAAAACTACTTCTGCTTTTAAAATGCAATTTTGCAACTTGTATGATATCTGATTTCTTCCATAAAAGTGCAATATTTCTTATGCAGTGGGTTAAATTTTAATAATATTACTCATATTGGTGCCAATCACTAGGGCTAAGAAACTAGATTGATGAGCCTTAATCGCTCAGAAATTGATTTGAGCTCGAGATTGAATCAAGATCGAAACTAATAGATTGAGCCAACCTATGAGCCAAACCTTTGGAACGGACTTTTTAGGATATAATTTCGAGCCGGTGTTGAATTTCGGAACAAACCGGCTCTCGATTGAATCGAGAATATATGGTACAGGAGTGGACGACCTCATGCCGTGTTGCGGGCCGTGAATACGACCCACTCCCCATTTCATTTCATCTACCTTCAGCTAGTCCTCTGCAGTCTCCCATTTGCCCTTTTTGAAATCTCTAACTTGAGGTGAGGAATCACCACTTCAGCATTTCAGCGGGCTACAAGCATCCCTCGAGATTATTTGCTCATTGTTTGATCTCTCTGTCTCCGAACTCATCTTCTCTTTTTTGATCCATACATAACTTTTTCTCTCAATCTTGCATTTTTTTTTTTTTGGGATGAGTAAATGTTGGCTTAAAATAGCTGATTTCAATTCAACGGCTTCTAATTTGTAAATCTTGTAAATCGTTGAATTCATGCTCAAGCATAGCAATATTAGAAGCTTATTTCACTCTGCAATATGCTCTTGCTCCTTGAAGGCTTTCCTTTGTCGCTTCTCTTGTTAAGAATTGTTAGTTTTTTTGTTAATATACCTGCTTTCCATTTTTTTTTTCCTTCAACTAATGCTGAATATTAGCTAGGATCCATCTGGCTCATGGGCTAAAAAATGACATCTGAACTGGCTCGTTTATATTTCGAACCGGCACGTAAATTATTTGATTACGATGTTATTATGATTGAATTGTAATTGAATCGATTCACGAGCCAATTTTGATTTATATAACGTAAAATTGATCTAATTTCAGGTCACCTGTGGATCGGTCTCGAAAATAGTAATGGTGAAAAGTAAAATAAATACATGAGACATACACGTATTAAAATTCTATTTTTAAACATCTTGGCTATATTCTATATATATATCATAACAAACATTATATTCTCTGATATGTATAATTTGTCTAGCTCATATGAAAATATTTTAAATATACCTGATTTTGTGCGTGATTATGGGAAAGACTGCTCACCTTCTATATAAACTCTTCACGTCTCTGTCATATGGGTCCTGTGAGCCAGATTTATGAGAGCGATGTGTGAATTTTTTTTTTGGAATTTTATCATATAAAATCTCTCTGCAAATGGGTTCCAAAAATTTTCTTGCCAGCACTTCTGAACAAGAACCCGAGTGGCCTGAATGCAAATGCATAGCAGTGTAGCTGCATCCAGGCCGTTGTCTATATGTTCGAATATGCACACACTTCTCTTAGATAACCTACATATGTTATTAGTGATGAACAATGGATAATTAGTTTTATGATGGTATTAAATTAATTTGCCTATAAATTGAGAAAATATTACGTCGGGTAAATTGAACGTGTGGATCACATCATATAAGTAGACGCATAGCGTGGTGCAAAACGCAATTGTTTCTCCTATAACTTTCTCTTCAATGGGGGAAATGTAGCATGTAATTAGGCCAATGGTGAAGAATTGATTTTTTTCTCTTTGGGCAAATCCACATTTGCATGATTAGGTTATTGAGTGAATACTTTTTCAGACATGTTAATTACAAAGCTACCTCTTGTTTGATTAGTATGAGGTTTAAATTATGAACATAAAACTAATATGGCTTGAACAATGCAAAGATATAAATTTCACAATGGCTATTACTATAGGACTTGGTAAAGAAAAGAATCAGAGGACTAATTGAGTGGGGCTTAAGACAGTTTAAATCTTTTTGAATAGTTATATTACATGTCTTTTGTGTCTGATAATTTTAAACTCGATTTACTTAGATTAAAAAATAAAAAAAAATTGATGGATAAATTACGAGAAATTATTGATGGCGGCGACCGTATGTCTAGACAAAAATCTAAAAGGGCCGAAGTGCGATACACTGAGGCCTAGTTATATCTGAATGGTCGTCTGGACATCATGTATTCTGCTGCATGTAATTAATTTCCATTATTGAAAGGGCTAATTTTGTACTTTTACGAGGTGATAATTAAATAAATGTAAAATGAAGTAAATTTATGTTTAGTCAAATAATTTTTATCATTATTGAATTTATAAATAGCAGTAAGCTTAAGTTTATTTTGTAAGAGTTGTTAAGGTTAGGTTTAACATAACATGCTCTTAAAAAATAATTAGATTCATTATAAGAATCAATACGTCATTAGAGAAAATAAACTCATATTCTTACAATATTATAATACAATTAAGAATAAAGCAATTGAGTTTGGGCTAAGATGCAGCTAAATTAGTTCCTTAAATATATTTCAACACACATCAGCTTGTCTTTTCAATAATAAAACGATTTAAATTTATTTAAGTTATAAATTTATCATTACATGATTTAATTTAGTTAGCTTAACTTAAATTTCCCCAAAATAAAATAGCACATCCTTAAACTATAATTTAATCATTATGTATATCTTCATTACTGCGTGGATGTGCTCTGGCTATCATATTAGCTGACAGGCCAACAACTTTATAGTAAAAAAATTTATTTACCAACATCCAACACATGAAATCAAAGGCCAAAAGGTATAAAAAAATAAAGATAAAAAACAAATCAAGCAATCATGAATGCATATTACAACTAGTGCAGCAAGGATTGCACCTAATCAGACGTGCAGATGACACCATGGATCTTACCACACCGTGTGTTCAACGGGGTGATGTGCTCCACGTTATCGTTCGGACATAGTATTTTCTTCAATCTTAGTGAGTTCATTTATAATTTCCTCATATCCCTACTTTTATGAAATAATATCACATTTTAGGGAGAAGACGTGATTATTTCGGGTGGGACTCGGAAAAGGAGTTTTAGTGTTCATATGAATGGTAGACTAATATTCATGAATCAAATAAAATTTTTGGTTACTACCAGATAGAAGATTAGATTAAATCTATTTCAGTACAAAATTCAAATTGAAAATAAAAAGTGTCTCACGAGTAAACAGTATACAACTAAATCATTTGGTGAAATCAGTGTTGTTAAAAGGGTTGTAGGTGATGCGAACTTCAACTTATCTCTGAGGTACATGGAATTCTATGTTTAGATTTTCTTATTCAGCTTTGACATTTTATTTATGCTCCAATATAAACTAGTTTTCAACATATAAAATGGTGTTTAAAGAGGTTTTTGTTAATGAGTAAACATAATCCTTATAAGATTGTTAGTGTTAAAATGATCAAACTTAAGAGAATAATTTTTTTAAGTCCCATGATATTAAAAAAATAAAAGTGGCTTAATGAACAGAGAGTTTTGAAGGTCAATAAATGGGCCCTTGCTATAATGAAGGAACAAAAGAAGATTGTTGCTCCAAATTTGCGCTCAATCATATCTCCTTCCGAACCATTGAGTCAAGATTATAATCAACAAATCACTCAAGAGTCTGTATTTCATTTCAAGAATAAATTATATCATACAACCATGAAAGATCAAACAATGAAACAATTCCTCTCTACCATCAAATTAAAATCCAATATTATTGCAGTAGCCAGACCCCCAATAGACGCTAATGACATCATCTATACACATTATAGTAGCCAAATTTAAACCCCTAAGCTTGTATGATATATCTTCACTACCATATAGTGGAGATAGAAGGCTACAAGTAGAAGCAGCTCACAACTCTCTTTGCTGCTAGATGTCGTGGACGTGGATGCTCCAATTACTTCTCTAAAGGTCGTGTTGCTGCTCCTCCTCTTAAGTCATTGTAATTTAACTTCTCTAGGTAGAAATCTACTTGATCTCCAAGGCAATTTTTCCAATGCCAGATATGTACTAAACCATGCTACATCAAAAAAACAATGCTAGCATCAATAGGACTTGTTCTATAATGAGAATCCATCGGCAATACAAGCACTTATAGAAGACAGGCATCCTTCAAATGAAGCCTTAAATAAGATTGTGGCTTTTACTACACTGACACATTTAGTTTTGTGACTGAGTTGCCTACCATTTGTATCCTACTAAACAACACCCTATAACATCAATGATAAATTCAACAATTAGATGTTTTAAATGCCTTTCTGCATGGCAAACTGGATGAGAAGGTTTGCATCACACAACCATAATGCTTTCAAGATCCAAATACCCAAATCATGTTTTCATTCTTAAAAAGACTTTCTATGATCTCAAATAAGCACGTAGGCAATAACATTCCACATTAACATGAGAAGAACAACAACTCTTTTTTAGCTCCAACAAAGTTGATGCATCTCTGCAATTCTACAAATGCTACAATATCTTCATATACATTCTAACATAATTGGATGATATACTTATAATTGGAAACAATGATACAACAGTTTCAAATTTCATCAACACCTTACAACAAAAAACTCCAAAAGCATCATCTGGGCAAAATCTCCTAGTTTTTGGGAATTCGAGCTACACATATTGGCAACAATTACCACCTTTTTCAAGCCAATATATATTTTTTTCAAAGTGTAATAACTTTTTTTTTTCCTTCAAACCTATATCTACTTCTATTTCCATTAACATCTTGCTAAAAGAAGATCTATAATAGATATATGATGATCCCTCCTTTTATCGCCATTTGGTCAGAGCACTATAGTATCTAACAATTATGTGACCAGACATATCCTTCACTATCAATAGACTTTGGCATTACATGGCAAAGTCTCTCAACATTCATCATGAACAACTCAAATAGTTATTATATATCTTAATGGAACTATACATCACATTATACTTATCTCATTGGCAAACTTACAAATTCATGCCTACTCAGTATCTGACAAGTGCCTTACCTATAGCTAAATTCATGCCTATTCAGTTGACCATCACTTCATCAGGGACTACATACATACCAAGTCCCGATCTCTTCACCAATGCCTTACCTATAGCTAAATTCACCCTTATGCGAGACGAGAATACCTCGCAGAGAGGTTGTTATAGTATCTTCACTGTCTACATCTCACTCATACCATACACTGCACAAGGGATTATGTAACCACCTTATTCTCTCCAACAACGCACCAATATCTCTGCAACAAATTGAAATTCTTTCCAGTTACCATATACACCTTACTCAATGTAATAGTAGAGGTTTCTAAAATACACATTATCTGCTGCAATCATTCCCTCTTTTCTACTATTCTAAAATACATTCTCCTGCTATAACATTCTCCACAAAGCTCTCTTTACTTCTCTTCTTCACATCAACACCATATTTATACATATTGTCTATGCCCGTGTGCAATTAAATGTGATTTTTTTATATAAAGACGAAGTATGAGGAGTTCTATGCTAACTCTCAAACGTCATCAGTATTCCACCATTGCTAAGGACTTCATGAACACTCAACAAATAACTACGCAGTACTTTGTCTTCTTATTTTAGTGAGAAAATACATTGCAGTTACTGGAAGTTTCTGGGAAATTAGGTATTATTTAAACAACCCTTAATTGAACAGAAATTGTCTTTTTGCTCCTCTTGCGGTTGAAAGGTTAGATTTTGTTGAGTTAAATACTTCATGTTCTGAAGGAAAACAATTAGGCCAGATTGGATTCTAGTAGCTTGAGTTGGTCACTGCGGACAATAAATTATAGCTAGAAATTAGAAATGTCTTATAAATGTCATCCAACTAATAGAAATCATCAAATTTATGACAATATAAAAATATATTCCTTCGAAGAAAATTTATGATGTGTTTCTGAAGATTTTCGTTATTANTATAAATATAGTTTCTATGTTATTTAAGGATCTCTTCTTTTTTCTTATCTTTCACTTCCCTACTTATTATTTTCTTAATTTTCCTTTCTAGTTAACCATCTTTTCTGTAATGAATTTTGAAGCTTTTGGGTTAGCTTTGCAATATGTAAAATGCCAAGGACATATTTTTAAGAAGAAGCAACGTTGATTAGACAAAATGAAAATAACTACAAAAAAGGTTGAAACTCTCATAATAAAGAAAAGAATGTTTTCAGCTGCTTACGTAACCTATAAGGATCTAATCATATGTGGTTAAAAAAACAATGACAGTTACAGAATATCATCATTACAAAATAGTATGACATATCCTTCACTGATTAGAGACTTGAAGCTTCTAATGAGAAAATAGGTGATGTGATTACCTGACACTATTTTTCTTGTCATATATCTGTTGATTCTGCGATACTGGATGAGGAAATGTTATGGATGTGCGGATTGCATCACGCCGTGTGTTTCGAGGTGTGATCCGATCCACATTGTCGTCCGCATGCCCGCAATCTAGACATAATATTTTCTCCTTAAAATCAAACTCCTCCATTGTAACCTGTTCTTGTTCTCATGTCCAGCAGCTTTGCTATCATATTTTTGAGTAAAGATGCATGCTGGAGTATTTGCACCAAATTCGAATCAGGAGGATTGAGATGAATGGTTCTGTTGTTAAGGTTGGAAATTGATGCATTATCTGGAATAGGAATATATGCATTAGTAAAATTAAAATAGAATTAATTACTTTATTGAAGCATCTTCAATCTTATACTTATCATCATGTATATCACTCTTCTCAAGTTAGCTGTGATTAATATATTAAAAGTACTAGAGATGTGTCTAAGCCAGAAATAAAATATTTGGCTTTGATTAAAACATTTTGGCTTTTCCGTGGTTAAAATCATTGTAATCTGATGAGATTTTTATGAATTATTTTATATGCCTTTAAAGATTTTCTTTCCCATTATAAATGCACACAATTTCTAAGAAGAATCTTAAACAATAACAATATTATACTAGTAAACTTGACGCACACACTGCTTGAAAATTTCATTAATTATAATCACAAGAACATACATTCTTTTCATGAAACAATAAAATCATTTAGGTTCTATTTGAAACAACTGCAGCTTCTAAGCTTTTCAGTTGTAGTTGTACTGCCTCAGGAAGCTGCTGTGGAAAAGCTGCTGCGGGGAAGCTGACTGTCTTTTTGGGACAGTTGTGTGAAAACAATTGTAAGGTAGTTGTTTCTGCAGAAATGATAATTTTGCTCTTGTTTTGTAATTATGGGCTTAACAGAACTGTCATAATCATAAATTTAATACTTTTAAGGCAACAATTCACTTAAAAATAATATAGAATTACAAATGCATTCTTCACTTCACAGTGAATATCAAGAGTGCAAAAAATATCTAAAACTATTAAAATAGCAATTAATAAGAAGATTATATTAATTTTAAGGTTTAAACGGTGAGAAATGAATTAAGTTTCCATCAAATCATAAAAGACACTTTAGAGGAATTGTTTGATCTATAATGTTGTAATTATATGAAAGGATAATAAAATCACAATTATTGGGATTTATCCAATAGCAAGTATAAATAAATGCTCAATATGGCTAAGGCATAACCAGAAAAATAATATTAGCACTAACATAACAGAAGGTTTCGGTGAAAATTTAATATCCAGAGCACTGCTGCAAATCAAGCAAAATCAAGCAAGTTTAATATTAGGAATGATATTATCGAGAGCACTACTACAAATCAGCAAACACAATATCCAAAGTACTGCTGCAAATCAAGCAAAAATAGCCAAACAAAATATTTCCAAAACAAATCTAAAAGTAACTACTAACCTTGTTAGAATTAGGAACTAGATTCAATGCTCTCATCTTCTTATCTTCTTATTTATTCTACATCTCCTCCTCTGACAATGAAGCATGAAGCTAGAAGGGGTTAAAAAATAGAAGAAAAACCAAAAACAGGAAACCAGTAAACAAAACTGTCACCTTTTCTAAAAAATTGCAAACTTCAGCTGCTCTGCTCCTCTTTGAACCCGAACCGCTGTGAGTCGACGCCACCGGCTTCACTCCCTCCCCCACCGCTTAGTAGCATAGCAAACATAAGCTGACCTTAACAACCAGTCCATTGCAAACATCAGGCAGAAGAAGAAGGCGCAAGGTCGGGAAGAAGAACTGGGGTCGGGAAGAAGAAGGCGCGGGTCCGGGAACACCAGGTGAGATGGCGAAATGACCTGGGAACAACAGGCGGAACGCTAGAGTAGAGGGCTTGTTTGCGCAAAAAACGGGGGCAATGTGGAACATTTACGAGGCGAAAGCTGGGTTGCGGGGTCGATCCAGCAGCATGCCCACTTTAGCTTCCTTTGGCCGCTAAGCTGGGAGCCAAAAGGGAAAGGTTCGCGGTTTGGGCCACGCCGCATGAAATAAGCGGCTCCAAACAGAGCCTTAGAGTTTATAGTTGTACTTCATCATTATCAACATCATCATAAGATAAAATGTATTGCATTAATAGCCACTCAATATAAAACCAAAATTATATCCAAAACTTTGAGGAAAAAAAACTCCCCAAGACCATGTGCTGCGAAGCACTGATAAATTCCGCAAGTATACATGTCTCCCAAGTAGTATATAGAACAAAGTCCTTCTATTGATCTTACACGAAACAAGCGAATACCCAATGTGTAAAAATTTCTAGCATATTGGTTTTGAGTCTACCCTGAAAATTGTGTTGTTGGCAATTTATTAAAGTTTCTAACTTAATTTTTCCCAAAATAAAAAATCTCAATTTAATTGTGAGAGACGAATCTAGAAAGTGAAATATCTCTCATAATTCAGATCCTAAAAATCAAGGGTTGACAAAGTGATAATTGAATCGGTGACTATCAGTAAAAAAATTCTTCTTTAGCCCTACTCGGTGGCAATATGGAAACTAGGGTAATCAACCAGTTTACTTCTAAATCCGATAAAAGCTCTAAGATTAAGTATTTCCTTAAATTATATCACTAAACCATGAGTAATGTTTCTATTCTCCTAGTTGATGATATTTATCATTGTTATTCCGCTCTGGCTTCTCCCAAAACTCATAGTTCATAATGGTTTTTAACTCTTCAATTGATTAGATCAAATGCAAATTCAGATTCAATGGATAAAATACAACCATAATATTGATCGAGTAAATCATATAAGCAAAATCAAAACCCTAGAATTTCTACTCATCAAATCAAGAAAGAAAAGAAAATTAGTGATTAATCATGCTTTGAAACAACAAAATAGACATTTTATTCATCAAAATCACCAAGTACACGGTGAGTTTACACCGTTTTACATCCTTAAGATGTGATAAAAACTTGTATTATGCACTCATTCCACTGACGATCACTAATTCTCCAAGACAAACTTCCCTCCCTTACATAAATTTCCTCCCTTGCAGAATCTTTCACCCACACAAAGGGAAAAATTAGAGAGAAAAACCAAAGAAATTGATTCTTCAAAATGCTTTAGGAATCCCCCTTCTTTAGTCGATTCCTCTATTATAGCCACGAGAGACTCTACGTGGGCAGAAACTACCGTAACTCCCTGTTGGTTTATCAGCGCCGAGGTTCCTACTTGGAGTGCCAAAGTGTGGCGTGTTGTGAAACTTAGGGTGAAGAAAACACAAAATCTACACAAAACCAGAAGAAGAACACAGATATTTAACAAGGTTCGACAAAGATGTCTACATCTTCGGAAGCAGAGCAGTGAATATCACTATTTCGGAGGAGTTACATACCCATAGGGTTACACATCTATTTATAGATAAAATCCACAGAAAAATTACAAATACGCCCTCGCTCCCCCCAACCCACTAATCCAAGAGACACACCTCTTCACACTAAGAAACAAACCTCTTCATCCTAGGAGACACACTTCTCCAAATTCAAGGGACTCCAAATTTCTGGTATAAGAGCCCCTTAAGAGAAAATCTTAACCATGCGAATATCCAACCCCTTAGGAGAAAAACATCATGGATTTTCTTACACCGAAGTAGGTTGGGCAACCATGCCAACTAGCAACTGCAAACATTCAACAACTTCAAGTAACACAAGAACTTGTTGAAAATACCTGACTTTGTCAAAATACCTGTTGCATTTTCATCACATGATCTGAGAGAGTGAACTCCACCTACAACTGTACTCCCCCAACAGTTTATAGATATTACAATCATATTTCACTTGCAATGCCTTCAAAATTTTTTGTTGTGCCACCAGACATTGTCATTTGAAATTAATCCTGCAGTGAAATTTTTTGCCTTGTATTGAAACAAAACACACCACAAGTAAATTCAAATAAACATGAAATTTCCTCTTTCAATTGTTGTAATTTTCCCGCAGTTTTCTGTGATTCGTGAATCAAATTTTTCATACGAAGCACCTTTCCTGTTCGCACAAAAATTCGGCTGAAATACTGCGAACACCAGCCAAACTCCACCTGTCTCAATTTCTCTTGCGACAAACCTATGAACAATCCGCGAAGTTTACGAACTCCACATGTCGCAATTTCTCCTGCGACAAACTTGTGAACTCCGCTGATCGAACACCACATGTCGCAACTGCACTTGCCGCAAAACCTCCTGAAACAAACTTGTGAACTCTGTTGGCCGAGCACCAGCTGTCGCAACTGCACCTACCGCAACTCCTCCTACGATAAACTTGTGAACTCCGCTGGCCGAGCACCACCTGTCGCAACTGCACCTGTCACAACTCCTCCTGCAACAAACTTGCAAACTCCGCTGGCTGAGCACCACCTGTCACAACTCCTCCTGCAACAAATTTGGGAACTCCTCTCGCCGAGCACCACCTGTCACAAATTTACCTGCAACAAACTTGCGAACTCCGCTGACCGAGCACCACCTGACACAACTCTACCTGCGAAAAACATGCAAACTCCGCTGGCCGAGCACCACCTACGCAATTGCACCCGCCGCAACTCTACCTGTGACAAACTTGTGAACTCCTCTGGCTTAGCACACCTTGTCGCAACTACACCTGTTGCAACTTCTTCTGCGACAAACTTGCGATCTCCTCTGACCGAGCACCACCTCTTCATTCTGATTTCCCGAGCTGCACAATACTTTATAAACCCACCATCAATGTACTCACCACCATTATCAGACCTTAGACATTTCAGCTTTAAGCATGTCTCTGTCTTAACCATAGCCTTCCAAGTCCTAAACACACTGAATATGTTGACAGAGGTGCTTAGTAGGTTCAACATGGATAAGGTCAAACCAGTTGGCAAACCCTTGGGAAGTCACTTCAGACTCAGCAAGAATCAGTCATCCAAGTCAAATGAGGAACAATATCACATGAGTAGGGTCCTTATGCTTCAGCTATTGGTTCACTTATGTATGTTATGGTTTGCACCAGACCGGATATTGCCCATACAGTGGGAGTTGTTAGCTGATACATGAGTAATCTTGTAAAGGATCATTGGGAAGCAGTGAAGTGGATCTTGAGAAACCTAAAAGGCTCTGTAGAAACTTGCTTGTGTTTTTCAGGAAAGTGTTTTATTGTCATTTTCTTCAAATGTGTTATCCTCCATCTCTGCAACTCAAGGCCCATGTCTTCACCCTAGAAGATCAACTGAAGCTGTGCATACTTCAGTTTCTCAAGAGTAACATTTTATTTCTTGCTATAAGAAACATCACAGTGGTATTGAAGGGGGCGCTTGGAGCTAGGCACTCAGATTGCAGTGTTGTCATGCACTTGACTGGCATTTATGTGCCCACAAGTTGACGCCTAGTAGTCACTCAAGAGGAATTAGCATTTTTGTCTTGGCGTCTCCATTGGACTCATGTCTGAAATGACTTCCTTCTATTTCACTATAATGTTTACTTATACATCTTTAAGGCTTTCATAAGTACATTTAGCTTGCAATCTCACAAAATAAATATGAACAAATAGAAAAAAAAACTATTAAAATAGTTGTTATCACATAATTCTCGCACATCATGATATATCACCCTTTTATTAATCATTCATCAAATCAATTGCCACAATTGTACTTAAAGATACAAAATAAATACTATTAGTGTGCCTAAATGCATTACTTTTCTATTGCCAGCTTCCTAGCTTTTAACACAAGTTTTTTTTTTCCTATAAATGAATTATGAACATATTTCAGGATGTAAAACCAGGATAAAATGGCATGTCTCTCTATGCATGTGTAAAAAAGTACATTATTCTGATCCATATATGTCATATTTGGTAGAAAATAACTTATTCCACAAGAAAAATAAAATGAAATTCCTCAAATTTTCTTGAGGGAATAATCTTAGCCATTAATTAATTTATGGGACAATGTGGATCATCAAAATAGCATAGATTGACAATGATTAATTTCTTCTGATATTTGTCATACTAATATTTCTCCTTTGATCCCTACTTTTTTTTTATTATTTTCTTATTGACCCCTTTTGCTCAAAATATAAATTTAAAATTAAAAAAACATGAATCAAAATCATAATCATAATTAAAAAGAAAAAAACTATATAAAAATAGTTGTCCACACTAAAATATACATAAAAAACTGAGATGCCCCAATAAAAAAATTGAAACAAAATCCAGAATCAAGGGCACAATAACGGCTAAAAAGACATTATATAAAAATAGTTGTCGGTACTGAAATACATTCCAAAAACTGATGCCCGGATGAAAATGAAAAATAGGTCCGCTGTAAATCTAGATTTGCACAAGAATGGCAGAGGTCGAAAGAAGCTCTTCACTAACAGTCTGAAATGAGAAGAGGAAGAAGAGCAAAATGGAGAGCTCCCGCTTGGGTTTAGGTCTACTGTGCTTTCATGGCAGTTCATCATATAAAAGGTACACATAAACCCCTGCAAATTTATTTATTTATTTTTTTCAGAAATCGTTGCTAGTTTAAGCTGAATAATATATATATGTATATATCCTAAACTCTCTTATTAGAGGTACTATGAATTTGATACCAACAAATATGAACCTAAGGGATGAATCTCTAGTTGATGTAGAAGAGATAATTACGTCGGATTAAGGTGTGTGTGTGCGTGTGTGTTAAGTTATGATATTATATAAAAGCATGATAATTTTCAGTTTAAGGTAATAAGCTAAAACTAATAAGCTTGGCTTAGCTTCTTAATGTAATCATATCACGATCTTAATATCGTTAATTGAATCATTACTGTCTAAAGATGCCAAGTCATTAGCCAAAGAAAACATTCAGAACAGTCGAGATAATGAAGAGAGCTGATGTTAGCCATTTTTAAAGTAAATCATTCATCATTAAGTAAACTGATAATTGTTAAATGTGGTTAATAGATCATTAAGAAAAAATTAATAATAATGGAGTTAGTCTAACCATACTCCATATCCCATTTTGATTTATCATGGCATAAGAGATTTGTAAAAAGGAAAAAAAAACTTACTTTTTGTCCCTATCTCACACTTTACTAGCATTTTGTGTGTGGGAATCAGATCCTAAGACAGATTGTTCTCTAATGAAGCTGGAGAGGCAGGTTGGTTTTGATCATACTAACACTAATGATGTTTAGGTTTACATAAAGATGTTTGTGCTCGGTAGAATTTATTGTTCAATGAAAAATACATTAAAAGGTAGCTAGGGCTATCAAGAAATCTTGATGTTTGTATTCAATGAAGATTGTTTCAACAATTAGCTAAGTGCACAGTTTTACTCACAATATACCGTGAGGTTGAGGATTTGAATCACACCTTTCCCAAAAAGAAAAAAAAAACAATTTACTTAATATCATTTAATATTTACAAACTTATTTATTTAGCATGCTGAAGACAAATATGGCATTGTCTAATATTGTTCAGCTTTATAGTAGATCGGTTAAGTTTAAATTTTCATTAAAATATGTATGTATATATATGTATGTATGTTTGTATGTATGTATGTATGTATATGTTTGTGTATATATGGATATGCATGTATGTTTGTATATATATGCATGCATGCATGTATGTATGTATTTATCTATATATGTATCTATATATATATATATATATATATATATATATATATATATATATATATATATATATATATATATATATATATATATATATATATATATATAT
>JXCR01147281.1:23961-42143 GCA_002079205.1 Phalaenopsis hybrid cultivar
TCATTCATTCGCATATTTTCCTCCTTGTCAGTTCCTTTTTGCTTCTACACTTTGTTCGTTTTACCTCTCTTGTGATTCTCCCCACTTGGTTCTTCTTCTCCGTTTCGAAAGTCATGCAACTTAAGCCACTATCCTTTTACTTCATTTGCATTATTTTGTCTTCTACACTATATGCATTACTATCCTTCCAAATCCTCTCATTCTCTTTCCTGATCAAAATCCACACATGACAAAAGGATATTGTGAGGACATTATTTTTCAACATGGTATTATGTCATTATATGCTGACACAAGAAAAAAAAAATTGTGTCGGATATTGTGAGGACATTTTTTTTCATTACCAGTTCACTTAACGTCATCGGTGGCATCTAACGCAAAGCCAAAGCTTAAACCTTAAATCTAAACCCCAACCTGCGGGGCTCATCTGCGCTCTCCACTGTTCATTCCTCCAAGCCCTAGCTCCCGCACGACCTTCTCTCTCTGACGACCTTGTGGTTGTCGTCAACCACTTGCGAGCTCGCGACCCTAACGATTTCTCATTTCCTACAGTTTCTTTGAGATAAATTTCTTCCCGCCCCGCCCAATGCATTTTCTTGAATCATTGGTTGTCACTTTGCTGATTTCTTCCATTTTTGCTTTAGGTTTTGGTTATTACATACACAAACACAAGATCCTAGAATTTGTACTCACAAAATCAAAGGAGCAAAGATAATTAGTGAAAATATATGCTTTGGAACAACAAGAAATATATTGTATTAATCAAAGTAGATAAAGTATGCCTTCAGAAGTAAAAATTAGATGTATTACACTCTTAAGTTCTGAATTTGTGTTCTCCACTTCTTCATTGATGTTCACTAATTCTCTTGGACAATCCTCCCGAATAATCCCTCACTTATAGAATTTTTCTCTATCACACTTACACAGATGAATGCTCGAGAGAATGGTACCACATGAGGGTCAGAGCCCCTTCCTATAAAGAATTTTTTTCTTTTGTTTTCCTAGGAGATTCTACGTGGACAACAGCTTTCGTAACTCTTATATTGGATTATCGGCTGAAGAGTTTATACTTTGAATGCCATATAGTCTTGCTCACTCTGTGTTTGCATGGCTTGTGGATCCTATAAGTGGCGCATACGCACCAATAAAGTGGCGCTCAATTTCTATGAAGAGGCAACTAGGCAACCCATGTATGGCGTCAAGGAGCCATTTTCTCTATGATTGGTGCCTAGGTAAGTGTTGGTGTGGTGCTTATGTGCTCAATTCCTAGTGCTTGGTGTCTGGGCAGCGCCAAAAGTTGATTCCTAGGCACCATTCTATTTGATCTGCTTGTTCGACTTTTTGTGTAGTAGTTTTAATGTACTTTTGGCTCTCATTAATCCATGTATTTAGCAATTGCACAAATAAACCTTAAAAACTATAAATATTAACAAATAATAAATAAAATTGTAAGAAAATTTAGACATATTATCACATATTTCACTCACATCAAATTCCCTTAAAATTATATATTATTTGCCCTCAAGTAATTTTAAAATCTAATATTAGAATTTATTAAAATATAGTGGTGACTAGTGATTAAAGATTCAGTGCTTCCTAATAATATAATCGACATATAATAGTCAAAGTAGATGTGTTTTTTCATTATATTGAACTTTTATAGTACAAATAATGTCCTAATATAACAAATGGTAATCACATATCTACATAATCATCCTAAATTACTTATGTGATGCTTGATCAACATAAAATTAATATTCAACCATAAAATTTAGTTATCTGTTTAAAAATTAAACTATCTGAATCTCGCTACACTTTCTTTGAGTATATATAAGGTTTTTATCTTCAGTTAGAAAAGTTATTGATTATTTGACTTCTAGAAAAAAAATTAAAACTAATTTTAAATTAGAGCTTCACCAAAAGCTTCTCCCTAAAGGTTCCTATAAATTTCCTCTTCATATTATAAACATCTTCAACAATTTATTTCTTCTTTCTTATTTCTTTTCTTTTTCCTTTTTGATTTCCCTTTTTCTCACTTTTTATAGGAGATTACTATATCTGATTAAACTTCTTTTATGATTTTAAATCTCAACCCTCTTCATAAGTTAAATTTTTAATACTATTCACTTAACTCAAAAGTTTGTAGTTTAGGAGATTGTAACTAAGAATCAGATTGTTTAAGTAGTGACTAAATTTTATGGTATAGAAATATCAATTTTATATATAATTAATATTCAACTAAGTTTTTATGAGTGGTTATAAAGGTATATAATTAGTATTGTTAGAGATTAATTATTAGTGAATTTCCAATCCTTTTCAAGTTTTGAAGAAACTAATGTCACTTTTACTTTTAGATTTCTACTTTACTTAAAAGGATAATATTAACACATGCACTGTAACATTACATATTAATACAATAGAAATGAACATTGCATGATAATAAAAATATAAGATGATTAAAGACAAGCACTATGTAAGCACATGTAATATTACAAAGCTGCAAATCAATAAAGAAATCATCTCATAACATAGGCTAAAGAATAGGTTGACAAGTCATCTGAATTAGAAAATACACTCATGACTATGATCTCTATGTATAGTCCACATCAACTCTAAGCAAATATGAAGTAATTAACACAATACCAAGCCTACCAAATCATGAGAAAATTCTGCCAAATAATAAAAATCAATAATCTTTCCTCCCTCATATGATGTGTATGAAACATTGTTGTGGTGGTGTCTTCTCTATCAAAACTGCATTACATTTAATCTGGCAAATTGAATTATTAAAAATCATTGTGAGATTTGAGTTTTTGAAGAAATCCTTCATGGAACAACTTGGATAAAACTCATTAACTAGGAGAATAAGCATATCACTCTTAGATTAAAGCTATCCTATAAGGAAATGCTCAAGCTCGAGGATCCACTAGAATTGTTGAACCAAACTAGTTTACTATCTTAACTTTCTTATTTCCAGTAGGGGGACTAAGGAAGAAAATTGTTCCTCATAGTCAATGTTAAATTACTCACTTTGTTAACCTTGGACTTTTGGGATCCAAATCAGGAGAGATATTTTCATTTGCTAGATTTACCTCTCACATTTAAAATATGTATTTCGTCTTTTCAAAAATTTGGATGGATACTTTAAAAAATCACCAAAAATCAAACCTTTGGGCTTGACTCGAAACTAGTATGCTAGAAAATTATCACACTATGAGAGTTCGCTCATTCCTCGTGTGATCGATACACGGATTTTGTCTCGTATACTACTTGGACAATACGTACACTTGTGTGCTTCGTCAGTGCTTTGCAGCATTTGATTTGTATCAAATATCCATTGTTCTATTCATGTAATAGGATGAAACATTCGCACATAAATTTACTTGTCTCAATTCCTCATCTCACCTAGCATTATTCATTAATAGAATAAAACATTCTCTTTCTCTTGGAGAGGAGAGGCGAAATCCAATCTCACATCATGGACGCTTCGATTTCTTACTTAGACGTGAAAATTTAAATTTAAAATAATCAAAGTCAAAGTTATATGAACATCATTGCAAAGAATGAGTTAAATTGGTCACTTTTCAATGTTGAAGTCATCTGCATACTTATTCCAAATTCTATATATAATTTTTTTCTTAAAAATTGATTTTATATTGCTTTTAAACTGGCTGAAAATGAAATATTAATTTTCCAAAATATGATTCCAAATTAGAATAAAATCTCTATTTGATATTGGCATCAAACTAGTTAACATTTAATGAATAAGGATCCTAAATGTCTCTTTTTCTTTTTAACTTGAATGATTTTTACGAGTGATCTTATTCCTGAAAAAGTATTATGTGTGGTTGATCGTAAGTCCAGACGACAGTTTGAATGCGACTACACGATCGTAGCTCGCACAACAGTCCGTCTGAATTATCATTCGGGCATACGATCACTGCACGTAAGAATTTTTTAGTTATTTTCCGTCTGGGTTTTTTTTTTTTCACTGAAGTTGAGATGTTCCGAATCTTTCCTCTTTCTTGTTTATTGAGAGGTAAACAATAATGGCTTGTTTTATTTCCTGTAAGTTACCAATCGTTAGTTGTGTATTTTTAGTGTTTTTTTAGTGGGTCTGTTGCTTTCTTTTCCAAATGTTGTAGGCTTTTGCAGTTCCACCATTTTTATGCTCTATGGAATTTATTAAGTATTAATATTTTGGTAATGGGAGGGGCAGCGTTTTGTCTCCATTAAAATAAAAATGGTGTTAATTGCATGCATAGCCCCCAAAATATTATTATTTATGAAATTTAATTGTTAAGTGATATTTTTGAACAACCGAACTGATATATTTATAGTGAAACTTTGATAAAAATGAAAAATATAAGTTGGGATTCTATCATGAATTTTGATGTTCGAGTGAGAATTCGAGAAATGAAGTAAGGAGGGTACTTTATTTATAAATAGCAATGTTTCGAGGGCTGTGTATGTAATTCATAAATTGCACTTCTCATTTTTTTTTTTATTCCCATCACTTCTTGTGAGAAGTATGAGTTTTTGAACATCAAAATGAAAACTCATTGGGTAACATTGTCACACTATTATTTTTTAGATTGTTGCCATAATTTGCCCTACTTAAAACCATCATGATTATTTCACAGTGATTAAAGGTCTCTTTGTAATTAGTTCCTGCCTGATTTTATATCTCAGACTACCATCACAACATCATTTCAAGAACTGGTTTCCAGATATTTCCTTGGTGGGAAGCTATTTTTTCAACTTGATCTGTTAAAAAGCTGTGAATATAAGAAATCTATACATTAACTTTATATAAATATATATATATATATATATATATANACCACAACTTTACAATCACCATTCCCCAAACATACCCTAATCTCTTTTCGGAAGGCTAATGCACAATTCCTTTGATATCTATAATCTACTCCCTTCAGTGCTCTGTTCATGTGAACCTTGTAATTGATGCTTGCAGGGTCCTCACATACAGACAATCAATCAGAACAAAAGCGGATCATAGCAAATTCAAATACATGTACCGGTGGCATGGTCCCCTTGAGCGGCTAGCCATCCTTCCAAAAGGCAGCACATAATAATTTCTCATCCATTTGATCTCCTTAGTTGGTCGTCACCACAACCTTATACTCTCCTCCATCTATCAATTAAAATAATCTAACAGAGCTTTAAAATTATTACAAAATAATTTTTTTGAAAATTTCCAAAGTCAAGCCGTAGTTTGACTTCGGGGCCTGATATTTTCCGAGGTAAGAATGATTAATTGATATTTTCATTATCTGTGAAAATTATAGCATGAACTGTTGAGGGATACTCCACCACTCAATTATAATTTCTTTTTGGAAAAAATTTTAGTAACTTTATAAATTATCTTTCATGTTAAAGAATTAGTCCGTTGTGACTTGAATTTGAAAGAATTAGTATTAAAAAAAGGTTTTTGCCCGCGTTTAACTAGATAGAAAGTAACAACAACAAGTATTTATTCCACTAAGTGGGCTCAGCTATTGGAATCTTTTTAATGCATTGTTCTATTGAGTGTCATATTTTTATTTAATTCTATTAAATTAAAATCATTTTTATGCAATATGCCAGAGTCATTTTAGGCCAATTTATGTCTTTCTTATCATTAGTCGAAGCTAAATATTTACTCTCGCAAGTGAATCATTAGATTGTTGATGTTTAATGTGACCAAAACATCGAAGACGACTCTCTCTAATCTTGTCTGTCATTGGAGCTACACCAACCCTATCACGGATATATTCCTTTTGCATTTTGTCTTTAAGTGTCAAGTCACTCATCCAACTAAGCATTCTTATCTCAAAAACACTTCACTTTGTTTTATGCTTCTCTTTTAAAGGCCAACAATTTGTGACATAGAGCATTGCAGGTCACGCCGTCATCATATAAATCTTTCCCTTCAGTTTAAGTGGTACTTTTCTATCACACAATATGCCCGAAGCATTCATCCACCTCAACCAATCAACTTGAATTCTACAAATAGCATCCCCATCTATATCACCATCAATTTGAACAATAGACCCGAGATGTCTAAAACGCTCAAACTTTTTAAAGATTTGATCAATCATAGTTACAACTATGCCACTTTAGCTACTATTAATAAAATTACATTCCATGTATTCAACTTTAGTTCTGCTCAAACGAAGGCCTTTAAACTCCAATGTAGACTTCCATAATTCAGTTTTTTTCATAAACACTTTCTCAGTCTGATCCACAAGAAGGATTTCATCACTGAAAACTATACACCAATGTGCATCCTCCTATAAATGTTCAATAAGTGCATCCATAAGTAAAACAAAAAGATATGAGCTTAAAGCTGATCCTTGATGTAAGCCAACTGAAATAGGAAAGTACTCGGTCAATCCTCCTTTTGTTCGAACACAAGTAACAGCTCTAGCATACATATCTTTAATGGCTTGAATATAAGTTATATCAACACCTTTTTTTTCTCTAAAAATCTCTGAAAAACTTCACTTGGAACCTTATCTTAAGCTTTTTCTAAGTCAATAAAGATCATATGTAGATCCTTCTTATTCTCTCTGTACTTCTCCATCAAATCTCACAATAAATGTATAGCTTCCATAGTGGACTTTCCCAACATAAAGCAAAACTTATGATGAGAAATCTTTGTATCACATCTTAACATATGCTCAATTACCACAATTACCCTCTCCCATTATTTTAAAGTATGGCACATCAACTTAATTTCTATTATAACACACTCTTGTGCTTCCCCTTTATTCTTAAAAATTGGAACCAAAATACTCTTCCTTCACTCGAGAATCTTTTTAGTTTCTAAAATAATATTAAAGAGTTTAGCAAGCTGAGAAACTCTAAGATCTCCTAAATATTTCCACGCTTTAATATGGATATCATCAGATCCTACTAATTTTCTAGCCTTGGTTCTCTTTAAAGCCGCCTCAACTTAATTTTTACTAATGCTATGGTAAAAATAAAATATTTTATTATTATTATTAAAGATATTAAGATCTCTAAGGTCGATCATATTTTCAGAAACATGATTGAAAATTTAATCAAAATATCTAACCTACCTATGTTGAATATCTTCTTCTAATAAAAGCACTTTTTGATTTTCATCTTTAATGCATTTTATTTGGGTTAACTCTTTACCCTTCTTTTTTCTTTGTTTGGCTACTTCATACATATATTTTTCACAATATTTAATATCTAATCAATTATAAAGATCACTGAAAAATATAATTTTTAGTTTTACAAATTATTTTTTTAGAGTCCCTATGGGTCGCCTTATATTTCTCCCAATTCTCTAAGGTTTTGCATTTAAACTAATTTTTATAATACAACTTCTAATATTTTATCTTCTCTTGCACATTATTATTTCACCACTAACTATTTTTAATTATAGAAATTTTTCTTTTGATTCTCCCAGTACTTCTTTTGTCACTTGTTTAATAGTGTTTGTTACTTTATCCTACATATAATTTGCTTCTTCATAAACATATCAAATCTTAAAATTTTGAATTTTACTCAAAAGAATAATTTTATTTGTGTCTTTTAGGTGCCCCCATTAAATTCTTTGACAATGATTCTTAGTATTCTTTATCTTACAACTTTTCATCTTAAAATTTAAAACTAATAATCAATGTCGAGTACTTAAATTCTTACTTGGAATGACCTTGTAATCTTTATATTCTCGATAATCTCTTCTTCTCATGAGAAAATAATCAATTTCTATTTTATTAAATTCATTATTATAAGTAATAATATGCTCATCTCTTTTATTAAATAAAGTATTAGCAAAAACCAAATCATACCATAAAGCAAAATGTAATATGGTTTTAACTTCTTCATTAATCACTCCAAAACCGTAGTCATCACGAATATTTCTAAAATCTTCTATCACTCTACCAACATGTTCATTTAAATCTCCTCTAATAAAAATTCTTTCTTCAAATGGTGCCATTTGTATTAATTCTTCTAGGTCATTTCTGAATTTGTTTTTAAACATTATATCTAAACCTACTTTGGGAGTATAAGCACTTAAAACATTAAAAATTCTAGTATCAACAACAATTTTAAAGACTATAATTCTATCTTTAATTTTATTAATTTTTACAACATTATCTTTCAAACTCTTATATGTAATTACAGCTACACCATTTCTAGTGCGACTCCTACCTGAGTAATAAAGTTTAAACTCTAAGTTATCAATCTCCTTAGTCTTTTCTCCAACACATTTAGTTTCTTGAANACTAAAGCAAAATGTAATATGGTTTTAATTTCTTCATTAATCACTCCAAAACCATAGTCAACATGAATATTTCTAAAATCTTCTATCACTCTACCAACATGTTCATTTAAATCTCTTCTAATAAAAATTCTTTCTTCAAAAGGTACCATTTGTATTAATTCTTCTAGGTCATTTCTGAATTTGTTTTTAAACGCTATATCTAAACCTAGTTGGGAAGTATAAGCACTTAAGACATTAAAAATTTTAGTATCAACAACAATTGTAAAGACTATAATTCTATCTTTAATTTTATTAATTTTTACAACATTATCTTTCAAACTCTTATCTGTGATTACAGCTACACCATTTCTAGTGTGACTCCTGCCTGAATAATAAAGTTTAAAATCTAAGTTATCAATCTCCTTAGTCTTTTCTCCAACACATTTAGTTTCTTGAATAAATAAAATATTTATCTTCCTATGAACCATAATATCAATCAATTTTATTAATTTACCTATGAGAGTATCTATATTCCAAGATAATATTTTAATATTAGTTTCATGGACTTACTTCATTACTCGCATTCTTCTGTAATGCATGAGCTCTTACTTATTTGACACTACACTCTGGCGTCGGTGTAGCGGTCTTCACACACTTTTGTACTATATTTAGGACATACACTGCATCACTTTCAGAGGACACCCTAGCATTTACACAATGATTTAAGAGATTCATGTCATGATTTTTCAACATATTTTACGCTACTTGTCGACTATATAATGCAACTCTCAATTTTTCACATTCGGGGTTTAGGACCTGACAATGTCAGTATTAAGTAAAAAAAAAAAGTAAAATATTAAAAAATTGAAAGGAGTGTTTCAAAACTATTTTCAGAAATATGACAAGAGCTAATGAGGGTTCTACCAAATTAATTACATTTAGTAAAATTATATAATTATTTTACAGAAGGGGCATTGACATACATATGATGGAATTCCTATGTACATGAAAACTTAGATTTTTATACCACCAAAATATTTCATATAACAAAAGAAATAGTACTATTTTAACTTTCACATACACCTTTTCAAACATCAATAAGGTGAAATATATGTAAAAATTAAACTTTAGGTATTAGATGTGTAAATAGATGTGTAAATACATAAGAATGTTTATAAAATTATAGGGTCATTTACATAAATACCACTCAATTCCTATGGATTTACGTATCTAACCCCTAAACTTTAATTTTTATACATACAAGCCAAATCTTTCATTTCACATTGTTAGATATGTAAATACTTCAGAATGGAGCGGTTTTTAAGTAAATCTTCTAAAATTATGGTGCCCCTCCGGCCCATATTCAAGGATTGAAATCGGAGCCCACTCCCGCTGCTCAACCTTTTATCGGGCNCATTCCAAGATAATATCTTAATATTAGTTTCATGGATTTACTTCATTACTCGTATCCTTCTGTAATACAGGAACTCTTACTTATTTGACACTACACCCAGACGTCAGTATAACAGTCTTCACACATTTTTTACTATATTTAGGACATACAGTGTGTCACTTTCAGGGGACACTCTAGCATTTTCACAATGATTTAAGAGATTAATGTCATGATTTTTCAACATATTTAATGCTGCATGTCGACTATATAATGAAACTCTCAACCTTTCACATTCGGTGCTTAGGACCTGACAGTGCCATTAAGTAGAAAAAAAAAAGTAAAATATTAAAAAAAAATGAAAGGAGTGTTTCAAAACTATTTTCAAAAATATGACAAGAGCTATTGGGGGTTCTAACAAATTAATTACATTTAGTAAAATTATATAATTATTTTGCAGAAGGGGCATTGACATACATATGATGGAGTTCCTATGTACATGGAAACTTTGATTTTTATACCACCAAAATATTTCATATAACAAAAGAAATATACTATTTTAACTTTCACATACACCTTTTCAAACATCGATAAGGTGAAATATATGTAAAAATCAAACTTTAGGTATTTGATGTGTAAATGCATAAGAATTAAGTGGTACAGCATGTGAATCTATAGGACCATTTACATAAATACCACTCAATTCCTATGGATTTACGTATCTAGCCCCTAAACTTTAATTTTTATATATACATGCCAAATCTTTTATACCACATTTTGAGATATGTAAATACTTCAGAATGGAGCGGTTTTTATGTAATCTTCTAAAATTAATGGTGCCCCTACGGCCCATATTCAAGAATTGAAATCGGAGCCCACTCCCGCTGCTCAACCTTTTGTCGGGCCGCAACAACTGGTTTTTCTTGGGCTTTTAATGTTCATTAAAAAACCTAAACCAATTCAAATAAGAAAAATTCATTAAGCTAGGGATCATAGTAGAAGAACAACTTTCTATTAAAATTACATTGAAGAGAGATAAAAGGTTCGAGTCTCAACAAATTTTAACTTAACTGTCTTCCTAAAATCTAGTAGAATTTCTAGAAATACATCAAATAGAACCATAATGATTTAAATATTAATTAGACAAAACCAAATTGTTGTTATAAATATTCTAAATAATCTTAGCTTTACATATAATATTAATATCATCTAAAGAAGCTAAATCAAGCCCACCAATATATTTAGATAAAATGATTTTTTTCCAATCAATAACATGCATGCATCTTTTTATTATTATTATCATAATTAATAAAATTATTAATCATAAAAGTAATTTTTTCTTCTAATTGATTTAGGCAAAGAAGATGAATGAAACCAATAAGAGAAATAGCACAAAATAATAAATTTTATTAATAAAGGTCTATCAGTCATATTTAAGAGATTATGTTTCCAACCGACCAAACAAGAATGAAGTTTATCAATAAGAATTTGATAATCAAAAGTTTAGAAGGTTTAATAATAACCCCACTATATTTTAAAGACATAGGCTTCAAAGTAAAACCAAGACTAAAGCTAAGATGATGTTGAGTTAGACAATCTACTGAATTAGAAAAATAATTGGTGGACTTAGATAATTCAATTTGAAGATTTGAAGCTTTACTGAAGATATTAAGAATCGAAACAACATGATTAATAGAATATTTTTTTAGCTTTTTCCAAAAATAAAAATATCATCAACATAAATTAAGTGGATAAAGTCTCATTTTTATTATTCCCAACAATCATGCAAATCTCATAAAAATCAAGTAAAGAGGATAGTGTATCCATAATAATAATAAAAAGAAAAGGAGAGAGGATAAATTTGTCTCAAGACAAAAGAAAAAAAAAAGTATCATTTCGTTTCGCTATTGAAAATGATAGAAAAATCAATATTAACAACGCAAGCTTTGATCCAATTGATAAAACTAGAAAAAAAAAATTAAGAGATGCATACGATTATAAAGAGAGTTTATATTGACTTTATCAAATGCTTTCATAAGATCAATTTTAGCACAAATTTTTTTTATATAGTTAATAGAGTTAAACTTATAAAGAAGTTCATTTGCTAAAATGATATTATCAATAATATCTCAAATTTTGATAAATTTAGATTGATTCTATTGTACAATTTTAGGAAGACTAATTTTAAGACTATCAACAAGAAAGATAAAAAATTAAAAAATTGTATTACGAAGAGAAATATGTCTAAATCATTAAGATATTTATCATCATTTTCTTATGTATAATAGAAACAGCAGTATGTTTGATTCATGAATTGGTATATCGGTGATAAAAAAAAATCTAAAAACAGTGACACAATCAAAGCCAGTAACATCTTAAGTAACTTTACAAAAATTATAAGTAAAATCATCAGGTCTCAGAGATTTATCAAAACCAATAAAAAGGAAAGCCTCCTTAATATCTTTATCAGAAAATCCAAGGATAAGAGAATCATACTTGTCAACATTAATAGAAAATTTAATAAGAAACAAATGGTCCTAACAAGAAGATCTCTCAAAATCACTATTAAGAAGACTACAAAAGTAAGACTTAGCTTCATTAGCTATTCTATCTTGATTATCAGTATAATCATTGTTGACCAAAACCTCTTTTATAAAATTAAAATTATGATTATGTTTAGCTTTTTGATAAAACAGTTTAACGTCTTCTTCACCTTTTGAAATCCAAGAGCATTTAACTCTCTACTTGTTCCACTTATAATCACAAATATTAACATTTGTAATATCTTTTTTGGCAAAGTGGAAGCATGATCAAGAAGATTATTACAAATAGGATATAATTCAAAGCCGATTCACGACATAATTTTTCTTATCTTCTAAATTAGTAATATACTTTTGAAGATAGTTAGAAGAAGTTCAATTCCAATTTACTTAAAATCATCCTCATATTTAAGCTTATTACATAAAGAGAAAGTAAGATCACCCTCCACTGGATTGAGCCTGATCTTATTGATAATATCATAAAATTTAGAACAAGAACTCGAGAAATTATATATATAAACCTATAATGAATCTTAGTAGAATTGCCCAAACTCACAATTATTGGATGATGATCAGAGGAAAGACAATTCAAAACTTTAAAGAAAGAATTGAGAAAAGCATACATCCAATCATTTTTGCATAAAACTCTTCCTAGTAGAGATCATAAGGTTGTTAGGTTGATTATTATACCATTTAAAATAATAAGTGGTGTTATGAAGCTCAATAAGACTAATATTGAGGATAAAATTATTAAAATCAGCAAGCCTACTTAGAATGAGAGAGTTTCCCATAACGTTTTTCATATTTGTACGAATACAATTTAAATATTCAAATAAAAACCTAGGTTCACTAATATCATTACCAAAAAGATTTATAAAATCCCAAAAATCTTTTTTAATAACATTATTATTATCAATAAAATAAATGGTAGCAAATAAACTAATAAAAAACAAATAAGAAACAATTTCATGAAAAAATTGGAATCCAAAATTCAATACAAAAAATAAAACTTATTATAATTCCACTTAATCAGAACAATGTGATTGATAGAATAATTAAAATTAGTAGCAAATAAACTAATAAAAAACAAATAAGAAACAATTTCATGAAAAAATTGGAATCCAAAATTCAATACAAAAAATAAAACTTATTATAATTCCACTTAATCAGAACAATGTGATTGATAGAATAATTAAAATTATTTGTGCCACTTTCAGAAGGGAACATTTTCAAAGAATTAAAAACAATAGAATCTAACAAATTAGCAATAGATTGCTTGGTCTCTAAAAGACAATTAAAATGAGCCTTGACTCACTAATAAGCTCTATAATCAGATAAACTAGCAATATTATTTATCCATCCACATTCCATGAATATAATTAGGAAAAATCATAAGAGCGTCAATAAAATAAACAAAAATGTTCATTATAAAAAGAAGAAAAAGGACTAGGAAATTGTAGATTTTGGCCTGTCTNAAAAGTCAAGCCGTAGTTTGACTTCGGGGCCTGATATTTTCCGAGGTAAGAACGATTACTTGATATTTTCATTATTTGTGAAAATTATAGCATGAACTGTTATAGTTTTTCAAAAAAAAAAAAAAACTATAATTAATTAAAATAATAAGGGATACTCAACCACTCAATTATAATTTCTTTTTGGAAAAAAATTTAGCAATTCTATAAATTATCTTTTAAAAGAATTTGCCCGTTGTGACTTGAATTTGAAAGAATTAGTGTAGAAAAAGGTTCTTGCCCGTCTTTAACTAGAAAGAAAGTAACAACAACAAGCTTTTATTCCACTAAGTGGGCTCGGCTACAAAAATCCTTTTTCTCCATTGTTCTATTGAGTGTCATATTTTCATTTAATTCTATTAAATTAAAATCATTTTTATGCAATATGTCAAAGCCAGTTTAGGCCTATTTATGCCTTTATTATCATTAGTTGAAGCTAAATATTTACTCTCCTAAATGAATCATCAGATTGTTGATGTTTAATGTGCCTAAAACATTGAAAACGGCTCTCTCTAATCTTGTCTGTCATTGGAGCTACACCAACCCTATCATGGATATATTCCTTTTGCATTTTGTCTTTAAGTGTCAAGCCACTCATCCAACTAAGCATTCTAATCTCAAAAACACTTCACTTTGTTTTATGCTTCTCTTTTAAAGGCTAACATTTTGTGCCATAGAGCATTGCAGGTCACGTCCTCATCATATAAATCTTTCCCTTCAGTTTAAGTGGTACTTTTCTATCACACAATAGGCTCGAAGCATTCATCCACCTCAACCAATCAACTTGAATTCTACAAATAGCATCCTCATCTATATCACCATCAATTTGAACAATATACCTGAGATGTCTAAAACGCTCAAACTTTTTAATGATTCGATCAATCATAGTTACAACTCTGCCACTTTAGCTACTATTAATAAAATTACATTCCATGTATTCAACTTTAGTTCTACTCAAACGAAGGCCTTTAAACTCCAATGTAGACTTCCATAATTTAGGTTTTTCATAAACACTTTCTCTAGTCTTATCCACAAGAAGGATTTCATCATTGAAAACCATACACCAATGTGCATCCTCCTATAAATGTCCAATAAACGCATCCATAAGTAAAACAAAAAGATATGGGCTTAACGCTCATCCTTGATGTAAGCCAACTGAAATAGGAAAGTACTCGGTCAATCCTCCTTTTGTTCGAACACAAGTAACAGCTCTAGCATACATATCTTTAATGACTTGAATATAAGTTATATCAACACCTTTTTTCTCTAAAACTCTCTGAAAAACTTCGCTTGGAACCTTATCTTAAGCTTTTTCTAAGTCAATAAAAATCATATGTAGATTCTTCTTATTCTCTCTGTACTTCTCCATCAAATCTCACAATAAATGTATAGCTTCCATAGTGGACTTTCCCAACATAAAGCAAAACTGATAATGAGAAATCTTTGTATCACATCTTAACATATGTTCAATTACCACAATTTCCTTCTCCCATTATTTTAAAGTATGGCACATCAACTTATTTTTTATTATAGCACACCCTTGTGCCTCCCCTTTATTCTTAAAAATGGGGACCAAAATACTCTTCCTTCACTCAGGAATCTTTTTAGTTTATAAAATAATATTAAAGAGTTTAGTAAGCTGAGAAACTCTACGATCTCCTAAATATTTCCACACTTTAATGTGGATATCATCAGGTCCTACTAACTTTAAAGCCTTGTTTCTCTTTAAAGCCGCCTCAACTTAATTTTTACTAATGCTATGGTAAAAATAAAATATTTTATTATTATTAATGATATTAAGATCACTAAGGTCGATCATATTTTTAGAAACATCATTTAAAATTTAATCAAAATAGCTGAACTACCTATATTGAATATCTTCTTCTAATAAAAGCACTTTTTGATTTTCATCTTTAATGCATTTTATTTGGGTTAACACTTTACTTTTCTTTTTTCTCTGTTTGGCTACTTTATACATATGTTTTTCATCATCTCTAATATCTAATCTATTATAAAGATTACTGAAAATATAATTTTTAGTTTTACCAATTATTTTTTGGAGCCCCTATGGGTAACCTTATATTTTTTTCCATTTCTCTAAAGTTGTTCATTTAAACTGATTTTCATAATACAACTTCTAATATTTTATCTTCTCTTGCACATTATATTTCACCACTAACTATTTTTAATTATAGAAATTTTTCTTTTGATTCTCTCAGTACTTCTTTTGTCACTTGTTTAATAGTGTTTGTTATTTTATCCCACATATAATTTTTTTTTCATGAACATCTCAAATCTTGAAATCTTGAATTTTACTCATAAGAATAATTTTATTTATGTCTTTTAGGTGCCCCCCATTAAATTCTTTGACAATGATTCTTAGTATTCTTTATCTTACAACTTTTCATCTTAAAATTTAAAACNTTAGCTCCCCTACTAGGCATGGTTTAGAGACGTTGCATGTAGATAGCTTACTAACATATTTACTAACATATTTCATACATATTGAGACTTTTTTTTTATTTTTCTTTGTACTTTTTTGAGTCCTTAGGAGAGTCCTATAGGGAAATATACAGACATGGGTTCTGAGGTGTTTTTGCTCTGGAACCATCTAGTGAGGGATCAGAAGCAGATGTTTTTGTCTTGTATCTTAATTTCGCATTTGACATTGATGTATAGATTTATGATCAAGCATATATATGTGGAGTTCGACCGCTCTTTTTCTTTTTTGGGATATGTTGTCAGCCCAACGACACAAGCCTTTTCTTATTATTTTGATTTGACTTATTTTCATGTTTTTTATTTCATGTTTGCATATATGAAATGGATTTTATTCGTTTATTTTTGTGGTTTGTCTGGGAATCACGAATGCAATATAAGCTCTTTAGGATTTACATTTCCAAATTTGCTACAAAATGGTAATAAAATATTTAAGATAATGAAAATTTTAGGATTAAAATATTTAGGACTTTAAAATTTGTACTTTTACTTTCTTCTATAGCCTTCGGGCTGGATTTTAAATGGGTTGCATGCTTAACTATCACCCCATAATAATTAATAGGGCCTCCACACTTTGCATGTTCTGAGGAGAAGCTTTCGAGTTTCTCCAACCTGACAGTCCTAGCATAAATTTCCACTTAGATGATTTTCTAGTGCATTCATGGAGTTAGAATGCTCCTGACCGATACGGGTGTAAGTCCTTTCGTGGAGAGTGTATTCAGCTTTGTAATTAGACCTCCCATTTTCTTTCGTTTATGTGGCATCTTCACCATTCATTTGTCAGGTATAAGTCTCATTTTCTGGAGCTCTACCTTATAATTGTAAGATAAAATTTCCTTCTTTTTACCTTAGGGTTACCGAGAGTCCCCGTTGGTAACACAATTCATGGACTGTTTGAGGGGGATCTTTAGACGTGTTGGATCGACTACCTTCACAATTGATAGACTTATGGTCCTAATGGTTTGGGATGACTGGTCCGTGGTACCCTGACCAGGCTACCCATACCTTTTAGGACAACTCTACTTTTTCTATTGATGAGCCCCTTTGCGTCATATCGCTCTTCTGACTTCGTTGTTATCATCTTGACGGTCTGATTACCGATAAACTGCCGCCCGTTTGGGATACGGTGATTCACCCTCTGCCCTTATGACCTGATGTGCTCTGAAGTACAAGGATATCCCCGTCGAGATGATTTTTGGTTATTTCATAGGTTCTGATGTCGACAAGCCGTAACACATTTGAGATTTGAGAAACACACTCTTTGTATTATAGCTTAGCGAAAGCATTGAAGTGTCGGGGTGGTCCCATACAAAATAACCATCTTTAATGAACTAATCTCCAAGTTAATGATAACATAAGCGAAACTTATTTTATCAAGAGCATTCTTGAGTACTTACCAAGATGTAATTAATCAGAGAGATGCATTCCTCTGGGAGACTCTTAACCCCATAACCAACAAAAATGTTTTTTTTAATTCTCTAATTACATGTGGTTTATATAGAGATTCTATTCGTGGATATTGTATTTCGAGGTACTTCGATCTGATCCAGCTCCAGTGTATATTTTCAACTCATCACACGAAGATTACCCATATATAAGTCTTCCGCTTGTCTCTTTATATTTGTTTGCATATTTATTATCGTCTATTCTTTCTATTCAATTTCTTTCTAATTTGAATCATTTATATGATTCAGAAGGGCAATTTATTCGAATAAGGGAATTATACAACGACATATAAATAGACAAGTTGTCAATTTCGAGTCTTTAAAATGACCCGAGAAAACAGTAGTCGTACGATATTAAGAGCAAGCGCGAGAGTTAAATCTTATTTTGTATGCTAAAATATTCATTTAAATATATATATATATATATATATATATATANGAAATATAACCCATATTGAAAATTTGCAAAGTCCTCTTTTATAGGTTCAAAATCATGTGTAGAAGGCTTAAAAATAAATGATTTGTCATAAATAAACTAAGGAGCACTTGATAAAA
>JXCR01147281.1:42366-56797 GCA_002079205.1 Phalaenopsis hybrid cultivar
TTTAGTATGGAACATTTTCAAAGAATTAAAAACAATAGAATCTAACAAATTAGCAATAGATTGCTTCGTCTCTAAAAGACAACTAAAATGAGTCTTGGTCTCACTAATAAGCTCTATAATAAGATAAACTAGCAATATTATTTATCCCTCCCACATTCCATGAATATAATTAAGAAAAATCATAAGAGAGTCAATAAAATAAAATAAAATAAACAAAAATGTTCATTATAAAAAGAAGAAAAAGGACTAGGAAATTGTAGATTTTAGCCTGTCTTTTGTACTCAAGAAGGAGCACGTTGTTTTTTAATAGTAAAAGATGAAGAATCGCACTCCACCGTAATATTCCTATTAACTTTGTTACCATTACTCATAGTGTCAGCAGGAATAACCATAGTAATATAGATATCTGAATTATCAATAAAAAAATAGCTTCACATATATCATTAACATCCACATCATCATTATGTAATTCATTATTTAAAGATTTATCAACATGAGTATTAACATTTAGAGCTATAGGTTTATTACCAACATCGGATAAGATAGAATTTAGAAAGAAAGCATTCTTTAATACATTACCTACAGATAAAACTGAAGGTGGAACGGTAGGTAAAACATTATGATGTGAAACAAGAGCCACAGAAGAAATAATACTTCTATTAATTCTAGAATTGTCATTATTATTCCTATTCCAACTTCTACATCCAAAGGTAGGAACAATAGACACAAATTTACGAGAAATGATCTTAGGACAAGTTAATGAATCAAACATAAATGTCAAACAAGACTTACATGGAGAGGGTTTTAATTCATAAATCATTCCTTGCACAATAAATTGACCTTTAAAATTAAAAAATAATAGAATATGAGGAAATAAAATCAATATTAGTTTGAATACTTACTCTAATAAATGTTAAACAAAATCCCTTAGTAGTTAGAGGGCNAAGACTGGTCTATATAGCCATTAATCCATTATTTTGCTTTTAAGATTGCAATTAGCACTCTTAATATCATTGACCATGAACTTTTTTTAACTATTTCTTAGTGTCATAATCAAAAGAATCCTTTATAAGCAGTTGCGTCAATGGTGATTTTATTCTTGGAAAATTAAAATCTTCTAATTGTATGTTATGAGGCCCTGCACTTATTTTAATGACAAAATTATTATATATATTTCTGATTTTTTTTTCCTTTTTTTTTTTTATTTAAGGAAGACTTTCTATCTTTCTCATTTAAGGAAGACTTAACACCCATACCACTCAATTCNACTGCACTTATTTTAATGACAAAATATTTATATATATTTCTGATTTTTTTTTCCTTTTTTTTTATTTAAGGAAGACTTTCTATCTTTCTCATTTAAGGAAGACTTAACACCCATACCACTCAATTCTTGTGCATTTACATATCTAATATCTAAATGTCAATTTTTACAAATATATCACCTTGACTATGCATGACAAGATGTATTTCACTTTTTTAAAGATTAAACTAGTGGTTTGTTTTATGTGATATGAAAGGTTTGGGTGCTGTAATTGTTAAAATAAAGGTTAAGTAGTGTTAGNGTATTATCTAAATGTCAATTTTTACAAATATATCACCTTGACTATGCATGAAAAGATGTATTTCACTTTTTAAAGATTAAAATAGTGGTTTGTTTTATGTGATATGAAAGGTTTGGGTGCTGTAATTGTTAAAATAAAGGTTGAGTAGTGTTAGGTATGTAAATAAGTAAGATTGGGGGTTATGTATGTAAATACCCCTTTATTTAATAATTGAAAGATATTTATGTATTCAATTGAATTTTTATTTATAAATCGAATACTTAAATATTATTTTTATTTATATATCTTGGTGAGTTGCTTAACTGCAACTCGTCCCGGCCTCTTTGTTGCCTCGGGCTTCTTCGCACTCGGGTCCCTTCTCTTGGCCTCTTTGATCGTTCGGGCTTCTTCTCGTCCTTGAAGCAGTTGCCTCCCTTCGATCACTTTTTCTTTTCAAATTCCTTCTTAAGATGGATTTACGACAAAAATTTTGAAGGCTTTCATCAGTATTTCTTCAGTAAGAGTGTCATGTGCAGGTTTCTTGTTGTTTGCATGAAAGCGCACTTGAAATCGACTGACTGATGTAAATGCTGATAACAAGCGCATCAATCACACCCTATTTATAAAAGCATCACTTTTGCACTTTTGGTATGTTTGTGTGTGCCGATTTTTGACATGCATTATAGTATATTAGGTTGATCTTCTGCAGAGAGTCATGTCATATATATGCAAAAACAGGTACAATAAAAGGAGGGGGGGGGGGGGGGGGGNTATCGAATACTTAAATATTATTTTTATTTATACATCTAGGTGAGTTGCTTAACTGCAACTCGTCCCGGCCACTTTGTTGCCTCGGGCTTCTTCGCACTCGGGTCCCTTCTCTTGGCCTCTTTGATCGTTCGGGCTTCTTCTCGTCCTTGAAGCAGTTGCCTCCCTTCGATCACTTTTTCTTCTCAAATTCCTTCTTAAGATGGATTCACGACACAAAAATTTTGAAGGCTTTCATCAGCATTTCTTCGATAAGAGTGTCATGTGCAGGTTTCTTGTTGTTTGCATGAAAGCACACTTGAAATCGACTGACTGATGTAAATGCGGATAAAAAGTGCATCAATCACACTCTATTTATAAAAGCGTCACTTTTGCACTTTTGGTATACTTGTGTGTGCCGATTTTTGTATAAGGACCTTCGATAAGAGTGTCATTATAGTATATTAGGTTGATCTTCTGCAGGGAGTTATGTCATATATATGCAAACACAGGTACAATAAAAAGGGGGGCATGTGATGATTTACATGCTAACTTTTGCTTTCAGGTGCTTCTTAGCTCCCCTACCAGGCATGGATTAGAGACGTTGCATGTAGATAGCTTTTCGTACTAACATATTTTCCTGCAGATTGAGACATTTTTTTATTTTTCTTTGTACATTTTTGAGTTCTTAGGAGAGTCCTATAGAGAAAGATACAGACATGGGTTCAGAGGTGTTTTTGCCCTGGAACCATCTAGCGAGGGATCGAAAGCAGATGTTCATGTCTTGCATCTTAATTCCACATTTGACATTGATGTATAGATTTAGGATCGAGCATATATATGTGGAGTTCGACTGGTTTTTTTCTTTTTTGGGATATGTTGCCGACCCAACGACACAAGCCTTTTCTTATTATTTTGATTTTACTTATTTTCGTGTTTTTTATTTCATGTTTGCATATTTGAAATGGATTTTATTGTTTCTTTTTGTGGTTTGTCTGGGAATCACGAATGCAATATAAGCTCTTTAGGATTTACATTTCCAAATTTGGTACAAAATCGTAATAAAATATTTAAGATAATGAAAATTTTAGGATTAAAATATTTAGGACTTTAAAATTTGTACTTTTACTTTCTTCTATAGCCTTCGGGCTGGATTTTAAATGGGTTGCATGCTTAACTATCACCCCATAATAATTAATAGGGCCTCCACACTTTGCATGTTCTGAGGAGAAGCTTTCGAGTTTCTCCAACCTGACAGTCCTAGCATAAATTTCCACTTAGATGATTTTCTAGTGCATTCATGGAGTTAGAATGCTCCTGACCGATACGGGTGTNGGTTCCATGCTTAACTATCACCCCATAATAATTAATAGGGCCTCCACATTTTGCATGTTTTTAGGAGAAGCTTTCGAGCTTCTCCAACCTGACAGTCCCAACATAAATTTCCACTTAGATGATTTTCTAGTGCATTCATGGAGTTAGAATGCTCCTGATCGATACGGGTGTAAGTTCTTTCGTGGAGAGTGTATTCAGCTTTGTAATTAGACCTCCCCTTTTCTTTCTTTTATGTGGCATCTTAACCATTCATTTGTCAGGTATAAGTCTCATTTTCTGGAGCTCTACCTTATAATTGTAGGATAAAGTTTCCTTTTTTTTATCTTAGGGTTATCGAGAGTCCCTGTTGACAACATAATTCATGGACTGTTTGAGGGGGATCTTTAGACGTGTTGGATCGACTACCTTCACAACCGATAGACTTATGGTCCTAATGGTTTGAGATGACTAGTTCGTGGTACCCTGACCGGGCTACCCATACCTTTTAGGACAACTCTACCTTTTCTATTGTTGAGCCCCTTTGCGCCATATCGCTCTTTTGACTTCGTTGTTATCATCTTGACAGTCTGATTACCGATGAGCTGCCGCCCGTTTGGGATACGGTGATTCAACTTCTGCCCTTATGACCCGATGTGCTCTGAAGTATAGGGATATCCCCGTCGAGATGATTTTTGGTTATTTCATAGGTTCTGATGTCGACAGCCGTAACACATTTGAGATTTGAGAGACGCACTCTTTGTATTGTAGCTTAGCGAAAGCATTGAAGCGTCGGGGTGGTCCCATACAAAATAACCATCTTTAATAAACTAATCTCCAAGTTAATGATAATATAAGTGAAACTCATTTTATCAAGAACATTCTTGAGTACTTACCAAGATGTAATTAATCAGAGAGATGCATTCCTCTGGGAGACTCTTAACCCCAGAACCAACAAAAATGTTCTTTTTGGTTCTCTAGTTACATGTGATTTATATAGGGATTCTATTTGTGGATGTTGTATTTTGAGGTACTTCAATCTGATCCAGCTCCAACGTATATTCTCGACTCATCACACGAAAATTACCCATATGTAAGCCTTCCGCTTGTCTCTTTAAATTTGTTTGCCTATTTATTATCGTCTATTCTTTCTATTCAATTTCTTTCTAATTTGAATCATTTATATGATTCAGAAGGGAGATTTATTCGAATAAGGGAATTATACAACGACATATAAATAGACAAGTTGTCAATTCCGAGTCTTTAAAATGACCCGAGAAAACAGTAGTCGTACAATATTAAGAGCAAGGGCGAGAGTTAAATCTTATTTTGTATACTAAAATATTCATTTAAATAAAATTTAATTTATATTTATTTTTTAATTAAAATACTACTCATCAATTATATATATATATATGTATGTATGTATGTATGTGTATGTAATTATTTCTAACCAAAACATGTCAAATAGGAACGAATGAAACTTTGTTTGTCTTCGACTCGTCATATATCGAGCACAAAAACTGTCAAATGGGTGAGCTGCATGTCGGATTAAGGTGATCCACTCTCTACCTGAAAAACTAATCTTATTCTCCTGATAGAAGTTTCTTATCTGGAGGTCGACAATCGACAGTTAAACCAAAGTTGCCGACCGATTGACTCAAGTCGATGGAGTGAGGTTTGGCTTATTGAAAATTAACCAGAGTCCCGAACTCTTGTTTAGTCTATCAGTTGATGGAGTGATAGGATAGCCGAGTCATAGACTCATTTATTTAAATATGTAACACTCAAAATACTCTATTTTCTTCCTCAGCATCTAAGCTACACTAAACATAAATATATAATTAAATATTAAGACTTTTAGAACTAAGTATAAATATGTTAGTTTTAAATATATAAAAATTTAGGTCACGAATTTCTCTTAACAAGTTAATGGAGACAAATCTATAATGCGCTTGACTTTTCGGTACGTGTAAACGTTTGTGTGAATTAAAAGGAAAAGATGGGCCCCACCATAGACTTTTATTACTTTATTTNTAAAAATTTATGTCACAAATTTCTCTAAACAAGTTAATGGAGACAAATCTATAATGCGCTTGACTTTGCGGTACGTGTAAACGTTTGTGTGAATTAAAAGGAAAAGATGGGCCCCACCATAGACTTTTATTACTTTATTTGTTAATAAATGGGAGTGACGGCTACTCTATTTTAATGTGGGGCCCATATTATATTTTAATTAACTCAAAAGCATAATAAAAAAAATAACATTATATTGGTCTCTCCTTGGGGTTTTGACTGGTCAAAGTTGACCAAGCTTCGCGTCGGCCCTCGTGCGGTCTGCTATTTCGTTACTTCCGCATACGTTATCCTCCTCCACTTCGGTTCTGACTCTAATTACGGAGACCGAAACTCTTAGCGAACGGTAAGACTTTATTTAATATTTCAAATATATAATTATTTTAATAGGAATGGAATAGAACGAATTTATTTATTTATTTGTGAAAATGAGGAAAAAATTTAATTTTTATTGAAAAGGAAAAAAAATTACGCTAAAGAGTACAAAAAAAAAGAGCAAAACAAAATAATGACCTTCCTTCAACCAAAGTAAAGGCAGAGAAGCAAGGAACATACACTAGGCAGGATGAATCCATAGGACGAGTCGATCGGACATGAAGAGAGCAGAGAAGCAAAGAATGCGACACTATGTGGTTAATGTCAAAATGTTTTGGCAACCGTCGAAATTGATCAAACTAATGCTCATTTGAAAAACGGACATTGTATTGTATTCAAAACATTGAAATTACCCAATGTGGAGTCTTTCATGAATGAAAGGAGCAAGCATAGCATGAACGACATGCTAACAGTGAGACCTGCATAATTTAGGTTCAAATTATCTTAACTGTCACCGAAGCAGCTCAAATGATCTTTGATTGTAAAATGGATCACACAAGTACATCCGTAACGTCAAATTTACCTAAAAATGACACTCATATTGCCAAACTTTGAAACATTAATCATCGANTTACGCTAAAGAGTACAAAAAAAAGAGCAAAACAATATAATGACCTTCCTTCAACCAAAGTAAAGGCAGAGAAGCAAGGAACATATACTAGGCAGGATGAATCCATAGGACGAGTCGATCGGACATGAAGAGAGCAGAGAAGCAAAGAATGCGACACTATGTGGTTAATGTCAAAATGTTTTGGCAACCGTCGAAATTGATCTAACTAATGCTCATTTGAAAAACGGACATTATATTGTATTCAAAACATTGAAATTACCCAATGTGGAGTCTTTCATGATTGAAAGGAGCAAGCATAGCATGAACGACATGCTAACAGTGAGACCTGCATAATTCAGGTTCAAATTATCTTAACTGTCACCGAAGCAGCTCAAATGAACTTTGATTGTAAAATGGATCACACTAGTACATCCGTAACGTCAAATTTACCTAAAAATGACACTCATATTGCCAAACTTTGAAACATTAATCATCGACACATAATTCACAATATAAACTTGCAGAGTGTGATAAATAAAGAAATGGGAGATGAATAATTATACACAATCCATTTCTTCATCTGTTTTAAATGTGATGTCTAAAGCTTGGCAATATTTCATTTCTGCCAAGCTTCTCCCATCAACAAATTTGAGAGAAGTAATTAGGAACAGGGCTGCATTAAATGTTTTTAATCTAGANGCAATATAAACTTGCAGAGTGTGATAAATAAACAAATGAGAGATGAATAATTATACACAACCCATTTCTTCATCTGCTTTAAATGTGGTGTCTAATGCTTGGCAATATTTCATTTCTGCAAGCTTCTCCCATCAACAAATTTGAGAGAAGTAATTAGGAACAGGGCTGCATTAAATGTTTTTAATCTAGATATAATATTCATATGAAAAACATATGATAAAAATGGGTTCATGATCAATAGTAAAAGTAAAAGCAAAATGTTATATGAACCTTTAGAGAGAAGCTTGAAGAGATGCTCTATCAAAAATTGGATCCCCCATCTATTCTATTGGAATTAGAAGTTGATTCATTAATATTTTTTTCCAATTCAACCTTCATGTTTATAAACTAAAAATTGATCCGTTTAACTTAATAGGGGGTTGAAATTNTCCAATTCAACCTTCATGTTTATAAACTAAAAATTGATCCGTTTAACTTAATAGGGGGTTGAAATTTTGAAAGTTGTTATGTCCAATTGAATTAGTTAAGCTTGCAATTAAAGGTGCTTGAGAAGAATACAAGGATTTTACAAGATTTTGTGTGGAGTTATTGTTTTAACGAAAGATTTTGAAAGGAAGCTCTATAGAATGGATTGTTGTTATGTTTATATAAATTTTAGAATTTTTTATTGAAGTAGGCTATTAGCAAAAGTCCATTTATAAACTCTCTAAAAATTTTAAAAATTAAATTTTGAAATTACCTGAGGGCAAGTAATGTGCAAGTTTGGGGGATTTTGATGTGTTGTTAATTTTACATTTGTTGTTATATATATTTTAAATTTTATATTATGATTTAAACTTTGAGGACGGTTTTTGTTGTTTTTGTTTGTGATAGCAGGGAAGAAGAACATCAGGGATCGAATTGNCTTTGATGTGTTGTTAATTTTACATTTGCTGTTATATATATTTTAAATTTTATATTATGATATTAAACTTTGAGGACGGTTTTTGTTGTTTTTGTTTGTGATAGCAGGGAAGAAGAACATCAGGGATCGAATTGAAACATAATGGAGATTGGAGTAAAAATGAACTATTGGGCGCTTAGGATTATGAAGAATGACATTTAGGCGTGAAAAACCTCTAAATCTGAGCAAAATCCCCGAGAGCTTGACACCTAGGTGCCAGCCATTGGCCATTAATGCGTTGTTATGGGAGCTTAGGCACCACGATANCAACATAATGGAGATTGGAGTAAAAATGAACTATTGAGCGCTTAGGATTATGAAGAATGACATTTAGGCGTCAAAAACTTCTAAATCTGAGCAAAATCCTCGAGAGCTTGACACCTAGGTGCCAGCCATTGGCCATTAATGCGTTGTTATGGGAGCTTAGGCACCACGATATTGGTTGCTTAGGCATCAGAATATGGTTCTTAAACGAGAGTTTGGCTCCTAGACGCTTAAAACTGAACTTACTAGTTTGAGCAATTCAAACTTTAAGATGATGGGGGTGATAACATAAAAGTGGAGGAGACAAATTGAGAATGTGCTTTTATCATCAGTTTTTGTCTGTCATTTTCTAAGAGTGGAATTGGTGAGAAGGCCAGAAGGAGATCAACAATTGAAGAAGAGGAGTGTGGTGTATGAGAAATAGAGAAGTAATTGCTTGTATTTACATTTGTTCTCAATTTTTGAAGAAGAGAGATAAGTGTCCTTCTCTGAATATCATTNGTTATCATCAGTTTTTGTCTGTCATTTCCTAAGAGTGGAATTGGTGAGAAGGCCAGAAGGAGATCAACAATTGAAGAAGAAGAGTGTGGTGTATGAGAAGTAGAGAGGTAATTGCTTGTATTTACATTTGTTCTCAATTTTTGAAGAAGAGAGATAAGTGTCCTTCTCTGAATATCATTTGTTGATTAAAATATTTACTTTCAAGACTTCTGTATTTAATTTCTCTTTTTATTCAAAAGATTATTTGTGTGTTCAAGTATGCATAATGAGTAATCCTCTTTGTCTCCCTTGGGAATGGGGGTAAGATTGATAGGTATGAAATTTTCTATTTGGCTTTCAACGAATTGGTTTCTGGTGATGTTTAACTTTTAAATTTTCATTTACATTTCATGTTGGCCATATGATTTTTTAAAACTTACTGTGAATTTTGAGCCTTGGAAGAGATAATAATGGAATCAACTAAGTTAAATACATTAGTTTATGAGAATAAAAATATATCCGGTAGGACGATGCAAAAATATGGGGAAGATGTTCTGATAGGGATAGTAGTATTCTTTATGGAAATTAACCTATTGACTAGCCAAACTTCTTTATACTACCAAAAGGGGGTAAAGAAGATTATTGTTCCCATTTGTCACTGGGATTATCTGTAAGAAAATTTCACATTCCAAAATGTTATTTGAACAACTTCAGAGGATAACTTTTGAACACTCGAATCCTTCAATTTCTCTGTTGTTAAACTAGAATTACTGATAACTTAGGATTATTGTGTAAAAATTCAATTAAACCAAAACTTTCAAGCTTGTTCTTGAAATTGTAAACTAGAATTTTCTTGAATTAAGATTTCCCCATTCCCAGTGGGATCAATAACCGGACTCTAATCTTGGTACTACTAATACATCACGTATACTTCGTGAGCCACCAGTGTTTTGCATCACTTGGTGTGTGTCATTACACCCTTTAGTAAAATAAATTTGGCATGATGGAAAATATTAAGAAGAAGATATTTAAGCCATCACCTAATAAAATAACAATGAATTTATAATTGGAATTGTAAAGAGAAAATGGCCTAAAATTATTAAAATATTTAATATCATGTTTCTTAGTAATAATAATGAACCAATATGTTTAACTCTAATATGAAGTTTAGACGTATAAAAAAATTATTCAATAACAACAATACAATTCATGTTTGATAAATATCAAGTTTCTCTAAAGAATTTTAAGGTAAAATCACCTAGCCCAAAGGTCTTGTCCAAACTAATAGAGAAAAAAACATGTTTAATCTCATAATCCAAAAAAACTTGAATAAGAGCAATGCTATCAACATAAGAAACCAAAGTATTAATGGGTAACATATGATCATAATGAAAAAAAAAATCATCACAATAACTATTAAGAAAACTAGAATAACAAGGGAGCTTCATTAACAATTTTGTGATGAATACAAATATAATCATTACGAGACAAATTTTCCTTAAAAAAATTAGAATTATGCATATATTTTGTTTTTTAAAAAATAATTAAATTTAACATTATNGAACATATGATTATAATGAAAAAAAAAATCATCACAATAACTGTTAAGAAAACTAGAATAACTAGGGAGCTTCATTAACAATTTTGTGATGAATACAAATATAATCATTATGAGGCAAATTTTCCTTAAAAAAATTAGAATTATGCATATATTTTGTTTTTTAAAAAATAATTAAATTTAACATTATCTTCACCTTTCAAAAGCCAAAGAGTATTTAATCCTTTTCTTTGCTCATTTATAATCACATATAGAAGCCTTCATAATATTATCATATAAAATAGTAGTCGGGGCAAGAAGATCTTTATGGATAATAGTTTAATTAGTATTCTCCTAGAATAGAAATTTAACTTCTTTACCCAACAATGGTGTCAAAAATTTGATATGCCTGAAATGCTATTAAACACCATCAATCATACAAGTATATGCGTCACACAAAAAATATACAAATTACGAGTTTGTGTATTGATCCCATAGAGAATGAGTTAACTTTCCAAAATAGAAAATTTTCTAATATATTAGTTTTAAGTCTAGCTTGAAGTGTTGATTTTTTTCTGTTTTAAGAATTTCTATTCTTAAGTTTTATAAAAGATAAAGCCCAAATAAATAATGTGATAATTGTGAGGTTTCTATAAGTTGGATGATACTCCCTTGAATTGGATCTTAAAAATTCAATTTTTCTTTGTGATAAAATTTTGAGTGACCATCAGAAACAGATCTTCTCTTTATCCCCTACTGAGTGTCTAAGAAGGTTTGAAAATCAAACAAGTTTAGTTCCCTTGATCAAGTGACTTTCCCAAAATTCTAAATTTTTCTTCATGATTATACTAACCTAGAAGCAATATTTCTATTCTCCCAAGTTAGTGTGAGTTAAACTAATTGTTCCACTAGCATGCTCCTACACAACTAGATCACACCACATATTAATTAATCAGTTAACCAGATTGAGATTTAATAAAGGGTAGAAGGTTAAAACATCACCATTACGTAGTTTCAATATAAACACAACATCAAAGTTAAACATAAGATTCCTATGATACCGGTTCAAAGGAGAAAGTAGATTCTAAATTTTACTCATGCCTTGAAATAATACAATAAGCATTTCATTCATCACAACAAAGTAAACGCAGAATCTTAGAAATTGTAGAATAGATAGTGTACACAGTTTATGCTATCATTGATCTTCCTTTCTTCTCCACAAAAGAAAAAAAAATACAATTGCTTCACAACTTCTCTCACAAACCTTCACTAAACCCGCTTGCTCTTATGGACTTTGAACATATCAGAGACACACTAGAGAGCATAAGTTGTAGTAATGGTGAGATGGAGAGAGACTGCTTGCCAAGAGAGGTTTGTACTTCAACATGCATTGACAGAGGTTCTCCTTATCAAGAATAGATGTTTCCTTATTTTTATTACACTAAATTAAGTCTTCATCAGTGAGACAATGTGAATTTTGACTGAACAATAATCTCATGCACATGGGCGCCTAAGCTCCCATGTCTGGTGCTTAAGTGCCCATATTGGTGCCTAAGAATCAGATTCTCTGTTTTTGAGCACCTAAGCACCCAAAATTGGTGCTTAGGTGCTTGTGGCTCTAATTATTGGTATATGGGCTTCTAAGACTGGTGTCTAAGCTCCTGGTCCACTAGTTTCAGGTGTTGGTTCACCCTCTTTCAGCCCGTTTCATCTCTTTTTGTTCTCTAAGTTGTCTAATCACTTATAAACTGAATATAAAACTTCAAATAACATGAAAAGGTAAAAAAAGTGATGTAGATAATATAAAAATAACATAAAAATATTTTACACATTTGATACATATCAATCAGTTGACTTAAGACCCTCGCAAATAATTCTCCAATTATGAAAAGACAACTTGATGGAAAAACCTTCGAACTAAATCATCATATTCTAATCCTAAATAGGTAAATTTTATAGATAAAATGATAAGTAATTTTATTAGAAAAATGATCCAACATTTTCAAAGACAATTGACATTACTATCAATAATAAAATATTTTGAATAGAACCAAGACAATTCAAAGGAATTCCCTTACTTTGAGGAAAACACCAACCACCATTAAATAAAACAACCACATGTTTAGTAAAATTGGCATAATGAAATGAATCAAAAATAAAATTCTAAAAAAAATTAAATAAAGAAGATTCATTCAACCAATAATCAAAAAAGTAAATAAGATTACTGTTATGAATAACGTAGAATAAAAAAAACATCATTTCATAATGTTTGCCACTTTAGTAAGATCATTATAAAAGGAATACGTATAGGAATGATATTCAACCCATATAGAACCATTATGAATAGTGCACCAATTAGTAAGTATAGAATTATAATTAAAAAATCTCCAATTAAGTTTGGCTCTACACTTGAATTTCAAATTATCAATAGGGGATACCAAAATCCCCATAAACATTAGGTAAAGTAATATTTCTCCTGAAAATGATACTCTTTTTCTTATCATACTATTATGAAAAAGAAAATAACTAATTAAAGAAGAGATCGTGTTCCTCAACTTTTTAGGCAAGGAAGTACATCTAAACCATTAACACATATAACTCCAAACAATGTATTATTTAATAAGCCTAACTCTTCCCACATAAGACAAAATCTTTTGCTTCTAACCAACTAACTGGCTATGAAGTTTATCAATGAGAATACAATATCAATAATATTAATTGTAGAATGCTTAATAGTAATGCCATGATAATTCTAAGGTAAAGGCTTCAGAACAGTAACTTTTTTTGCAAATTAGGCTCCACAGACTTAGAAAAACAAATAAAAGTTTTGGAAGGATTGAAAATTAAGTTAGAAATTTGATTATAAGTATTTAAGACATTAATAATCCTTTGCATATACGTAAAATCAACTTTACCAAATATCAAATGTTCATCCACATAAATTAGATGAGAAACATAAGGGATCTAATGATGCATATTTATGCTAAGAGCTTCTAACATAGAGAAGAGAGCATCCATCCAAAAAGTGAATAAATAAGGTGAAAGAGGGCAAACCTACTACAAACCAAAAGTAAAAGATAAGTAGCCATATATTTCACCATTAATGATAACAAACAAATAAACATTAAAAATACAAGCTTGAACCCATTAAAAAAAACTAGAAAATTCATACTAAGTATTATATTATAAAGAAAATCTCAATTAATACTATCAAATGCTTTCATCAAATTAATTTTAGAATAACTTCGTAGGAGAACTATTGGAATTGAAGCGATATAAAAGCTCAAAGGATAAAATAACATTAGCATCAATTTCATGATTTTTAATAAAAATAGATTGAGCTAGATTAATAATATTGACAAGAATAATCTTAACTTAATCAACTAATAGCTTAGCAATAATATTGTAAAAAATATGACAAAGAGATAGGCTGAAAATCATTAAATGTTTGAGTTCCATATTTTTTTAAAATTAATGTAATAGTAGAGTGCTTGATTATATGAGGAAGTCTAGAAGTACGAAAGAAATACTTAATACCAATAATACATTGAAAACCAACAATATTCCAAGCATCCTTAAAGGATCATCATGAAGATCATTTCAAATAGAATTAGCTTGAGCAAATAACTCCTTATTCAAATGATCAATCTCTAAATAATAAAAAGTTAATTTGTTGCTTATTCCTTCAATCAAAAATATAATTAGAAAGAATATTAAGATACCACCAACTCCAACCTTTCATGACAATATTTACATTCTTCAATTTATTATAATAGCAAACAAATACTCACCCAAAAAGAGGAAAAAAATTTACCCAAAAAGATTTGTAAAAAAACTCTATCAAAGTGAAACGAGCATCCCACACCCGAAAGGTACCCCACATAGGCCTTCCCCAAAAACCCCCA
>JXCR01147282.1:8870-22772 GCA_002079205.1 Phalaenopsis hybrid cultivar
GGGTTGAAGAAAAATTCCTTTTAAAAAGAAAGAAACTTAATTTTATTTGTCCTCACATAGTTATATTTTCATAAACATTAAATTTAACATGACATTTGGTATTAGAGGTTAACTTTAGATAACTATATTTATGTTTCTAAATATATAGTAAACTTAAGTAATAATTTTCAATAATTAAGGTTAATTTTAAAGATTAAGATATTTGGTATAATAGAATAAGACTATATTTTTCTATTTTAAGTGAAAGAAATTTATTTTTTTGAGTATTAGAAATCATAGAGATTCATGTAAAAAAGAAAAGAATTAAACTTTATGAAATCTTTAAACTAATATAAATTTGTTAAGTGTAGGAACGTGAAAAGTTATTATCTTTAAGAGGAGGATAGTGAAGTTCAAAATCATTAAAGACTAACCAGATAAAGTAATCCTCACATAGAAAAGAAAAAGAAAAGAAAAGAAAAAGGATTGAAAATGATCCAGAAAAGAAAAAAAAAAGAAGAGAGAGATGTGAGGAGATGCTTCAGGAGATGCCTAATTAAAGATTGGCTTCACTTGAATCAACTTAAGGAAGAAGACTTGACTACATTTTCTAAAATTTTTTTTGAGTATTAGTTTATTTACTTGTAAAGTTTTATGAGTTTATTTTTCATATGAATATTCTAAGTGACTTTAACATTACAATTTACAGTTTTTCTTTAAACAATAGAGAATAAAAAATCTTGGACTCGATTGATAAATATTCTTATACCCATAGAATCAACTAGAGTTGTTTTGAATTTTTCTTATTTGATGTTATTATGTTTAGTAGACTAAAATATGGAAATCTAGAAGTTAAATTATTTACCATAAGTCATATTTTTATGTAGTAGAGGAGTTACTTGAGGACAAGTAACATGTAAGTTGGGGCGATTTTGATACACTAAAAATATATGCATTTTTAGACCCATATTTTATACTGATTTTTGGTGATATTTCCCTTTAATGGAATGTACTTTTATGTTTTCTTGTAGATTATTGATTTTTAGGACTTGAAGTGAAAAGGAAGCAAAAAGGATGAAATTTGGAGTTAAAATGACGTTTTTGTAGAAATACTTAGCGTCGATGGCGTCAGGAGTAGCGCTGACGATGCAAACTTACATAATGGCTGATAGATTTTAATCAGCACTGACGGCGCCAGAAATAATGCCAATGACGCCATTTGACAAAGAGTAGTGAAATTAAATACGAGACATTGGTGCCAACAACGCCAGAATGGGCACCGACGGCTCTAATGTCGGTTCATTCGACAAATTTGGATGCTTTTTAGAGAGTTTTTGGATGCACCAATTGGAGAATGTACTATAGGCTCATGAGAAAAAGGCCCCCTCTTCATTCCTCCTTGCTCATTGTCGCCACACCTTGCCTCCATACACTTTTTCCATCTTCATTCCACCACCATTCAGGAGTTTATTAGTGATTTTTCTTTAAGAGTTTAGAGTTTTTGTGGTGAGATTAAGTGTTAAATCTTCTGTTTATATTTAGTAGACTAAAATATGGAAATCTAGAAGTTAAATTATTTACCATAAGTCATATTTTTATGTAGTAGAGGAGTTACTTGAGGACAAGTAACATGTAAGTTTGGGCGATTTTGATACACTAAAAATATATGCATTTTTAGACCCATATTTTATACTCATTTTTGGTGATATTTCCCTTTAATGGAATGTACTTTTATGTTTTCTTGTAGATTATTGATTTTTAGGACTTGAAGTGAAAAGGAAGCAAAAAGGATGAAATTTGGATTTAAAATGACGTTTTTGAAGAAATACTTAGCGTCGATGGCGTTAGGAGTAGCGCCGACGATGCAAACTTACATAATGGCTGAAGATTTTAATCAGCACTGACGGCGCCAGAAATAGTGCCAATGACACCATTTGACAAAGAGTAGTGAAATTAAATACGAGACATTGGTGCCAACAACGCCAGAATGGGCACCGACGGCTCTAATGTCGGTTCATTCGACAAATTTGGATGCTTTTTAGAGAGTTTTTGGATGCACCAATTGGAGAATGTACTATAGGCTCTATTTGGGGTCAAAATTGATCAGAAAAAGGCCCCCTCTTCATTCCTCCTTGCTCATTGTCGCCACACCTTGCCTCCATACACTTTTCCATCTTCATTCCACCACCATTCAGGAGTTTATTAGTGATTTTTCTTTAAGAGTTTAGAGTTTTTATGGTGAGATTAAGTGTTAAATCTTCTGTTTATATTTAGTAGACTAAAATATGGAAATCTAGAAGTTAAATTATTTACCATAAGTCATATTTTTATGTAGTAGAGGAGTTACTTGAGGACAAGTAACACGTAAGTTTGGGCGATTTTGATACACTATAAATATATGCATTTTTAGACCCATATTTTAGACTCATTTTTGGTGATATTACACTTTAATGGAATGTACTTTTATGTTTTCTTGTAGATTGTTGATATTTAGGACTTGAAGCAAAAAGGAAGCAAAAAGGATGGAATTTGGAGTCAAAATGATGTTTTTGAAGAAATACTCAGCGTCGACGGCGCCAGGAGTAGCGCCGACGATCCAAACTTACAGAATGGATAATAGATTTTAATCAGCACTGACGACACCAAAAATAGTGCCAATGATGCCATTTGATAAAGAGCAGTGAAATTAAATACGGGACATTGGTGCCGACGACGCCAGAATGGGCACCGACGGCTCCAATGTCGGTTCATTCAACAAATTTGGATGCTTTTTAGAGAGTTTTTGGATGCACCAATTGGAGAATGTACTATAGGCTCTATTTGGGGTCAAACATGATCAGAAAAAGACCCCCTCTTCATTCCTCCTTGCTCATTGTCGCCACACCTTGCCTCCATACACTTTTTTCATCTTCATTCCACCACCATTCAGGAGTTTATTAGTGATTTTTCCTTAAGAGTTTAGAGTTTTCGTGGTCAGATTAAGTGTTAAATCTTATGTGAGAGTGTTGGAGAAGGAGAAAAGTGAGAGATTTATTCTTCGTAAATTTCCTAGTAGAGGCTATAAGGGATTTGCTTTGAGAAAGTGTTTCAAATAAGTGTTGTTTGTTTACTTTTGTTGTATGAACTTTCTTTTTCATATAAAATTTGTGTTTTGTTATATCTTTCTCATGAAGTCTGAGTAGTCTACTTTATCTTTCTGCCTACTTTGCGATATGGTGAAATGAAGAGATAATTTGGAAGTGCCAATAAAAAAATATAAAATAAATCTTGATGATTTCTTAACTCCGAACTTAATTTACTTTCGATCGGGCCAATTGAATTGTTAAAATGTGTTATGAAATATATGATCCAGGAAATGGAGTATGAGTTCTACAACAGAGTGAGGATCACATTTGATTCCATGAAGGAGTATTTCATTCATGGAATTAAGTACAAATAAACATGGAAATATACATTGTTGGGCGTAGAATTGGAGATTTTAGGGTGACAGACTAAAATCCCCAATTCAGTCTTAGTTTTTAAAAACTAAGTGAGAGTTAGCCTTCGCGATATAGGAAGTGCAAGCTCTGGAGTGGGAGTCAATATCCTCTTAGCCTAGCCACAGATTTAGGGACTAAACCTGAGATTAGCCAATAATTTTCTATAACACTGTATCAGGTTACAATATATGTTAAAATCATTTATCTCTTCTCATTTTACCAAAATCTCATTGTAGTGGAAAAGATGACTTTTAACAAATTTTCATCACAAAAAGATAGTTTAGTAGTTACTGTTTAAACTTTGCACTTTAGTTTTGATAATAATTAAATAATTTAGTTTTGACAATATCTCAACATTTGAAATTAGTGACAGTAATTTCGATTCACTTTCTGTGAATTTCCTACAAAATTTATCACTTTAAATTTAAACCTTTTGCGTAGGATCGATATTTAGGGCTTCAATATAAAGTCCTTTATTACTTGATAATGATACATATAATTTTGTAAAATCTCGACATTAATTACTTAAATTTCTTAATCATAAATATTTCATCAAGCTTTTGGCTCCGTTGCATAGTGGAGTCAAACTTATATAAATTTTACACAACTATATTTTCACCGGGATCAGTGTAGAAACATAAGCATGTAATGCGAGCCTCAACAACAAGAGCAACATGCAAATGAGATTCTAGACAAAAGCATTCCTGGACTAGTAGATTTCATGCTTAAGGGACACACAATCAACTCATTTGAGAAGTTACTAAGCAAAACTAGCAACCTACAGAAAGAAGTTAAGCACATGAAGTCCTTGAAAAAGGCTAGCTGGTCTAAACCAGACAGAGTATTTAAGAAGAATTCTGGGATAGTAGTGACAGTTAACAAATAAAAGCAACTGATGAGAATTCAGACCAAGCATTCTCATCATAATTCCCAGGAGGTGTCCCAACATAGTCAACAGCATCATCAGCAGTAGTAGGTAGAACAGTATGGTCAACCCAGCCAGCAGTCGTCCCGGAGTGGGTCGTACCAGACAGATGGTAGGTGGGGTCTGTCATTTGCGGAGCGAATTAATAGGGAGCATTCTTTCAAAGATGAAGTTGTGCCAAAGATGCTCAGAAATTTGATGAAGAAGCCTGAGTTCATATTGCCTGAGTGGACAAAACCAGAAGAAGATGATAAGAATGATCATCCCAACTATTGTCCATACCATAGACTTCTTAGACACACCATAGATGGATGTTTCATTTTTAAGTATTGGCACAAGAAAAATCTCAAAGATGGGAACATAAGGATTACGAAAGATTATTTAAAAAAACCTTAAAGAAGTTCTGTAAATATTATTTCGGCAAAGCAAACTACTCCGATAGAGTTGTATTCAGATGAAGATGGATGGAGCATGGTTTGGAGTAGAGCTTCAAAGAAGTTACTTGATTTGATTCAGCTACTTCAACAGAGGCACCGCCCAGAGTCTGCAGCCTACAAGGCCCAAGTTAGTGATTTTGCCGTAGAAGCAGTCGCAACTAAAGAAGAAGGACATGATCTTAAATACTAATAGTATGAGGGGTAGGATAAGGCTCCCTCTATTATATTGGTTGCCTTGGATTTGCGGGAGAAATTCCTCAAGCCATTGAGCATGTATGACTATCTTTTGCCCCCTAGAGTCTTTTGAATAGAATGAATACAATTTCGGCTAGATTTTAACTCTCTCTGCGGATAACGCAATAGACTATGACCAATTTAACCCTAATCTTCATTCTCAAAATGATCCTCAAATCTTTCTTAAGTTTAATAAAAATGTTAATGAAAATGAAGAAAATATCGATGACACCGGTTACTACATTTCTGGGAGTGAGGAGCTAGTCTTCAAGGTCCAAGGAACACCGTTCACCATCAACTTAATTTTCTCCAATGCAAAAGAAGAAGTAGAAATATTGCCCACAACATCACAAGAAGAAGAAGAAGATATCATAGAAATAAATCTAAGGAGCAGAAAGGTATTACTCCCATGGATAGCTTTAACAGATAAAGAAAACCAAATAGTTACTTTAGTAGAGCCACCCTCACCTCCGCTAGTGGAAGAGATACATAACGAAGTAAAGATTGGAGTAGACTATAATGTAATAGCTCAAGTTATGAGGTTTTCGGCCAAACTAAGCATCTACGACACTTTGATCCTGCTAAAGGAGATGAGGGGGTCTTTAGTCAGTGCTTTACATGAGTCATCAACTGGTCCTATTGTACCAAAGGAGATGAGGTAGCTCAATTTTCCAACACATCCTCGGATGAAATTTTTTCTTTAAAGGAACATCCTGGAAAATCTCCACTGATAAGGACTTCTTGCTTGGAACTTTCAATCACAACGCTTTACATCTCTGTCAATATCAAAAGATTTGTGTTGTCTACAGTTTTGTAAGATTCGGGAGCATCACTCAACTTAATGAGTCTACGGGTGTTAGCATACCTAGATATTGATGCTTAAGAGCTTAAAGCTGATAAGATGATGTTAAGAGGATTTAATTAAAGGGGAGAAAGAGAACTTGGATTGATTACACTACTCATGAAAGTTGGAGAGCTAGCAATAATCTCAAAATTCCAGGTCATCAACATAGAGACCTCTTACAATGCTTTGCTTGGTCGACCGTGGATTCACGAGCATAACATGGTTCCATCATCTATACATCTATGCATCAAGTATTATAAAGAAGGATAAGAATATTGCTTCTAGGGAGATCCGCAACCATTTTCAGTTCATGAAGTAGGCATCCATGAAAACGTTGCCTACTATGCCCCTCCAAAGAAGATTGTCTTTTCCCAAGAAGTTATGCCTAATGATATGCAAGATTAAAAAAAATCACAAGAGCGAGGTTATTCAAAACTGCTTCAAAAATCTACTACCATTTTTTCATAACAAGTTGGTAGAGGTTCTTTTAGTCCACGCATCCGAGATTGAGGCCGGCGACGTGGACGAGGGGGAACCAACATGATTGTTGAACAGACAAAGACAACCATCATTATCAACATGGAGGAAAGTTTTGATGAAGATAAGTTCTAGGAAGAAATGATGATGATAAAATAAAAGAGTCAATGGTTCATGATTTCTTTAGAAGATGTGGAGAAAAGTGAATACGAGTCAATGATCGGATCAACCACTACATGCATGCCATGACCCCTACTCCAATCCACCGTCAAAAGGTTGAGAGTTTAAAGGTCAAGGAAGTTCAACGTGTTAGTTTTAGAATGATCAAGTTTTACCATTCTTCTTCTACTAGTAGTTCTGAAAATCATGTAAATTTGGAAGAGGATTCTAATGAATTAATTGAATTATTGTTTGGTTACTTTTCTCTTTGTGTACAAAAGCTAATTCAATAGGGATGTGTGCTAAAACAGATGTCAAAGGATAAACTACTACTCTTTGTGAAATTATGGAATATTAAGAGTCAAACTCCTAACTCAAAAGAAGGTCTCAGATTTGGTACAATAGGATAAGTTGATGATTCAAGATTTTTGATATTTGTTACTAAAAAGTTTGAAGAGGATGACCTCTATGTGAATGATGACTTTGAAGATTCTCTGATAGATGATGTTCTGCCAGAATTTGAGGAAGAAATTAAATCAACCATCAATGCATTGAAGGAAGTTCATCTCAGAACCGAGGAATATCCCTGACCTCCATTCATAAGTTCTCTACTTAGCAAAGAAGAACCTACAGAGTTGATCAGTTTATTGTCAGATTTCAAAGATTACTTTACTTTGAGCTACGATGAGATGCCTGGATTGTCTTCAAAATTTGTAGTTCATAAGCTCGGGGTGGACAAAGATATGACCGCAGTGAAATAAGCTCTTAGAAGAATGCACCTCAAAATACAGCAACAAGTCATTGCCAAGGTGAAGAAGTTAATTGATGTCAACTTTGTACGGGAAGAACAATATTCGATATGGTTAGCCAAAATAGTGTCAGTTAAGAAGAAGAATGGACAGATCTGTGTCTGTGTCGATTTTAGGGATTTAAATAAAGCACTTCTAAAAGACAAGTTCCTACTACCGATATCAGAATTAATGTTAACGCCTCAAGAAAACTTGCTAAGAAAATGGCGTGTCCACCAGAGGATTCCATTGTCATTACAGTACAAGGACATCAGGTTCTATCATAGATCAACTTTGATAGTCTACATAAGTTTAGAAAAGAAGTTGAGATATTAGCTGCAATAGTTAACATTATTGAAGAATGGCACAGACCATTAATAGAATATTTGCAGACATAAAAACTACCATAAGACATGTCAGTAACATATCATATCGTGAGAAGAGCTATGCATATGTTTGGTAGGTGACTTCCTCTACAAAAGGTCAATTGATCAAATGTGGCTAAGGTGTCTGAGCAGAGCTTAAGCACAAGATATTTTCAAAGTACACACCAGATTGTGTGGTGCTCACCAGTCAGAGCCAAAGATGAAAATGAAAGCTAAGAGACTCAGATATTATTATTCAAAAGTGATAATAGATTGCATGGATAGAATCAGAAAGTGTCAGCTATGTCAAGTGCATGGAATGGTCTTGCACCAACCTCCGAATCTGATACACCCAACCGTTGCCTCGTGGCCATTCGAGTGTTGGGTCATGAATATAGTGGGTCTGATAAACCCTCCATCATCAAATGGACGTATAATCATTCTTAAAGCTACGGACTACTTCTCCAAATAGGCATAGGCAGTGCCATTACGAGTTACAGTGTAACACACTCTTTAGTATTTCAAGAGTCAGATTGTCTAGCATTTTGATTTTTTTTTTGCAGAGTGATCTCAAAAAATGGGTTAGCCTTCATGAGCAGAAAGATTTAGAATTTTACGAAGCGACGTGGGATTGATTGGTAACACTCTATGATTTACTATCCTTGAGCAAACAACCTGGCTGAGGCCTTTAACAAGATTCTTATCCAATTTTTGAAGAAAACATTGGATGAGAACAAAAGAGGATGGCATGAGAAATTATTAGAGGCCTTGTGGTCTTATAGGACAACGTTTAGAACTCCTAGTCAGTGTACCTCAAATGCGTTAGTGTAATGATATGAGGTCGTACTGCTATTAGAGGTCTAGATATCGTCTCGAAGAGTCGCCATCGCTAATCAAATTACAACAGAAGACAATGAAAAGCTCAAACTTGCAGAATTGGAGAGTCTCAAAGAAAAATGATTTGAAGCGCAACAGAATGAGGAACCTTATCAAGCAAGGATGGTACATGCTCATGATAAGTTGGTCTGCCCAAGGGCATTCTAAGTTGATGATCTTTTACTCATTCTAAGAAGGCCTATCTATGCACACCATAAGATAGGTGAAATATTTAAACCAACTTGGGAGGGACCACTTTTCATGGAGAAGGTCTATTCTGGAGAATCTTACCAACTAGTAGACTTTTGAGGCGAAAGACCGATGTTGCCGATCAACGGACGATACCTGAAGCAATATTATATAACTTGATGTCACCTTAAGTGAATCTTCTTTTTGAAATTGTTACTCGCCCTGATAATGTTTATTTGGCCAGCATCTGTTACTGGGTCTAAAATTTTTGAAACAAAATTAATCTTATAAAAAAAATTTAATTTTTGTCGTCTGAATCTCATTGGCTGTAAATTTTAAAACTTCATTAAATTAAGTTAAATAAAATGCTTACGCATCTATTTGAAATCCATTTAATATTAATTTTTTATTGTTCTTATTCATTTTGAATTTTAGCGTCCTGATGTTTTTATATCTGAACAGGAAAATCTTGAGTCAGAAGCTGATTTTTGCTTTTAAAGACGACTTAAATCTCACACTGTACGAAGAAAAGGCAGCCGAGGGCGGCATCGTGAGTTTTAACTTAGAATACGGTCAAGTCAATGTAGACTACGAGGGTCCCTTAATGGGCATTGTCAGCCACCATGAAGTAGAAGGAATACTGTCACTGGTCAGAATCAGTGCCAAGGAAGACTCCTCACAAAAGAGGAAGAAAGCAGATAAGATACAGTACCCAATGGAGGGAACTATTTGCTTGCAATCAATGATCACAGCACTGACAGGAGACTTGGTTGGTGATTCTGCATAAAGAGTACCTGATGTGCCGCTACAAAGATCACAGTGTTGAAATGCCAGTATTCATACACATAGAGCCCTCTTACGTCTAGATAAAGGCGTGCAAATGAAGCAGAGGTGTCAAACACTCGAATTAATGAAAAAAAAATCTTTGATCCAAGTATAAAAGAGTCTTCCACTTGTCTCCGGTCATAGAGGATGAGCCAGAGTTTTTTATGGAGTTTACACCACCAGAGGTCCCCGACAAGCTTTGTGCAGGATTCCCGTTGTGTAATGTAGAAATCCCGAGGAGGACATTGTCGATGAGAGCCTTCACAGAATGCCCAGAGTGTAACGTCCTCAACATATTGAGGTATGGGATGTGTTGACCTCACTTTTTTGAGGACACATTACCAATGACATCCATAATTCATATTGGGAAAGAATCTACTATAGTTAACTTTCTGAATAAATCTCCAAACCTCATTAACCTTAAAATTTAAGGTTAAACCTCAGTATACCCTTTTGAGCCCAAACTCTGGAGACATCCTAAATGGATAAAAAAAACCCTAAATTGGGTACACATTGACTGCACTAGTCGGCCTTTGACCTAAATGATCAAATTTGGTGAAAATGTCCAATTCATGATCTAATGACAATCACATGTACCACATTGGTCAACCCAAAGGCCAAATTGGTCAAACTTGGTCAAGATGGTTAATCCATGACCCAATGACCATCATATTCACCACTTGGTCAACCTAAATACCAAATTGATCAAACCTTGGCTAAAATGGTCAATTTTAAACCCAATGGTCACCACATTGATCACGTGGTCAACTCAAACCCCAAAATTGATCTAATTTGATCAACTGGTGAACTCAAGACCATATGATCACCCTAAAGCCAACCATAGACCCTTTGGTTAACCCAATTTCCAAAGACATCACCTTAGGAATAATTTGACCATCATGGACTACCATGGTCAATTTTGGTCCACAAGACCAAACTAAGTCATACTACAAAACTAAATGGACTTCATGACTAACCTAACAATGACAAGGTTAGGTAAGTCACATTGGTCAATTTTGTACCTGAATTGGTCAACTCTAATCAACCTTTGTCAAATTTGGTCATTTCACAATTTTGTTTAAAATTTGGTCTTCTCACCAAAATTTTTTTTTCTTTTATTTAATTAATTAAAAAGAATGAAATTAAAATTCATTAGACATAGAATTTAAATAAAAATTTATGCGTTAAAGCCTTGGAAAGAAAATTTCCAAGGCTACAACAAATCCCATAATTCACATTTAAAGCCTAAAGATAATCCAACACCTATTGGTATTGGGTCATACACGATCCATTGGGCTTCACCATGACTTGCTTAATCCCATGACAAACCCATTAGCCACCATATTAACCATGGTTGAAACTAATAATGACACCATCATGAATGGATGCAAAAGGTGTCATTCCTTCATGTTATACTTAAGGGATGATGTGGGTGAGTCACCGCTCACCTCTGCACTAATCAAATTGAAGAGAAGCTTATCCAAGTCATTATTTCCATCGTAAATGGCCTCATCATGAAATTTCATGGAAAATGAGGAAGGCGAGCGATTATGTGTCATTCTCTTCAAAATTCATTAAATTATTGGTAAAACTCATATGGGAGAGGTGAATTCAACCTATCTTGAAGTCCTTATCCACCTCTTAACATAACCAATAGAGGGAAGCCAAACTTCATACCAAGCCTTCACCCTAGTTGAGTTCAACATGGATTAACCTTGGGAAGTTCAACCATGGATATCTCCTAGCTAAAATTTTATCTCTAAGACATTATGAACCTCTTATCACCTTCCCCAAATAAGCCCTAACTCAATCATGGCTTCTCCAAGTTTATAAAAGTGCTAACCTAAAAAGACCCCACGAGAGGAGACCCATCCACAATCCTTAATATAAAAAATCCTCAATATTAAACTTCTTTCCCATTTTATAGGCAATTAATTCCCCATAGAATCAAGCCTTGAAGCTTACTATTCCCTTCCAATTTTAGTACCCAAAAACAAAACCAATTTTTGGGTCTACACCAAACCATCTCAAACTTCAAATTAATCATCCGTACAACATCACTGACCTCAAAGAAGAAGATCCCAATCAAATTTGTCCTTCCCCATAAGCTCTAACCTGCTTTTCAATGAAGTCGTGAACCCATTTTACTGAAGTCATACCTCCATCTAATTTCACATCTAATTGAGCATACCAAGGCTTTGTATGGACCTGGTGTCGTGAACCCATTTTACTGAAGTCATACCTCCATCTAATTTCACATCTAATTGAGCATACCAAGGCTTTGTATGGACCTGGTGATCGTTCTAGACAAACTTTACTGAAGTTTCACTTTATCTAGATAAGGTAAGGCCTCTTCGATCTAGTTTAGGCTTTGGTCTGTTCCTTGTGAAGTGAACCATTTCACAACCCATGCATCACCGTACATCACCGTTTGGACTGGTTCGCACTCTCACGATGAAGCTCTAAGAACAAATTTCACTTAATTTTATGAAGAATCAAGTGAGATATCGTCCCAAAATCATCGATGGTTCTCTGTAAATAAGGTTCTCTTTAAATCATCCCGCGGGGATGATGAATGGATGTCGTTCAATTTCGTGTATTGGAAATGAACAGCTCTGATCTTATCGAACTGCAGTTTCATCCAAACGAAACAGTTGAAACCGTGGGCCACGTGTTTTCTTGTGTGGATTCCCTAGCTAAAAAGAGGTTGTCTTGTGGGATCTTGACAAATCCAATGTTTGAGCTGGTGCCACGTCAGTTAAATAAGAAAATATGAATTTTCTTATTTAATTAAATACATAAAAGTTTAAAAATTAATATTTTTTCATAAAAAAATCACAAAAATAAAAAATACCATTGGATTCAAATAAATTAGGAGAATATTATTAGCTTAAAATTAAAATTTGATTTATTATATTTAAATTTTAATTAATTAATTAGTCTTTGAAGTAATTTATTTATTAAATTTTATTTATAATTTCAAAAAATTTGAAAATCTTGGGGAATTATCTTTAAGCTCTTAGGAACTTTCCCTAACTTTTCTAAGGCTAGGAAAAGTCCCTATAACTTAATTTCCAAATTTCTATCAAACTTTGTGATTGTCTTTAAAATTAATTATAAAAATTGAAGAAATTGGAAATTAAAATTATAAATGGTTAGAAAAGTTAGAGTGACATTTTTTAACTCTAAAAGACAAATTTTTAACCATTTTCAAATTTAAAAATGACATTTCATTTCTAGGGTCAAAATTGTAAAATTTAAAATTACATATTTAACCCTAGATTTTTTTAGGCTTGGACACTAGCTTTTAGTGACACACCCTGGTCCTTAGACCTAAATGACATAGGGTCTAAACATCTCCTCAGGACCATTGATTCTAATCCCATAGACTGAAAAAGATAAGATATTTAGGTATAATCAACCTAGACTTAATGTGAAACCAAGGTAGACCAAACAAAGACACTTAGGGCCTGTCTAGGTGAACCCAAATAACATAAACTCTAATTAGGTAGACCAAATTGAAAACCTATTTAAACCTCAACTACATTAGGTTTAACTCAACAAAATTTTAATTAATTTTAAACCATAATTAAACTTAATTAAAAATGTAGTTGAACCTTAACTACATTAGGTTTAAGTCAACAAAACCTTATTTAAATCTAAACAAAAATTAGACTTAATTAAAAACCTAGTTAAACCTTAACTACATTAGGTTTAACTCAACAAAACTCTATTTAAGTTTAAACCATATATAAACTTAATTATACCTAGTTAAACCTTAACTACATTAAGTTTAACTAAACTAAACCCATATTAAACTTAATCTTAAATAAATCTAATTAATTAATTAAGCCTTAACTAAATTTGTTTAAATTAACCTGAAACCCTAATGAGACTTTACCTTAATTAAGCCCAAAGGGGTAGCGGGAAAAGAATTAACATCCCGGTACTGACCCGAGCACAAAATAAAAATAATGTAGAGAATTTGTGGTGTTGAACTCATAGATATGTGTCATGTGAAGATAGGTATTGGTGAGAAAAATTTGTGAAATTTTGTGAAATTTTGTGCAGAATGTGAAATTCCACAGGGAGCAAATAGTGAGAGACCTAGAAATCAAGAGAATCAACTCAACAACTTTATTTTCTTTTATTGTTGTTTTTATCACATTTAATTATCAATATATATATATATATATATATATATATATATATATATATATATATATATATATATATATATATATATATATATATATATATATATATATATATATATATATATATATATATATATATATATATATATATATATATATATATATATA
>JXCR01147282.1:23102-70555 GCA_002079205.1 Phalaenopsis hybrid cultivar
TTAAATTCAAAATTTTTTTTCAAAAAAATTTTTTTATTTAAATTTAATTATTATCAAGTTTTCATTCTTTTGTTCTTCGTTTATTGTAGTTCGAAACCAACATATGGTTCTATGGCTCTTTTTCCATTACACAAAAGACCAATTGAACAAACATACTAAATTTTGAAAGAGATTTCATAAATCTAATTCAAACAGGTGTTACAAATTGAGCATAGGCCGAAGCATTAAAAGGTACAATATGTTGAACGTATCAAAAGTACATCCAAAAATATCTCATGCTGGGTACATACCATAAGTTGAGCATGTCTAACACATATATCATCATATCTGTTGTGACAAAACGAAGTACAAAATGGTATCCTCTGACTATCCATCCTCGGTGGGGTGAGCTCCTGATTGAGCTGGCCTACTAAGCCATGCTCCATGACAAGAGTTCGCTTTGCTTGTACTTAGAGGTACAACACTCTCATAACTCGTAAGGTTGTAGCTCTTCTAACTCCGGTTCTGGTTGGAATCCAAATGACATGCTACTATCCATCATTCTAAAAGTTATAGACACCCATTGGTTCGTTCCCCTGTAATGCAGTGTTTGGCAAAGTTTGCTCCATTTCCCTAAAGAATCAGTACTGAACCCACTTGTAACAGAATCTCCATGGATCCTCTGAACTCTCTGGTGCCAATGACATCTTTTCTTTCATGAACAGGATATTGCTCTTAGTCATGAAAGAGACCATGCAAAAATGTCTCACAAAATCATGATGGTCTATATGCGGGGGAATGCAATCGCCTTAAACGTAGCTATCGATGGTGTAGCTATTAGGAATGCAATCGGCTGTAAGTATGCTCCATCAAACTTGTTGACGTTATTTTGGTTTGGGGGAGTTGCCCGTAAGAAGCTATCGGTCACCGAAATCGAAATCCCATCGCCCGCTTCAGAAGGACGTTTAAGTTTAGAAAATTATGAAATCAAATTGACCTCATATTTTTATAGTTTAAATAAAAGAGCGCTATACCTCAAATCATGTATCTATTCTTAAGGATAAACACAAGACTTGAGGATGAGGCTCGATTAAATAAACTGAGAAATGTATGATGTCCGTTTGGTCTGCGAAACCATTTTATTTTTTGACAATTTCCCTTATTTAATATGAAGAATTAAATATGGTTTAAATTAAGCTGGGTTCGAGAAAAGCTTCTTATAAGGGTAAGCCCATATAGTTAATTACATCTTAAATGACCGAAGTCATCTAAGAAAACTCTCGATAAAAATCAAGAAATATTATCTTTAAGGAATTCAAAGGAAAGGACTTTTCAATAATATCGAACAAGGAGGTGTGAAATAGGATTGGCTCAAATTTAGAACATTTTATTTTTAGAATACAAAGGAAGAAGAACTAGGGGATGTCATAGATCCGGAGGAGAACCTCGGTGACTTCCCAGTCTATCCTGTGTTTGGTTTCAATTTTAAGGAGAAATATTTAGATGTTTGATCCTGCCAATTATATTTATTAAGGTTTAGGTCGTGACAAACGACAACCTCAGAATCCTAAAACGAGTTAGGGCTTATATTGTATGAAATGGTTTTACAAAGGCCTAAAGATGAGGTGAGGATTTATGTTGCATAAGAAAACAACCTCGACATCCTATGGCTTGATTGTTTCATTCTAAGGGAAGGAATGGTTTAGCTGAGGAAGACAGGTTTTTCTGTTGAAGTTGTCGTGCTGCCCACCATGTTAGCTCCAGGCTCCTTGTCATGACGAGTTTGAGTTTTCTAGGGTGTCAAGTTATGATGTCAAATCAGGTGACCCTATGGTTGAAGTTCTTTAGTTTTTATGGGGCATGTTAAAGTTGATTAAAGTGATACCGGTTAGGATCCTACGGTTCCCTCGTTCTGACACCACTACTCTCTATTGGATTCACTTAGTCCAAATGAATTTACTAAACTCAACTTAATGAGTTTCATAATTTCATTTAGACTGTGGGAAGCCTTGTTAGCAACCGTAGGTTACCTCTTCTGAGGGATTCCCAATCATTCGATAGAGACGTCTTAATTTAGTTTTAGTTGTTGTTTTGTTTGATGTTTGTGATTAAATTTTGAGTTGTCTTATATTTTAAATATTGTAGCGAAGAATTCTATCTTGGTTGATTTTAGTTTTAGATTTGGTTTTGGTTTTGATTTTGTGGCTATCCTAGCAGTTTTTGTTTTCATGCAGGATGGCATCGTTATTTAGCATGCAAGTTTGTGTTAGCATCAAAAGTATAGTATGAAAGTACAATAAAGATGGTGTCGTATACTGTAAAAGCGTTCCTTGCGAGTCTTCTTGTTCCACCACCTAAAACTCAAAATGCATGTCAAGGCATTTTATATGAAGCAGGAGAGTAAGGTTTTGGCAACCTACCTAACCCTAGGTCATATCTTCGTGGGTCCCTATTAGTTTGATTAAGGATGATTTTGTTAAGAAAAGCATATTAAGTTTAGTAAACCTCTCAGGTATCCAAAAAGTTAGGACGAAGAAGCAGTTCCATACTTCCCTCTCACTACCCGGTGAAAGGCTTCAAGCTCATTTAAACTTATTATGTTGCTTAATAATTCATCCTATGAACACCCTAATGCTCAATGAACATTGATTTCCTAATTATCCCTAAGAGTAGGGTAATTATCACTTGTGATTTAATTTGTAAATTATGTGGGTGAAAACCCTTAAAGAGGCAAGTTAGTGTTATCAAAGACATTTAGCCAAATTTTTTAATTTGGGCTCGTGGTGTTTTAAAGGTGTTAAATTTTAGCTATGTTTTCTTTTCTAATCCTCATTTATTCAGTCTTGATTTAACATAGATCACTATTAAGCCCTTAAGACTTAGGTGAGTGTCTTAATTAATTTTGAAAACGTTAAGTTTTAGGTGATCATGATTCGTTTTTTGAATTTCATTTAAACATCAAATAAGGGCATTAAATTGATTAATTATTGACTTCAAAAGTCATACCCTAAGTCCTAGATTCATTTAATTTTAATAAACTTCCAAATTTTAGTAATGTAAAAATTTATTAATTTATCCTTTTAATTAGGAAAGTGAGGTTGGTTTCTACCAATTAATCTCTTTTTTTTTAATTTAAGTCTTCCAAACAAGTTAATTAAAATCAGAGGTTGTTTGTTTCCCTCCATGAATTAAGCCTAAATGTTTATTAAGGTTAATTCCTAAAATTACACTTTTGCCCCTAAGGCTCTGACACTTCATAATTTGTCAAATTCAAATCAAATGACTTTAAATATTTTATCCTACCTCATTTATGGGTCAATTAATACATCAAAGGAGAAAATGTTATTTTTCAACATTTAATTTATTTTATATAATTTTTTTCATGCAAAAAAAGGATTTTCCAAAGAAAATTTGATAACTAGACTAAGGTGAAGCCTAATCACTTGAAATTTTTACAAAGGTAGACCTAGACTAGTGAGACATTTAAGAAAAATATTAATGATTTTTTTAATTTTATTTGTATTATTATAACTATATTAATTTCTGGGGTATTTATTAAATATAAAATATTTTAAATGGGTAAAATTAAGTTTTATATTTTTGAAAAATCTTCGTAAGGTCATAGAACCCAAAGATGCAAATTTTATTTTTTTTTGGTTTTTCTTTGATTTATTGGAACTATTTTAGCAGAAATCCATTTCTTAGCCTTTAAATATTATTTTAAGCTTCAAAATACAATACCTTTATTTAGAAAATCAGGAAAAAAATTCCAATTATTTTTAAATGCTTAGAAAATAATTTAGAACATTTCCAAGAATTTTATTGTGTTTGTGATTTTTATGAATTTTTAATTACTTCAAATATTTAAAAATAGGCTAAAAATGAAGTTTTTATTTTAAATACCATTTTATTTTTATAAATTTTTTATGATCACAAATAACTATAAAAACAAGTTTTCATAATTTCTTGACATATATATTGATCATTAAAAAACATTTTAGTGCCAAAAAAAATATTTAACTTGAAAAATCAATTTTGGCCATCAAATGGACTCAAAATGCTTTGAAATTTTTATTGAGAGTTCTGTGGATCTTACACAATAGTGGAGATAAAAAATCATGACATTTCAATATTTGTGTTTTTCAAAATTAATTACTTTAGTGCTTTAGGGATTATGAAGATTAGGTTCATTTTGAATGACTTGACTCGTGAGAGATTTTTTAATAGTTTTCTAGACATAGTAAACCTACCAAAATTTTCTTGAATTTTTCTAAGCAACATACTGATTATCATGATTAATTTATGAAAATAATAGACATAAATTTGAAAATATAGATCTTTGTGTAGAGGCCTTCCTAACTTTGAAAAAATTAGGGAATGTTCCCCTTGACAGAGCCTACAACATGTTGAAATTTCAAGCCATGGTGAAATGCCTATATGCATGGAAAATCAAAGTAATCAAAATAGTGTTTAATTAATTAAAAATAAAATATGCATCAAATGGACTTCAAATTACTTCCACATTATTCTCTTCTATTCACTGAGCAAGAAGGTATTTTTATTTTACTTTTGTGATTTTTCTACACCAAAATATAAATTTTTGAAGTTATGGAGTATTTTTTGAATTATTTAAATCCCTATTTATCTATTTAAACGTGCAGTGCCTCGTCAACCTACGGCTGCTCCACAAAATCCATGCAGCACACTCCCATTCGACGTCGCCATCCACTTCAGTGCTGACTCAGCTCGCAATTCGCTTAAGGAAGCGTTGTCCGGCTAGATCTTGACCGTCTATCCAATACACGCTTGATCGAACGGCGCTCCATCATCATCCCCGATAGCCTAGCCCGAGAACCATCCATCTTCCAAACTTGATATCTCCCTCATTTCTCAACAAAATTTAGAGAATTTTTTTAAAATGCTCTTCTAGACTAGAGGAACATATCCATACAGTTAAGATGCCATGAAATCAACTCAAAGTAAATGGAGAATCTAAATGGGCTCGGGATGAGGAGGAGTTAAATACCTTTGCTCTGAGAAGGGAAGCTCAATCAGAGGTGCTTGGCACGTTTGTTGGAGTCCAAGGAGGCTAGGGATTGAGCCTCTTCCTGTGGTGTAAGATTTAGGTATGAATTCGACCAAGCTTGATCTCAGGAATTGGACTAGAGCTATGTTAGGGGCTCTGTAGATGGGGGATTTGATGGGGCTTTTTCTTCTTTCAGTGTTGTGAATGTGTGGGTAAGTTTAATTTGAGTTTAAGGGATTGTGGAGGTGTATTGAGCTCTGTCCTAATTTTAGGCAAATGTTTAAGCTCAAAAATGAGCTTCCACAGTGGGAATCAGTGGGGTAAAGTGATTGGATTGCACTGAAGAGGTCTTAAAGAAGCTCTATGAGTGATTCGGGAAGCTCTCTCTGAGAAAATTTCAGCACACCCTCCATGCCCGTGGAGATGGGCTTTTATAAAAATGTCTAAGGGGTGGCTGTCATCGCCAATTGGGGGGTGCAATGTGGTGCTTAGGTGGAAGGCAAAGAGGCTCTAACATCTCATTTGGGTGAGGTGGCCCCATGGTTTTTATTTGGGTGAAGTTTAAGAGGGGGTGACCCTCAATTTTGGCTTCTCTGGAGACTAGGCCAGTTGGTCATGGCAGAGGGAGGTGGATAGGAGCTCAAGGGACCCAGGGGAATATTTCACAATAATTTAATGTGCTTGGGTTAGTTTTGGCAAAAAAATATCTTAAGCTTAAACAATTATGGCATGAAATACCTTGATTTAAGGGACCATTGCTCTATGGCTTATCTTAGGTGGTTATGTGAGTTTGGCTCAATCTTAGGATCCAACTAATGGCTGTGGAGTCATTAATTTGATCGCTTTGTGGTGGTTAGGCTAAATTTAGTGCATGGGTCCAAGTGAGCCCAAATGACCAAAATGTGGGTTTGGGTTAGGCTAGTCATGTCCATGAGCCCAATTGATAGATGCACTTAATGAACATGATTGTAATGAACATTTTTGGTGAAGGATTGAAAGGATTTTGAGTTCAATTGAATGGTTAATTTGAAGGAATTTGAAAATTGGCCATTTTGGGCATGTTGGGCTAGACTTGTGTCTAGATTGGGCTAAACTTTGGCTAAGTCCAAATTGGTTGTTGAGAATGGTCAATAAGAATGCTATGAAGAGTTTTCAATGTGAATTGGGTGCCAGGTTTGAGATTAAGGCAATCAATTTGGTGAAATTTGGGGACATAGCCAATTTGGGGCAAATTTAGGGATTTTTGGACTTAAATTTAAATTAAGTGAAATTTAGGTTTCAACAAGGCTAATTTAAGGTCAAGTTTGATGTATAGGAATGTTATGAAGATTATACAACATCAATTGTGGTCAATTGAGTGGGCTATGGGTTTAATTTGGTGAGATTAGGTCATGTGCCAAAAATTGGGGGTTTGACCTATATCAAAATTATGCTCAATCATAGGCCAATTAAGCTTAGATTTAGTTTGTTTTGGTCACATTGATGGTGAATTTGAGTTTTAGATTGAAGTTGAGGGATATTAGGGTCAAATTGATGGATATTTGAGTTGAATTTGGGAAAATTTAGGCCTTTAAAGGAAATTTAGGATTTTTCATCAAAATTGATCAAATTGGGTAAATTGGGTCATGTGGTAGTTGAGAAAAATGAAATTGGGAATATTTAGAATATTCTAGCAATTTTTAAGATTTTTTAAAATTTTTGATATTTTGGGCTCTTGAGGGGCATCCTGGTAATTTAGCAATTGTTGGTGATTTTGGGTAATTTCAGTGTTTTCAAAAGTTTTGAAATGTTTTTTGAAAAGCTTTGGGTATTTTGGATAAATTTGGGAATTTTGACCAAATTTAGAGTTCAATGGTACTTAGGTAATTTGGGTAGGTTTAGGGGCAAAAGGCCAAGCCGAGTATTTTGGGTATAATTGGGGAACTAACCACAAAAAGTAAGCCATGGACTAATGGAAACCCCATTTCGATCCTCTATGTACTGTTCTTAGCTAAACCTTAGCCTAAGGCTAGCAGGTTTAGGGGACCATCTACATGAGTTTTCCAAAGGCTCAAGGGACCAAAGTCAGGAAGTTCTGGGTTTAGGGTAGTGAGTGATTGTGAGTGAAGTGAGAGCCTTAGCTCTAAACCAACACCCAGGGTCAACCCTAAGGTTGAATAGTCCTATTAAAATTCTCCTTGAGCTCCCCCATAATGACCCTACCTACTAAGTGCTAAAGGTTAGGACCAATATGTGGAACTTCAAGTTGAGTAAAGAAGAGTTTAGAATTTTTAATGGTGAGGGTGCCTTTTCTAGTTCTCTAAAATAGTCAATAGGAAAGTCTTATGGCTAGACCCCAGGCTACTAAAGAGAAAGACTATACCTCAACCAAAAGTGAGGTCAACAAATGGACCACCAATAGGTGCGGTGTGCTGGGCAAGCACACCGCACGTATTGGCATTAACCGATGAGATCAACAAAACCAATATAAACTCCTAAGTCAAGAGACATAAAAGGAGTGTGGGATTTGTGTGAGCTATTTGCTTATGTTGGGGAATATAGCAGGTGAATATTTGATCAAAGTTAAGAAGTAGGGACTCTCGCTGTGGATTGGAGAGTGGATTTTAATGTTATCAGATTTCAAGTGTTTTTAGAGGATGGGAGTCATCATGTAAGTGCTGATCCCAAAGTGGGAATTTGAGATTTAGGTATCAATTTTAGAAGAGAGTCAGAAGTTTGGGACCAACCATGAAAAGAGAGGAATCAGGAGTTAGGGGCTGATCCCAAGGCAATGATTGAAAGTTAATGATCAATCATAAGAGAGAGCGTCAGAAAGGAGGGACTGAGCTCAAAGGTAATGAATTAGAAGGTAGTGACTGATTTGAAATGAGAATTGACTTGTAAGGGTCAATCCCAAGAGAGAGTATCAGAAGGTAAGGATTGACGAAAGGGGTAAATCAAAAGGTAATGACTGATTCGAAATGAAAATTGACAAGTAATGATCAACCTCAAAAGAGTGCATCGGAAGGTAAGGACCGACCTTGAAAGGGGTGAATCAAAAGGTAGTGACTGATTCAAAATGAGAATTAATAGGTAAGGATCAATCTCAAAAGTGAGCGTTGAAAGGCAAGTACCGACCTCAAAAAGGGTGAATCAAAAGGTAATGACTGATTCAAAATGAGAATTGATAGGTAAGGATCAACCTCAAAAAGAGAGTGTTAGAAAGTACAAAGCAATCTCGAAAGGGGTGAATCAGAAGGTAGCGACTGATTCAAAATGAGAATTGATATGTAAAAATCAATCTCAAAAGAGAGTGTCAGGAGGTAAGAACCGACCTTGAAAGGTGTGAATCAGAAGATAGTGACTGATTTGAAATGAGAATTGACAAGTAAGGGTCAATCTCAAAAGAGAGTGTCAGAAGGTAAGAACCGACCTCGAAAGGTGTGAATCAAAAGGTAGTGACTCCTTCGAAATGAGAATTGACAGGTAAGGGTCAATCTCAAAAGAGAGCGTCGGAAGGTAAGGACCAACCTCAAAAAGGGTGAATCAGAAGGTAATGACTGATTCAAAATGAGAATTGACAGGTAAGGTTCAATCTCAAAAGAGAGTGTCGAAAGGTAAGGACCAACCTAAAAAAAGAAGGAATTAGAAGGTAGTGACTGATTCGAAATGAGAGTTCTACAGAGTTTGCAGAGTTTAATTTAAAGACATGTGTTGTATGTGAAGGTTGACATTGTTGAAGAGGATTTGTGAGAATTTCTGAGTTTTTTTATTGCGCATAATGTGAAATTCTGCGGGGATGTGAAGAGAATTAGTATAGACAAAGATAGTTGTGTTGCGCTAGCAAAGAGTAAGAAACTCCGAAATTGAAAGAATCCACTCAACAAATTTGTTTTTTTTTTCTTGTTGTTTTTATCACATTTAATTTTCAAATTTTAATCTTGGTTGGTTGATTTTTTAAAAGAGATTATTTTTATTTAAATTTATCATAATTTATATTCTTTTCATCATTTTTTCATTTGAAAGTTTCTTTTTTTTATCAATAAATGTTTGTTGTTTCATTCTTCATTCATTGTAGTTGTGAACCAGCACATCATTCAATGGCATTTATCCATCGCATGTAGTAGGGAGATTGAACAATCAGACAAATTTTCTGAAAGAAATTTCATTAATCTGCTTCAATAAAATGTTACAGATGAAAAGTAGGCCAATGCCTCAAAAAGTGTACAAAATGCAAACAGCATGAAGGTACATCCAAAATGTGTCATATCGAGTACATATCATGGACTGATCATGTCTGATGCATATCATATCTGTAATGTAGTAGAGAAGAATGAGAAACCATCTGAATATTTGTCCCCTTGCATTGTGAGCTCGTGATCAAGTTGACCTTCTGAGCCACGCTCCAGGACAAGAGCTCCGTTCACATACGCTTAGAGGTGCAACCTTCTCATAGCTCATACGACAACAGTTTTTTGAGTTCAGGATCCAGCTGAAATCCAAATGGTATTTTATTGTTGTCCATCCGTGGAAAAGTCACAGACACCCAACAGCGCTGTACTCCGGGAATGAAGTGCTTGAAAACGTCTACACGTTGCATTTTAGAGCAAGCACTGAACCTACTGGGAAGGGAATCTCTACAGATCCTTGGAACTCACCGGTGTCAATGACATCGACTTCTTTCCCAAAGAGAATATTGCTTTCACTTATGAATGAGACTGTGCAAAAGGGTCTCACAAAATCATGAAGATCAAAGTGAGGAGGTATGCAGTCTCCCTCGTCATATATGTTGAATGCAGTCGACTAGAAGTATGTTCCATTGAACCATTCGTTTAATCATCCATTTGATTATCGCGAGCAGCGGATCCACTTGATCTTACCTGAGAATCTTGGGAGGATTTCCTTTCCTGTCGTTCGTGAAATTGTAGCAGCATCTGCATTGTATTGTGATCTTTCCCTTTCTTCCCATCTATTTCCTTGGCGCAGAGTAGGGTCTTTCCATGAGCAAGCCTACTTGACCTCTGTCTCTTAAGTCAAAGATACAATCCAGAATACTTTGTTCAACTTTTTCTTAAAAGACCCTGGTATACAAATTCTAGTCCTTCCAATGTATTGATGAGTTCTCCACAGACTTCCTTGTAGAACTCAAACCTTCTTTTGTTGACTTTGCTGATTTTATAAGACTCTGTTTTGCTGAGGAAGGGCGGCTGGCACAGATGTTCCCTCATTTCTTTGTTGACAGGAATCCAGACTGGTGTCAGTGTTACCTCTAACGAGATGTATGACTCGGTGTCCATTGGAACATACAACTTAGTATATCGTGGGTCTTATTATTAGGACGTATGCCCCCCTCCATCTGGAAATTATTGGTCTGAGATTGATATTCACTAGAGGCTTATTCTTTAAGAGTGTTGAAATGCTCTAAGTGTAGGAAATTACAGTCCGGGCGTTCGATAAAAGCTCCTATAGCTGAAACTTGTGGCGGTATTCCAACGTTGCAAGTAGGGCAACCCACACAAAAGTCATCCAAGGCTGGCAGCACTTCTCGCTCTTGAACATACCCAAGCTCCTCATCTGTGGTGGGCAGGCTGGAAGAAGTTTCCTTCATATTCAATCATAGATGTGTCCCTCTAGAATGGGGATGAGTTGGTTCTCTATTTTTTGTTGACGTCTCCTTTCTTCTCTCAAGAGAGCTCTGTGCTTACGATGGCTGGCATTTCTCCGTTGAGTCCTTCGTAGCAAAGGGAACGATATCCTACCATTGTTAGTGTCAACCAAGTTTCCAGCCGGAGTGGCTACCATAGATGGTAGACGGTGGGTTCCTTCCATGGGATCGTATTTTCTTATCATCTCTTTCCTCTTCAGCGAGGGATTTCTTTTGGATCAAAATTTCAGAAGTGAGGGTAGTCCCTCCTTTTCTTGTCCGCTGACTATATTCATTAGAGGACCTTCGTAGTCCATATCAATTTCATTGAACTCCATGTCAAATTAAATAATGTCACCTTGTGGTGCCATCTCCTCATTAAGTGCAAGGTTCCAGCCATCCTTGAAGGCAAAGATCAGCTTCTGACCTAACATTTTTCTGCAGACGACAGAAAAAATATCAGTGAGCTGAAACTTAGCATGAACAAGAACAAAATAGAGTTTTTTAGTTAGAGGAAATTTTAATTTATTTTGGTGAAGAAGTTATTTTTTTTTGTATTTATTTTGTTTAATTTAGTAGAACATTAAATTTAAACTTAAAGGTAGAAAAGAGAATTGCAGTGTCTAATTTTCCAAATTCTTTATTAAATTGAGGTTAATTACAAAATTTTTTGACCCGGTCACAGACTTTTGGCCACACAGATAACCCCTAGAATAATCAAAATTTTATAACTTTCAAACAAAGCTGCAATAAACAACGTTAGGTTGTGTAATATGTTTTCATTTATCATCCATTGATTGACAGCATGGGCTTTTCACCCCAAAAATCTACTAATTTGTAGGCTCCTCCTGTGTAGAACTTTTCAACGACAAATGGTCCCTCCCAAGTTGGTTCAAATTTTTCAATTATCTTGCAGCATGCAAGAATAGTCCTTTTAAGTACAAGGACGAGGTCACCAACTTTAAATTTCCTTGGGTGGACCAATTTATCTTGATCTTGTACCATCTTTGCCTGATAAAGCTCAAAATTTAAGCCGTTTTCCTTCAAGATTCTCTAGTTCTTCAGGTCTGAGCTTTGCACTTTCCTTTATTATAAGTTTATTGGCGACTGCGACTCTGAGAGACGACGTCTGAATTTCTAGTGGCAGTACGGCCTCGTACCCGTACATGAGCATGTAAGGTGTACACTGAGTGGGAGTCCTGAATGTTGTTCGATAGGCCCACAAAGCTTCTAGCAATTTATTGTGGCAATCTCTTTTATTTTCATCGAGTGTTTTCTTTAAAATCTATACTAATGTCTTGTTGAAGGCCTCAGCCAATCCATTTGCTCTAGGATAGTAAAATGTAGAGTATCTCCAATCTATTTCATGTCGTTTGACTAAGTTGTTGACTTTTATGCTTTTGAATGTTGCCCCGTTGTCGGAGATTACTCTGTGTGGTACATCAAAACGGTAAACGATTTGGCTTTCGAAGAATTGGAGGACATGTTGTGTTATAACCTCTCGTAGCGGTACTGCCTCTGCTCATTTAGAGAAGTTGTCTGTGGCGGCGAGAATAAATTTGTGTCCCTTAGAATATGGATGGTCTATCATACATATTATGTTTGTGCCCCAAAACTAGAATGGCCAGGAAGCAACAGTTGGATGTAGCTCATTTGGAGGTTGGTGCAAGACCACCCCATGCACTTGAGACTGGTGACATTTTTTGGTTGTCTCCATGCAGTCAGACATCATTCCTGGCCAATAATATCTGAGTCATTCAATCTTCATTTTCATCTTTGGTCATGACTGGTGAGCGCCACACAATCCTACATGTACTTCTTTGACAATATTTCATGCTTCGGCTTGGCTTAGGCATCATAGTGACATCTGGTCGAATGATCTTCTGTAGAGGACATCACCTACTAGAGCATACAACATAGCCCTTTTTGTGATGTGATGTGCCTCAAAATTGTCTTCTGGTTGATTTTCAGTATGTAAATATTCTATTAATGGCTTGCACCAATCTTCATTGATATCCGCAACTGCAACCGTTGTTTCTTCTTTCTTGAGTTTGTGTAGATTTTCAGGGTCAATTTGAGACAAAAGCTGCCTTCCTTATACTGTGATTTCAATGGAATCCTTCGAGGGACATGCCAATTTGCTAGCGAGTTTTGTTAGTGCATCAGCATGGGCATTTTCTCCCTGAGGAATTCGATAGAAAATCACATTGGGACTCTGTTCCAGTAGCTTCATCGTGTAACGGTGGTATTCTGCTGGTCTTGGTTTTAAAATTTTGTATTGTCCGGTGACTTGTTGGATGCAAGTTGAGAGTCACCATAGATGGAAATATCTATTATGTCCATTGAAATTGCCAACTCCAACCCTGTGACTAAGGCTTTGTATTCTGCTTTGTTGTTGGTGCACGACTCTGTCAGGTGGTATGAGAACCGCAACATACCTTTATCTGGCGTGATAAAGATCCAATTGATATCTGCTTTGCCTGGTATAACTGTGCCTGAGCCTTTGTCTTTTCTAGCTGATGAAGCACCGTTGAAGTACATTTCCCAGTGTTGCGCACTGGAGAATTCCATTTATAGTACTTGTTCATCTAGTAGTTCATCATTGAGTGGGGACCCAGCTGTCAGTGGGTGTGCAGCGAGAAAGTCTGCTAGAATCTTTCCCTTCACAGCACGGAGGGGAACAAAAGTTATATCAAATTTCAATAAAATCATTGACCATCTTGCTAGACGTCCGGAGAGTGTTGGTCGGGTCAACAAATATTGCAACGGATTAAATTTTGAGATTAGGGTAATTTTATGAGAGAGCACGTAATGTCTAAGCTTTTGGGCAGCAAAAATTAGTGTCAAACAATTCTTCTCAATAGGTGAATACCTCACTTTTATCGGTATCTGACGATGACTTAAGTAGTAGAGTGCATTTTCTTTACCCTCATCATTGACCTAGGCGAAGAGGGCTCCAAGAGAGTCATCTAAGGCCGCGGTATAAAGTATCAAAGGTTTTCCTGGGATAGGGGTTGCCAAGACAGGAGGTGTCATTAAATATTGTTTAATGTCCTCGAAGGCCCGCTGACATTTCTCTTCCCAAACAAATTTGGCATCCTTTTTAATTAATGCCGAGAAGGGCTGACACCTACCTGAAAGATTAGAGATAAAGCATTTCAGATATGCCAATTTCTCCTGAAAGGAACGTAACTTTTTCAAAGTTTTAGGAGGAGGCATTTCCAAGATGGCTTTAATCTTATCCGGGTATATCTCGATTCCTAGATCACGGACAATGAATCCTAGAAATTTGCTGGACGTAACACCAAAGGAACACATTAAGGGATTCATTTTAAGTTTGTATCGTTGTAACAATTCAAACATGATCCTCAAATCATACAAATGGAATATTTTTTGTTTACTGAGCAAATCATCCACGTAGCATTCTACTTGGTTGTGAAAAAAGTCATCAAAAATCTTTGTCATTACTCATTGGTATGTAGCTCCAGCGTTCTTTAACCCAAACAACATTACTGTGTAACAAAAAAATCTCAATCGGTGTTCTGAAGGTTTTAAGTGCTGCTTCCTAGGGAGCCATCTAGATTTGGTTGGACCCCGATGATCCATCCATGAAAGAGAAAATTTCATGTGTGGAAGCAATATCCACCATAATTTCTAGTATTGGTAGCGAAAACTCATCTTTCAGACATGCTTTATTTAGATCTCTGAAATCAACATAAACGCGTACCTGTCCATTTTTCTTCTTGAATGGAACAATTTTAGCCAACCATGTGGGGTACTGCTCTTCTCGCACAAAGTTAGCATCTATTATGTTCTTCAGCTCGGCTATGACTTGTTGTTCTATTTTGAGGTGCATTCATTTGTGGGCTTGTTTTACAGGAGTCATATCTTTATCCACCTAGAGTTTATGAACTGCTACTTCTACTGACAGTCCTGACATTTCATCATAACTCCAGGAGAAACAATCCTTGAATTCTGTTAACAATTTGATCAATTCTGAAGATTCTTCAACATTCAGTAAAGAACTTATAAAGGTAGGTCGGGGTTGTTCTTCAGTCGTGAGGTTAATTTTCTTTAACTTGTCGAGAGTTAACTTGATTTCCTCCTCAAATTCTGGCGGATCATCTTCTATTGGTTGATCATTAGAGTGATCCTCTATATCGAGACAATCCTCTCCTTATTCACTAGTAACAATCATGCAAAATTTTGAATCATCGACTAGTCCCATTGTACCAAATCTGAGACCTTCTTTCGAGTTTGGAGTTCGACGTTTAACACTCCATAATTTTTCAAAAAGTTGTAATTTACCTTTTGGCATTTGTTTTGACAAATGTCCCTATTGAAGTAACATTTGTATATAAGGCAAAAAGTAACCAAAAGGTAATTCCATTAATTTGTTAGGATCATCATCCAAATTTACATGATTTTCAAGATTACTAGAGGTAGAAGAATGGTAAAATTTGATAAACTTTGAACCAACACTACGAACTTCTCTAACCTCTAAACTCTCGACCTTTTGAGGGAGGATCGTAGTAAGGGTCATAGTATTCACATAGTGGTTTATCCGATCATACATTATTTCATTTTCACTTTTCTCTATATCTTCTAAGGATATCTCATGCTGTGGTTTCTTCTCTTTTGTCATCATTATTTCATCTTCAGAGTTGTCTTCATCACCAATGTTGATAGTTAGCCTAGTCTGTTCAACAATTAGATTGATTCTTCCTCGTCTACGTCCCTGACCTCAACCTCGGGTGCGCAAACCAAAAGAAGCTCCACTAATTTATTGAGAGGGGTGGCAGAAGATCATTGAAGTGAAATTGAATGACATCATTTTTGTGATTTTTTTGAATCTTTATTTTTGTTTGTCAGAATCTCGCACAGGAAAATAGTTTTCTTTGGTGGCGCGTAGTAAGCAGCATCTTTCTGAATACCAACTTCATGAATTGAAAACGGTTGTAGATCTCCTTTGATGCAGCATTCTTGTCCTTCTTTGAAGTATTTGATGCGCTGATGTAGAAATGACAGAACCATGTTTTGTTCATGAATCCACGGTTGACCCAGTAGAGCGTTAAAAGAGGTCTCGACATCGATGATATGAAATTTAGCGGTGGTTGTTAGTTCTCCGACCTTCATAAGTAATGTGATCGATCCAAGGACACTTTCTCCTTTTCGGTTAAATCCTCTTAGGATCATTTTATTGGCCGTAAGCTCTTGGGCTTTGATGTCCAAATAAGCCAATGTCTGTAGACTCATTAGGCTGAGAGATGCTCCTAAATCTACTATAACTTTAGATAATACAAATCTGCCGATGTTGATGGAGATGTAGAGTGGTCGGCTGTGATCGGTGGTACCAAATAGCAAATCTTCATCTGTGAAGGTTACCCCTGACTGTTCTTTCAACGAGCAAACTTCATCCCAGCTGAGCTAAAAAAATCTCTGGGTCGAGCAATGCCGTAACCAGAGACTCTCTCATCTCATTTGACAGGATCAGAGCGTCGTAGATGCTTAGTCGTGCCGACAACTTCATAAGATGAGCTAGCAAATTGTAATCTAATTTGTATGACTTTCCACTTCTCTCTTGACTGTGTGGTTCTTCCATTGACAGAGGTGGAGGAAATTCCTCTCAAGTTACTATTTGTTTTCCTTTGTCTGTAGGAGCTATCCTTGGGGGCAATACTTTCCCGCTCCTTAAGTTTATTTCTGTAATTTCTTCTTCTTGAGGTACCTTTGTTGAATTTTTTAGTGTTTCTTCTATGCCAGAAAGATATAAGTTGAGGGTGAGTGGTGTGCCATGGTGTTTGAGGATTGGCTCCTCGCTCCTAGTGCTGTCGTAAGTAGTATCGTTGATGTCTTCTTCGGTATTGTTAGCGAGTTCATCAGACCGAAGTACGATTTAAGGATCATTTTAGGAATTGAGATCAGACTTAGATTGGTCACAATCAATTACATCATCACTAGAAACAATTGAAACGTAGCAGAAAGCACGATCATTATATTCATCAGCCTTTGGAGGGGTAAAAAGATAATCATACAAAGTTAGGGTTTCGAGGATTTTCTTCCCAAAATTTGAGATAACAAATATAGTAGAGGCAGCCCCCATCCTACCCCCCGTACTATCAATCCTCATAATGGCATTCTTCTTTTTCTTTGACTTTGATGACGAAGGCTCTTGCGGTGAAATCTTCATCTCGGGCTTGGCGGGCTGAAGACTCTGAGTTGTAGTTTGCTTTGAAGCGTTCTGGATTTGATTTAACATCTTGGATGATTTGCTCCAAACGATATCCCATCCATCTTTTCCAACATGTGCGAAAGATTGTTTTTGTGAATTTTTTATTTGGTTTAGGACCCTCTTAAGCTTGTTCCAAGTTGTACTCCATCCATCTTCTTTAGCATACGGATCAATCAGAGAGATTGACTCGGTTGAAATCATATTTATGGAACCTTCTTGAGGTTCTGTTAAATACTCTTTTGGGATCGTTATATTTCTTTCTTTGAGATTTTTCTTGAGCAAATCCTTAAAGATGAAACATTCTTCTATTGTATGTCCCAGTAATCTGTGATATGGGCAATAATTCGGTTGATCCTTCTTATCGACCTCTTCGGCTTTGTTTGGGTATGGTAGTTTGAACTCGGGCTTCTTCATCAGACTTCTGAATATTTTAGATACAACTTCATCTTTGAAAGAATATACCATTTTCTATCGTTATGCCAGAGATGTTCTTTTATTTTGAGACGATCCTCCCTGAGGCAGTCGTTGGTTAGACTGGCTATTCTATTTCGGAGCTTGCTGCGACGAAGATTGACGAGGAGTTTCTGCATATATCTTTATCGATTGTTTTTCTTTATCGATAGTTGCGACTGTTCTGGATTTCTTTTCAAACACTCTGGTTGTCTTGGATTTCTCGGGAGAATACATATGTTTGATTTCTTCTTGAAGATTGCTAGCCTTGTTGAGTAGCTTCTCGAAGGATTTGATGGTGAGTCCCTTGAGCATGAAAACTACTGAGCCATGAATGCTTTTGAGTAAAATCTCAATTGCATGATGTTCTTATAGCTGAGGTTCACATTTCATGCTAAGGTTTCTCTACCTCAAAATGTAATCCACCGAAGTCTTGTTGGGCTTTTGCTTTTCCATGATGAGCTCTCCTAAATACACATGATGTTGTGCTCCGATAAATCATTTTATAAATAATTGCTCCAACTCGACGAATGTCTTAATCGATCAGTTGGGCAAATCGACATACAAATCAAAACCAACTCCTGACAGGCTGCTGACAAACTGTTGATAGAGTAAAGCATTGTTATTTCTTGTATTGCCACAACTGGCTCGGAAGTGTGCTAGGTGTTATCTGGTATTTTCGGTCCCATCAAATATCTTGAAGTTTGGGAATACGAAACCCTTATGGAAAGGTATGACATCAAACTCTTTCCAGTATATTCTACCTCTTAGAATCAATGCACCACCCTTAGATTTAGTTAAGGCATCCCAAACTTGCTCGACCATCTGTTTGAATTCAATCTCCGGCATGGCACCCGGTGGAGAATCCTTCTTCAGTTGCTCATCTCTGTTTGCTGAGACAACCTCTTTTCTTACATCTGTAATATGTATGATTTTTGTTTGACTAATCTCTGAAGATGCTACTTGCTGTGCTTATGATTTTTCTTGAATTGTGGTCGTAGCAGTCATGGCGGCGGCCATCTCTTCTATCCTTTTCTCCAATAGGCTGACTTGCTCATCCCTTAGGATGATAGCCCTGCAAAGCTCATCTACGACATTCTCTTTAGTAGAAGGTTGACCGTCGTGCGCAGGTGCAGCGGCCCTGGTCTCGATAACATGGACTTCCATGAAATTTTCTTCAAGGTATTCATTATAGTCGAAATCTTCATCATTGTTGTCGATGGAAACTTCGTGTTCCCGAGCCAACTTGAAAATCTCCGCCNCGTCTTAATCGATCAGTTGGGCAAATCGACATACAAATCAAAAGAAACTCCTGACAGGCTGCTGACAAACTGTTGATAGAGTAAAGCATTGTTATTTCTTGTATTGCCACAACTGGCTCGGAAGTGTGTTAGGTGTTATCTGGTATTTTTGGTCCCATCAAATATCATGAAGTTTGGGAATACGAAACCCTTATGGAAAGGTATGACATCGAACTCTTTCAAGTATATTCTACCTCTTAGAATCAATGCACCACTCTTAGATTAAGTTAAGGCATCCTGAACTTGCTCGACCATCTGTTTGAATTCAATCTCCGGCATGGCACCCGGTGGAGAATCCTTCTTCAGTTGCTCATCTTTGTTTGCTGAGACAACCTCCTTTCTTACTTCTATAATATGTATGATTTTTGTTTGATTAATCTCTTAAGATGCTACTTGCTGTACTTATGATTTTCCTTGAATTGTGGCCATAGCAGTCATGGCGGCGGCCATCTCTTCTATCCTTTTCTCCAATAGGCTGACTTGCTCATCCCTTAGGATGATAGCCCTGCAAAGCTCATCTACGGCATTCTCTTTAGTAGAAGGTTGACCGTCTTGCGCAGATGCAGTGGCTCTGGTCTCGATAACATGGACTTCCATGAAATCTTCTTCAAGGTATTCGTTATAGTCGAAATCTTCATCATTGTTGTCGATGGAAACTTCGTGTTCCCGAGCCAACTTGAAAATCTCCGCCCTGAGCTTTTCAACTCTTTTTTTATTATCAAATGAGCTGACTCGAGTGATAGGGGTAGACTTCTTTTTCTTTCTATCATGTCCATGAAGTGATGGTAACACAACAACAATCTTCTGGACACTCTCATGTTCATCTGTGTCCACTAGAGGATGAAATCTGCTTCCTTGCAGCAGTGGATATATTTTCGATAGTTCAAATTCCTCTTGGTGAGGCTCTTCCTCGATGGGTGTTTTCTCAGGTGCTTGGGCTTTAGCAGCTTTTCGAATCCTCCTGTTGCGATTTCTTTTCTGAGTTTGGGTTAGCGGTGCAGTCTTTGAACTTGATCTGATTTCAAACATTAAAGGTGGAGCAGCTAATCCTTCAGTTAGATTCTCAACAATCAGTATTTGTTTTCCCTTGGTAGTAGGAACAGTAGGTTTGGCAGGCGCTGCGGTGGCAGTAGCAGTCTTAGCCTTCTTGTAAGAATGGAAGTCTTGAAGAAAGTTCAGGTTGAACTCAGCAGATGGATCCTGAATTTTTGGAGCGGTATTTTCANTCTCGATGGGTGTTTTCTCAGAAGCCTGGGCTTTAGCAGCTTTTTGAATCCTCTTGTTGCAATTTCTTTTCTGAGTTCGGGTTAGCGGTGCAGTCTTTGAACTTAATCTGATTTCAAACATTAAAGGTGGAGCAGCTAATCCTTTAGTTAGATTCTCAACAATCAGTATTTGTTTTCCCTTGGTAGTAGGAACAGTAGGTTTGGTAGGCGCTGCGGTGGCAGTAGCAGTCTTAGCCTTCTTGTAAGAAGGGAAGTTTTGAAGAAAGTTCAGGTTGAACTCAGCAGATGGATCCTGAATTTTTGGAGCGGTGATTTTCATCACGATGAACAGAGCTTTTTAGAGGATGACCTAAATGTCTTCAAATACTGCTCCAAACTTAATGGTGGAAACAACATTGTGGGCTTCGCGGCTTGTTGATAAGTTGCAGGAAAAAGTTAGCTCTGGGCAGGCCATTGTAACAGCTTTCAAAGAAGAAAGCTCTGGGGTTACCTATATGGCCAAAATCTTATAATCGTAGTGCAAGCACTAAAAAATTAATAGAGGTTTATCTGTAGACTGAGTAAGTTTTAGTTTGTGCGGATTAAAAATTTTTAAAAAAAGGTGATTTGAAAGTAGAAAAAAAAAATTAATTTGTAAAAAAGAAAATTTGAAGTGTGCACACCACAACATAACTTTGATTTAATTTGCACAATAGCAAATCAAACTTAAAAAGGAGATGTGAAGTGTTTAGGACCCGGTACGGGACCCATTTAGCGACACACAATGCCCAGGTTGATTTAGTCCACCAACACACCTATTGGGGTCCGACCCCACATGAAGATTTAAAGAGTCCTTAATGGCCTCCTGAACTCATCTATTTAAAGGTGATTGAACAGGTAGTCCTGAAGTCCAAAGAGTTAACCGTACTTTCCTAAGGTAGAAATGGGTAAAGCATGCCAACGGATAAAGGGTAATTTTGGTTCATAAGGGACATGAACGCATTACCGATGTATGAAGATAATTTTTCTTTGTTTAAATGGAGAGAAAAGGTTATTCCCAGCGGAGTCGCCAGGTACTTTTGACACTATTTTAGTTTGGGGGAGTTGCCCGTAAGAAGCTGTCGGTCAGTGGAATCGAAATCCAGTCGCCAGCTTCAGAAGGACGGTTAAGTTTAGAAAATTATGAAATCAAACTACCCTCATATTTTTATAGTTTAAATCAAAGAGCGCTATAACTCAAATCCCGTATCTATCCCGAAGGATAAACATAAGATTTGACGATGAGGCTCGATCAAATAAACTAAGAAACGTATGATGTCCATGTGGTCTACGAAACCATTTTATTTGCCAACAATTTTTCCTATTTAATATGAAGAATTAAATAGGGTTTATATTAAGCTGGGTTTGAGAAAAACTTCCTCTAAGGGTAAGCCCCTATAGTTAATTACATCTTAAATGACTGAAGTCATCTAAGAAAACTCTCAATAAAAGTTAAGAAATATTATCTTCAAGGAATTCAAAAAAAAGGACTATTCAATGATATCAGACAAGGAGGTGTGAAATGAGATTTGCTCAAATTTAGATCATTTTGTTTTTGGAATCCAAAGGAAAAAGAATTAGAGGATGTCATAGATTTGGAGGAGAACCTCGGTGACTTTTCGGTCTATCCTATTGTTTGGTTTCAATTTTAAGGAGAAATATTTAGGTGTTTCATCCTGTAATTTTTATTTTTTAGGGCTTACATTCATGTGAGACATCACACGAATAGCCTGAAAGATGTGAGGGATTAGGTCGTGACAAACGACAACCTCGAAATCCTAAGACGCGTTAAAGCTTATATTGTACAACATGGTTGTACAATGTCCTAAAGATTAGGTTTGGATTTATGTTGCATAAGCAAACAACCTTGAGATCTAATGGCTTGGTTGTTTAATTCTAAGGAAGGAATGGTTTAGCTGAGGAAGACAGGTTTCGCTGTTGAAGATGGCCGTGCTACCCTCCATGCTAGCTCCAGGCTCCTTGTCACGACAAGTTTGAGTTTTCTAGGGTGTTAAGTTAAGATGTCCAATCAGGTGGCCCTATGGTTGAAGTTCTTTAGTTTTTATGGGGCATGTTAAAGTTGATTAGAGCGACACTGGTTAGGATCCTACGGTTCCCTCGTTCTGGCACCACTGTTTTTTATTAGATTCACTTAGTTCAAATGAATTTACTAAAGTCAACTTAATGAGTTCCAAATTTTCATTTAGACCGTGGGAAGCCTCGTTAGCAACTGTAGGTTACCTCCTCTGAGTGCTTCCCAATCATCTGATAGAGACATCTTAATTTAGTTATAGTTGTTGTTTTGTGTGATGTTTGTGATTAAATTTTGAGTTGTCATATATTTTAAATTTTGTGGCGGTGAATTTTATCTTTATTTGATTTTAGTTTTTGTTTTGGTTTCTCTTTTGGTTTTGTAGCTATCCTAGCAGTTTTGGTTTTCATGCAAGGTGACATCGTTATTTAGGATGCAAGTTTGTGTTAGCATAAAAAGTACAATACAAAAGTACAAGAAAGACGGTGTTGTAAACTGTAAAAGCATACCTAGCGAGTCTTCTCGTTCCACCACCTGAAACTCAAAATGCATGTCATGGCATTTTATATGAAGCAGGAAAATAAAGTTTTAGCGACCTAGCTAACAGTAGGTCATATCTTGGTGGGTCCCTATTAGTTTGATTAAGGATGATTTTGTTAAGCAAATCATATTAAGTTTAGTAAACCTCTCGGGTATCTAACAAGTTAGGAGGAAGAAGCAGGTCCATGCTTCCCTCTCACTACCCGGTCAAAGGCCTCAAGCTCATTTAAACTTATTATGTTGCTTAATAATTCACCCTATGAACACCCTAATGCTCAATTAACATTGATGTCCTAATTATCCCTAAGAGTAGGGTAATTAACACTTGTGATTTAATTTGTAAATTATGTGGGTGAAAACCCTTAAAGAGGCAAGTTAGTGTTATCAAAGACATTTAGTCAATTTTTTTTAATTTGGGCTTGTGGTGTTTTAAACGTGTTAAATTTCAGCTATGTTTGCTTTTCTAATCCTCATTTATTCAGTCTTGATTTAACTTAGATCACTACTAAGCCCTTAAGACCTAGGTGAGTGTCTTAATTAATTTTGAAAAGGTTAAGTTTTAGGTGATCATGATTCATTATTTGAATTTCATTTGAACATCAAATAGAGGTATTAAATTTATTAATTACTGACTTCAAAAGTCATACCCCTAAGTCCTAGATTCATTTAATTTTAATAAACTTCCAAATTTTAGTAATTTAAAAATTTGTTAATTTATCCTTTTAATTTGGAAAGTGAGGTTGGTTTCTACCAATTAATCCCTTTTTTTAAAAATTTTAGTCTTCCAAACAAGTTAATTAAGATCAGAGGTTGCCCATTTCCCTCTTTGAATTAAGCCTAAATGTTAATTAAGTCCAATATCCTAAAGTTACAGTTTTGCCCCTAAGGCTCTAACACTTCATAATTTGTCAAATTCATATCAAATGACTTTAAAATTTTTATTCTACCTCATTCATGGGTCAATTAAGACATCAAAGGAGAAAATATGATTTTTTTAAATTTAATCTAATTTATGTAATTATTTTCATTCAAAAATAGGATTTTTTAAATAAAATTTGATAACATGTCAAAAGTAAAGACTAATCACCAAAAATTTTGACTAGAGGTAGGCATAGACTAGAGCACCATTTTGACAAAATTTCAAGTTTTTTTGAATTTAATTTGAATTACTATTATTATTTAAAATTCTAGGGAATTTATTAAATATAAAATATGTGAAATGGGTAAAATTAAGTTTTGTATTTTTGAAAAATCTTCCTAATGTCAAAAAACCTAAAGAAGCAAAATTTATATTTTTTCTGGTTTTTCTTTTATTTATTGGAATTATTTTAGTGGAAATCCATTTTTTAGCCTTTAAAAATTAATTTAAGCTTCAAAACACAATATCTTCATTTAAAAAATAGGAAAAATATTCTAATTATTTCTAAATTCCTAGAAAACAATTTAGAACATTTCCATAAATTTTATTGTTTTTGTGATTTTTAAGAATTTTTAATTATTTTAAATATTTAAAAATAGGCTAAAAATGAAGTTTTTATTTTAAATACCATTTTATTTTTATAAAATTTCTCTGATCACAGAGAACTCCGGAAAAAGTTTTTATAATTTTTTGAGTTATATTTTGATCATTAAAAATCATTTAATGCCAAAAAAGATATTCAACTTGGAAAATCAACTTAGGCCATTAAATGGACTCAAAATGCTTTAAAATTTTTATGGGAAGTTCTCTGGATCTTAGACAATAGTGGAGATAAAAAATCAAGTCATTTTGATATTTGTGTTTTTCAAAATTAATAACCTTATTGTTTTAGGGTTTATGAAGATTTGGTTCATTTTGAATGAGTTGACACACAAGAAATTTTCCAAAGGGCTCTCTAGACATAGTGAACCTACCAATATTTTCTTGGATTTTTCTAAGCAACATGCTGATTATTATGATTAATTTATGCAAATAATAGACAAAAATTTGAAAAATATATATCTCCGTCTAGAGGTATACTTTGACTTTGAAAAAATCAGGGAATGTTCCCCTTAACAGAGGCTACAACATGCCAAAATTTCAAGTCATGGGGAAATGCCTATTTGCATGGAGAATCAAAAGGCTCTAAATAGTGTTTAATTAATTAAAAATATAATATATATCAGATGGACATCAAATTATTTTCACATTGTTCTCTTTTGTTCACTGAAAAAGTGTGTATTTTATTTTATTTTTGTGATTTTTCTATACCAAGATATGAATTTTTGAAGTTAGGGAGTATTTTCTGAATTATTTAAATCTCTATTTCTCTATTTAAACGTGAGCCCCTCGTCAACCTACGGCGGCTCTGAAACTCCACACGACGCACTACCATTTGACGCCGCCGTCAACTTCAGCACTAGCTCGGCCCATAGTTCACGTAAGGAAGCGCTGTCCGGCTTGATCTTGACCGTCCATCCGATAGAAGCTTGATCAAATGGCACTCTGTCATCATCCCCGATAGCCTAGCCAGAGAACCGTCCATCTTCTAAGCATTATATCTCCTTCATTTCTCAACCAAATTAAGTGATTTTTTTTAAAATGCACGTCTGGGCTAAAGGAACATATCAATACGGTTAAGATGCCATGAAATCAACTCAAAGTAAATGGAGAATCTAAATGGGCTCGGGATGAGGAGGAGTTTAATACCTTTGCTCTGAGAAGGGAAGCTTCAATCAGAGGTGCTTAACATGTTTATTGGAGTCCAAGGAGGCCAGGGATTGAGCCTCTTACTATGGTGTAAGGTCTAGGTATGAATTCGACCAAACTAGATTTCAGGTGTCAGTCTAGAGCTATGTTAGGGATTCTATGGAAGGGGGATTCTATGTGGCTTTGTTTTCTTTCTTTGTTGTGAAGATGTGGGTAAGTTTAATTTGAGTTTGTAGGACTATGGAGGTTTATTGAGCTCTGTTCTGGTTTTAGGCAGAAGTTTGACCTCAAAATTGAGCTTCCACAGTTGAAATCTGTGGGGAAAAGTGATTAGATTGCATTAAGGAGGTCTCAAAGAAGCTTTGTTAGTGATTTGGAAGGCTCTCTTAGAGAAAATTTCAGCACACCCTCCATTGTTGTGGAGGTGAGCTTTAATAAAAATAGCTAAGGGGTGGCTATCATGGCCAATTTGGGGGTGACCCTTGGCCATGGCTGGGGAAGGTGGCTAGGAGCTCAAGGAACCCAGGGGANACACTTGTGATTTAATTTGTAAATTATGTGTGTGAAAACCCTTAAAGAGGCAAGTTAGTGTTATCAAAGACATTTAGTCAATTTTTTTAATTTAGGCTTGTGGTGTTTTAAAGGTGTTAAATTTTAGCTATGTTTGCTTTTCTAATCTTCATTTATTCAGTCTTGATTTAACTTAGATCACTACAAGCCCTTAAGACCTAGGTGAGTGTCTTAATTAATTTTGAAAAGGTTAAGTTTTAGGTGATCATGACTCATATTTGAAATTCATTTGAAAATCAAAAATAAGGGTATTAAAGTGATTAATTACTGACTTCAAAAGTCATACCCCTAAGTCCTATATTCATTTAATTTTAATAAACTTCCAAATTTTAGTAATTTAAAAATTTGTTAATTTATCCTTTTAATTTGGAAAGTGAGGTTGGTTTCTAGCAATTAATCCTTTTTTTTTTAATTTTAGTCTTCCATACAAGTTAATTAAGATCAGAGGTTTCCCATTTCCCTCCTTGAATTAAGCCTAAATGTTAATTAAGTTCAATATCCTAAAGTTACAGTTTTGCCCCTAAGGCTCTAACACTTCATAATTTGTCAAATTCAAATCGAATGACTTTAAAATTTTTGTTCTACCTCATTCATGGGTCAATTAAGACATCAGAGGAGAAAATTTGATTTTTTAAAATTTAATTTAATTATATAATTATTTTCATTCAAAAATAGGATTTTTTAAATAAAATTTGATAACATGTGAAAAGTAAAGCCTAATCACCTAAAATTTTGACTAGAGGTAGATATAGACTAGAGCACCATTTTGACAAAATTTCAAGTTATTTTGAATTTAATTTGAATTATTATTATTATTTTAAATTCTAGGGAATTTATTAAATATAAAATATGTGAAATGGGTAAAATTAAGTTTTGTATTTTTGAAAAATGTTCCTAATGTCAAAAAACCTAAAGAAGCAAATTTTATATTTTTTCTGGTTTTTCTTTTATTTATTGGAATTATTTTAGTGGAAATCTATTATTTAGCCTTTAAAAATTAATTTAAGCTTCAAAACACAATATCTTCATTTAAAAAATAGGAAAAATATTCTAATTATTTCTAAATTCCTAGAAAACAACTTAGAACATTTCCATAAATTTTATTGTTTTTGTGATTTTTATGAATTTTTAATTATTTTAAATATTTAAAAATAGGCTAAAAATGAAGTTTTTATTTTAAATACCATTTTTTTAATAAAATTTCCCTGATCACAGAGAACTCTGAAAAAAAGTTTTCATAATTTTTTGAGTTATATTTTGATCATTAAAAATCATTTAATGCCAAAAAAGATATTTAACTTAGAAAATCAAGTTAGGCCATTAAATGGACTCAAAATGCTTTAAAATTTTTATCGGAAGTTCTTTGGATCTTAGACAATAGTGGAGATAAAAATCAAGTCATTTTGATATTTGTGTTTTTCAAAATTAATTACCTTATTGTTTTAGGGTTTACGAAGATTAGGTTCATTTTGAATGACTTGACACATAAGAAATTTTCCAAAGGGCTCTCTAGACATAGTGAACCTACCAACATTTTCTTGGATTTTTCTAAGTAACATGCTGATTATTATGATTAATTTATGCAAATAATAGACATAAATTTGAAAAATATATATCTCTGTCTAGAGGTATACTTTGACTTTGAAAATATCAGGGAATGTTCCCCTTAACAGAGGCTACAACATGCCAAAATTTCAAGTCATGAGGAAATGCCTATTTGCATGGAGAATCAAAAGGCTCTAAATAGTGTTTAATTAATTAAAAATATAATATATATCAGATGGACATCAAATTATTTTCACATTGTTCTCTTTTGTTCACTGAACAAGTGTGTATTTTATTTTATTTTTGTAGATTTTCTATACCAAGATATGAATTTTTAAAGTTAGGGAGTATTTTCTGAATTATTTAAATCTCTATTTCTCTATTTAAACGTGTAGCCCCTCGTCAACCTACGGTGGCTCTGAAACTCCAGACGACGCACTACCATTTGAGGCCGCCGTCCACTTCAGCACTGGCTCGGCCCACAGTTCGCTTAAGGAAGCGCTGTCCGGCTTGATCTTGACCGTCCATCCGATAGAAGCTTGATCAAATGGCACTCTGTCATCGTCCCCGATAGCCTAGCTAGATAACCGTCCATCTTCTAAGCTTTATATCTCCTTCATTTCTCAAACAAATTAAGTGATTTTTTTTAAAATGCACGTCTGGGTTAAAGGAACATATCCATACGGTTAAGATGCCATGAAATCAACTCAAAGTAAATGGAGAATCTAAATGGGCTCGGGATGAGGAGGAGTTCAATACCTTTGCTCTGAGAAGGGAAGCATCAATCAGAGGTGCTTAACATGTTTGTTGGAGTCCAAGGAGGCTAGGGATTGAGCCTCTTACTGTGGTGTAAGGTCTAGGTATGAATTCAACCAAACTAGATTTCAGGTGTCTGTCTAGAGCTATGTTAGGGATTCTATGGAAGGGGGATTCTATGTGGCCTTATTTTCTTTCATTGTTGTGAAGATGTGGGTAAGTTTAATTTGAGTTTGGAGGACTATGGAGGTTTATTGAGCTCTGTTCTGGTTTTAGGCTGAAGTTTGAGCTCAAAATTTAGCTTCCACAGTTGAAATCTGTGGGGAAAAATGATTAGATTGCATTGAGGAGGTCTCAAAGAAGCTTTGTCAGTGATTTGGAAGGCTCTCTTAGAGAAAATTTCACCACACCCTCCATAGTTGTGGAGGTGAGCTTTATTAAAAATAGCTAAGGGGTGGCTGTCATGGCCAATTTGGGGGTGACCCTTGGCCATGGCTGGGGAAGGTGGCTAGGAGCTCAAGGAACCCAGGGGAATATGTCACAACAATTTAATGGTCATGGGTTTAATTTTGGTAAAAAGATTCTTAAGCTTAAGCAATTATGTTTGAAATCCCTTGATTTAAGGGAACATTGGTCTATGGCTTAGTTTAAGGGGTTAGGTGAGTTTTAGCTCAATATTAGGGTCCAAATAATGGCTGTGGAGTCATTAATTTGATGGCTTTGTGGTGTTTAGGCTACATTTAGTGCATGGGTCCAAGCGAGTGCAAATGACCAAAACTTGGGTTTGGGTTAGGCTAGCCATGTACTTAAGCCAAATTGATTGATTTACTTGATGTAGATGATTGTAATGAACATTTTTGGTGGAGGATTGAAAGGATTTTGAGTTCAATTGAAGGGTCAATTTGAAGGAATCTTAAAATTGGCCATTTTGGGCATGTTGGGCTAGACTTGGGTCTAGATTGGGCAAACCTTGTGCTAAGTCCAAATTGGTTGTTAAGAATGGTCATTAGGAATGCCATGAAGAGTTTTAAACATGAATTGGGTGCCAATTTTGGGATTAAGGCAATCAATTTGGTGAAATTTGGGGACATAGCCAATTTGGGGAAAAATTTTGGGATTTTTGGACTTAAGTTGAAATTAAGTGAAATTGAGGTTTCAACAAGGCCAATTGAAGGTCAAATTTGATGTGTAAGAATATTATGAGCAGTTTACAACATCAATTGGTGTCAATTGAGTGGGTTATGGGTTTAATTTGGTGAGATTAGGTCATGTGCCAAAAATTGGGGGTTTGACCTATATCAAAATTGAGCTCAAAGCATGAGCAAATTAAGCTTAGATTTGATTTATTGTGGTCACAGTGAGGGTGAATTTTAGTTTGGGATTAAAGTTGAGGGAGATTGGGGTCAAATTGATGGACATTTGAGCTCAATTTGGGGAAATTTGGGCCTTTAAAGACAATTTGGGGGTTTTGATCAAAGATTTGGCCAAATTTAGTCACATGGCAGTAGAGGAAAATCAAATTGGGAATATTTGGAATATTTTGTGAATTTTTGGGATTTTTTAGAATTTTTGAAAATTTGGGCCCATGAGGGGCATCCTAGTCACTTAGCAATTTTTGGTGATTTTGGGAAATTTGGGTGTTTTCAAAAGGTTTGAAAAGATTTTTGAACAAGTTTGGGCATTTTGGATAAATTTTTGAATTTATGGGTACTTAGTTAATTTGGGTAGGTTTAGAGGCAAAAGGGCAGGCCGAGTATTTTGGGTAAAATTGGGGAACTAACCACCAAAAGTAAGCCATGGACTAATGGAAACCCCATTTGGGTCCTCTATGTACTGGTCTTATCTAAACCCTAGCTTAAGGCTAGTAGGTTTAGGAGACCATCTACATGAGTTTCCCAAAGGCTCAATGGACTAAAATCAGGAAATGGGTTTAGGNATGCTAAGTCCAAATTGGTTGTGAAGAATGGTCATTAGGGATGCCATAAAGAGTTTTAAACATGAATTGGGTGCCAATTTTGGGATTAAGGCAATCAATTTGTTGAAATTTTGGGACATAGCCAATTTGGGGCAAATTTTGGGATTTTTGGACTTAAGTTGAAATTAAGTGAAATTGAGGTGTCAACAAGGCCAATTGAAGGTCAAATTTGATGTGTAAGAATATTATGAAGAGTTTACAACATCAATTGGTGTCAATTTAGTCGGTTATGGGTTCAATTTGGTGAGATTAGGTCATGTGCCAAAAATTGGGGGTTTGACCTATATCAAAATTGAGCTCAAAGCATGAGTCAATTAAGCTTAGATTTGATTTATTGTGGTAACATTGAGGGTGAATTTTAGTTTGGGATTAAAATTGAGGGAGATTGGGGTCAAATTGATGGACATTTGAGTTCAATTTGGGGATATTTGGGCCTTTAAAGACAATTTGGGGGTTTTGATCAAAGATTTGGCCAAATTTGGCCACATGGCAGTAGAGGAAAATCAAATTGGGAATATTTGGAATATTTTGTGAATTTTTGGGATTTTTTAGAATTTTTGAAAATTTGGGCCCATGAAGGGCATCCTAGTAACTTAGCAATTTTTGGTGATTTTGGGAAATTTGGGTGTTTTCAAAAGGTTTGAAAACATTTTTGAACAAGTTTGGGCATTTTGGATAAATTTTTGAATTTATGGGTACTTAGTTAATTTGGGTAGGTTTAGAGGGAAAAGGGCAGGCCGAGTATTTTGGGTAAAATTGGGGAACTAACCACCAAAAGTAAGCCATGGACTAATGGAAACCCCATTTGGGTCCTCTATGTACTGGTCTTAGCTAAACCCTAGCCTAAGGCTAGTAGGTTTAGGAGATCATCTACATGAGTTTCCCAAAGGCTCAATGGACTAAAATCAGGAAATGGGTTTAGGGAGTGAGTGCTTGTGAGTGAAGTGAGTGCCTTAGCTCTAGACCAATACCTAGGGTCAACCATATGGTCCAACAGTCCTATAGGAACTCTCCTTGAGGTTTCCCATAATGACCCCACCTATTAAGTGCTAGAGGTTAGGACCAATATGTGAAACTTCAAGTTGAGTAAAGAAGAGTTTAGAATTTCTAATGGTGAGGGTGCCTTTTTCTAGTTCTCTAAGAATAGTCAATAGGAAAGTCCTAGGGATAGACCCTAGGCTACTAAAGAGAAAGCCTAGACCTCAATCAAAAGTGAGGTCAACATAACCATCCTCTTGGTCATCCACTTTATCATATAGGGTAACAGATCCACCTCATCATTTCTTAAAATCCCCAAGGGATTTCTTTGTCTGTCCTTGGTAAAGTTATAACTGAAACCACAATGTATGGTGATTCTGCCTTTTCAATGCATCCATTTCTGTGGTTCAGAATATGTCTTTTTTATCAGAAAACTAGCTCGATCCCTAGCTCTTAGGTCAAATATGCAGTCGATAATGCTTCTTTCATTGCTTTCAGAGAAGACTCTGGTGTACAACTCCAAGCCTTCTATTATATTAATAAATCTTCTTTTAACTTCTTCATAAAATTCAAACTCTCTTTTTTTTACTTTGCTCATTTTGTAGAATTCTATCATGGTGATGATTGGTGGCTGTCTAAAACGATCCCTCATTTCAATATCAGTATGAATCAATGCTGGTGTGTCTTTGTATCAAGCGAAATATATGATTCCTTCAATAAGTGATCAGTGATCGGAAATCCATCATCGGTGGACAGCTACTCCTCCAGAGTATTGTAAGGCTCTAGGGAGAGGACATTGCAGTCTTGGCATTCCAAAAATGCACCTATAGTTGGTATCCGTGTGGGAATCTTTGTGTTACATGTCGGGCAACCCACACAAAGATTATCTGAAACCTCTGGTACCATCATGCTCTGTAGTGAACTCGCAGTCATTCTCTATGGCAGGCAAGATGGAGGAAGTCTCTCTCATGCATGAATCATAGAATTTCCCCTCAAGAATCATGAGTAAGTTTTCTGCCTCTTTTTGGAATCTTCTTTATTCTTGTATGAATGCACAAAGTTTCCAACGATTGACATTTCTATGCTGAGTCCTTTGTAACGGTGCATCTGGTAGTCTCTCGTTATCAGCATTGACTAGGTCTCTGATCGGTGCAGTTATCATAGATGATAGATGACTAGTCCCTTCCATCGGATCTTGCTGTGTTACCACTTTCTTCCTCTTTAATGAGGAATCCTCCTTGGTGTTGATATTTAACTGTGATGGTAGCCCTTCTTTTTCTCGACAGCTGACTACGTCCATCTGGGGACCCTCATAGTCTACATTGACTTGACAAAAGTCCATGTCAAATTTTATGTTGCCACCCTGCGGTGCCCTTTCATCGTTAAGTGCAAGATTCCATCCATCTTTTAAAGCAAAAATCAGCATTTGTCCTAACATTTTTTCTGCAGACGACAGGAAAACCTTCAGCGCGCTGAAATTTAGCAGGAACAAGAAAAAAATAAATTGTTTATTAGACAAATTTTTAGTTTATGTCAGTGCAAAAATTAATTATTTTAATATATATTTTGTTTAACTTAATAAAATATCAAACTTCAAAGTATAAAGAAGAAAGTAGAATTATGTAACTTCAAAATTTTTCATTTTATTGAGNTCTGCAGACGACAGGAAAACCTTCAGCGCGCTGAAATTTAGCAGGAAGAAAAAAAAACAAATTGTTTATTAGACAAAATTTTAGTTTATGTCAGTGTAAGAATTAATTATTTTTATATATATTTTGTTTAACTTAGTAAAATATCAAACTTCAAAGTATAAAGAAGAAAGTAGAATTATGTAACTTCAAAAGTTTTCATTTTATTGAGGTTAATTTTTTTACTAAATTTTTTGGACCTGGTCACAGACGTTTGGCCCAATAAATAACCCAGAACAATCAAAATTTTTAAATTTCAATTTAAATAATATAAAGTTGCATAGTATGTATTCAAGTATCATCCGTTGATCGACGACATGGGCCTCTCACTGCGAAAATCCACTAGCGGGTAGGCTCCTTCTATGTAGACCTTTTCTACAACAAATGGTCAGTCCCAAGTTGGCTCAAATTTTCCACCTATCTTGCAGCATGCAAGAATAGGTCTTTTAAGAACAAGTACGAGATCACCCATTTTGAATGTCTTTGGGTAGACCAATTTGTCATGGGCTTGTGCCATCTTCACCTGGTAAAGCTCTGGATGCTATTGTGCTTCTAGTCACTTTCCCTCAAGAGTTTCTAATTCCTCAAGTCTGAGTTTTGCACTTTCTTCTATTGTAAGTTGATTGGCAACAGCAACTCTGGGAGATAATGTCTGAACTTCTAGTCGTAGCACAACCTCAGACCTTTATACCAGCATGCAGGGTGTACACTGAGTAGGAGTCCTAAACGTTGTCCGGTAGACCCACAAGGCTTCTAACTGTTTTTTATGCCGATCTCTTTTATTTTCGTCTAATGTTTTCTTCAAAATCTTTACCAATGTCTTGTTGAAGGCCTTGGCTAATCCATTTGACCTGGGATAGTAGATCGTAGAGTATCTCTTGTTTATCCTGTGTCGCTTGAAAAAATTGTTGATTTTGGTGCTTTTGAAGGCTATCCTATTGTCAAAAATTATTCTGCGCGGAACTCTGAAACGGTAGATGACTTGGCTTTTGAAAATTTGAATTACGTACTATGTTGTAACCTCTCGCAACGGCACTGTCTCTGCCCATCTAGAAAAGGAATCTGTAGTGTCGAGTATAAATCTGTGTTCTTTAGAGGATGGAGGGTCTATCAGAGCTATTATGTTCATGCCCCAACACTCGAATGACCACAAAGCAACAATTGAGTGTAGCACATTCAGAGGTTGGTGTAAGACCACCCCATGCACTTGGCATTGGTGACATCTTCTGGTTGTATCCATGCAGTTGAACATCATTGCCAGCCAATACTATCTGAGTCTCTTGATCTTCATTTTCATCTTTGGCCCTAACTGGTGAGCACCACACAATCCGGCATGTACTTCTTTGATAATATTCTGCGCTTCGGCTCTACTGAAACATCGTAGCCACATCTGATCGAAGGATCTTTTATAGAGAACATCTCCTACCAAAGCGTATGACATAGCCCTTCTCGTGATGTGATGCACTGCTGACTTGTCTTTTGACAGCTTTCTAGTCTGCAAATATTATATTAATAGCTTACGCTAATCTTCATTGATATCAACAACCACAATCATCATTTCTTCTTCATTTCCGAGCTTGCATAAATTTTTGAAGTTGATTCGAGCCAAAACTTACCTTCTTTGTACTATAATGTCAATGGAACCCTCCGGAGGACACACCAATTCTTTTACAAGTTTCGCTAGAGCGTCAGTATGGGCATTTTCTCCAAGAGGAATCTAATAGAAAGTTACATTACGAATCTACTCCAGCAGCCTCATTGCGTACTGATGATTTTATGCTAAGCCTGGTTTCAAAATCTTAAATTATCCGGCGACTTGTTGCTTGATGAGCTGAGAATTGCCATTGATTTCAACATTTTTTATATCCATCAAAATTACCAATTGTGATCTGGTGATTAGAGCTTCATATTCTTCTTTGTTGTTGGTACATGGCTCTGTCACATTGTATGAGAACCTCAGCATACCCTTATCTGGCGTAACAAAGATTAAACAAATCCCTACTTTGCTAGGTATAACAGTGTGTGATCCTTTATCTGTTCTGGCTGACGCAACTTCATCAAAGTACATCTCCCAACGTTGCGCACTAGAGAAATCCATCTGTAATACTTGCTCATTTGGTAACTTGTCATTAAAAGGGGACCCAGCTGGAAGTGGGTGTGCAGCGAGAAAATCTGCTAAAATTTGTCCATACATAGCACGGAGGGGAACAAAATTATATCAAATTGCAACGAAATTACGACCATCTTGCTAGACGTCTAGAGAGTGTTAGTCGGGTCATCACATATTGAAACGGATTAACTTTTGAAATAAGGGTAACCTTATGAGAAAGCATGTAATGCCTATGTTTTTTGGCAGCAAAGATTAAAGCTAAATAATGTTTTTCAATAAGCAGATACCTTAAATCCATTGGTATTAGACAGTGACTCAAATAGCAAAGTGCATTTTCTTTACCTTCGTCATTGACTTGAGCTAAGAGGGCTCTAAGAGAGTCATCTAAGGCTGCGGTATAAAGTTTTAATGGTTTTCCAAGGATAGGGGCTGCCAAAATAGGAGAAGTCATTAAATATTATTTAACATCCTCAAAAGCTCGCTAGCATTTCTCTTCCAAAATGAATTTGGCATCCTTCAAGATAATACCAAGAAGGGCAGACTCCTATCTGAGAGATTAGAAATAAAACATCTCAGATATACCAACTTCCCTTGGAATGAACGTAGTTGTTGTAAGGTTTTGGGAGGAGGCATTTTCAAGATAGCTTTAATTTTGTCTAGTTTGATCTTGATTATCTGATAACGGACAGTAAATCCTAGAAACTTCCCGGAGGTAACCCCAAAGGCGCACTTTAAGGGATTCATCTTAAGGTCGTACTGTTGTAATAGTTCAAACATGATCCTCAAATCATACAAATGGTCTATTTTATGTTTACTTTTGATGAACAAATCATCCACGTAGCATTCCATATGGTTGTGAATGAGATCATCAAAGATCTTCATCATAGCTTGCTGATATGTTGCTCCAACGTTCTTCAATCCAAACGACATCACTGTATAGAAGAAAATTCCAATCAATGTTCTGAAGGTTTCAAGTGTTGCATCTCTATAGCCAACTTGATTTGGTTGTACCCCGACAATCTATCCATAAAAGAGAAAATTTCTTGTGTCGAACCAATATCCACCATCATTTATGGTATTGGTAATGAATACTCGTCTTGTGGACATGCTTTGTTCAAATCCCTAAAATGGAAACAAACATAAATTTGTCCATTTTTCTTCTTAACTCACATAACATTAGCTAACCATATGGGGTATTGCTCTTCCCGTACAAAGTTAGTATCTAATAACTTCTTCACCTCAGCAATGACTTGCTGCTTTATTTTGAGGGGCATTCTTCTTGGAGCTTGTTTTACTAGGGTCATATCTTAGTCCACCTCGAGTTTATGAACTGCGACTTCTATTGACAGTCCTGACATTTCTTCATAACTCCATGCAGAACAATCTTTGAATTCTATTAACAGTCTGATCAACTCTAAGGATTCTTCGTCGTTCAGTACAAAACTTATAAATGAAGGTCGGGGCTGCATTTCAGTCCCGAGGTTAATTTCGTTCAATTCATCAATAGTTTATTTTATTTCTTCCTCAAATTCTAGCGGGGAATTTTCTATTAGCTGATGGGTAGAGTCATCCTCCACATCGAGGCAATCCTCTTCTGATTCATTAGTAATAATCTTGAAAAGTTCTGAATCATCAACTAGTCCGACTGTACCAAATCTGAGACCCTCTGTTGAGTTAGGTGTTCGACTTTTAACATCCCACAATTTTTCAAAAAGTTGTAAGTTATCTTTTGGCATTTATTTTAGAAAATTCCTCTATTGAATTAACTTTTTTACACAAGGCAAAAAGTAACTAAAAGGTAATTGCATTAATTCATTAGGATACCCATCCATAGTTACATGATTTTCAAGATTAGTAGTAGAAGCACAATAAAACTTTATCGATATTGAACTCGCGCTACGGACCTCCTTGACCTCTACACTCTCGACCTTTTTGGGGTGAATCAGAGTAAGAGTCCGGGTGTCCACATAGTGGTTTATCTGATCATACATTGTTTCATATTCACTTTTCTCCGTATCTTCTATGGATATCTTGTATTGTGGTTTCGTCAATTTTGTCATTATTATCTCATCTTCAGAACTTTCTTCTTCATCAATGTTGATGGCCAGTTTTTCCTGTTAAACAATCTAGTGGTTCTTCCTCATCCATGTCCTCGGCCTCAACCTCAAGTGCATGAATTAAAAGAACCCTCACAAACTTGTTGCGAAAGAGTGGTGGAAGATAGCTGAAGTGGAGATGAATGGCCTGCCCTTTGTGATTCTTTTGAATCTTTACTTTTACTTGCCACAATTTCATGAGAGAAGATAGTTTTCTTCGTAGGTTCATAGTAGGCGGCATCTTCATGAATGCCAACTTTATGAACTGAAAATGGCTGTAAATCTCCCATTATGCAATGTTCTTGTCCTTCCTTATAATACTTAATGCATTGGTGTAGAAACGATGGAACTATGTTGTGTTCATGAATCCATGGTCAACCCAGTAGAGCACTGAAAGAGGTCTCGACGTCGATGAAATGAAATTTAGCGGTTGTTACTAGTTCTCCAACTTTCGTAAGTAGTGTAATTGATCCAAGGGCTCTCTCTCCCTTTTAGTTGAATCCTCTTAGCTTCATTTTATCAGTCGTAAGCTCCTGAGCTTCAATGTCCATAGACTCATCAAGTTGATGGATGCTCCAAGATGTACAAAAACCCTGGACAACATGCCAAAATCTGCTGATGTTAATAAAAATATAGAGTGGACGATTATGGTCGGCTGTCCAAGCAGCAAGTCTTCATGTGTGAAGGTTATCCTAGCCTGTTCTTTTAATGAGCAAACTTCATCCGTGGATGTGCTAGGCAAGTGGGCTAAGCAAATCTCTCGGTCAAGAAAAGCTATAACAAACACTCTCTCATCTCCTTTGACAGGATTTGAGCGTCGTAGATGCTTAGTTTGGTCGAGAACTTCCAAATTTTAGCTTGTATGCTATAATCCACTTTATATAATCCTCTAATCTCTACTTGGTTATTTGTTTCTTCCACTTGCAGAGGCGGAGGTAACTCTTCTCGAGTTACTATTTGCTTTCTATTTTTCTATCAGAGCTGTTCTCAAGGGTAATACCCTTCCGCTCCTTTAGTTCATTTCTGTCATTTCCTCTTCTTAAGATACCATTGTCAAATCTTTTGGTGTTTCTTCTTTCTCAGAAAGATCTAAGTTTATGGTAAGTGGTACACCATCTTGCTTGAGGATTGGTTCCTCACTCCCAGTGCTGCCGTAATCGGCATTGTCAACATCTTCTTCAGTCTTACTAACATGTTCATTGGACTTAAGCATGATTTGAGGATCAGTTTGGGAATCTAGATCAAAGCTAGATTGGTCATAATCGATTACGTTATCACTAGAAACAGTTAAAACATAGCTAAAATCATAATCATTATATTTATAAGACCCCAGAGGGACAAAAAAATAATCATACAAGGTCAGGGGTTTGAGGATTTTCTACCCCAAATCCAAGATAACTAGTCTAGCAGAGGAAACCACTATCCTACCCCCCGTGCCATCAGTCTTCATGGTGTTCTTCTTCTTCTTCTTCTTCTTTGGTGGCTGTGGATTTCTTAGTGGAATCTTCATCTCTTGCTTGGCAGGCTTAAGACTATGAATGGAAGCTTGTGATGATGCATTCTGGATTTAGTTTAGTATATTTTTTAGCTTGTTCCAAGTCATACTCCATCCATCTTTTCTAGTATATGGGTCAATCAGAGAGATTAGCTCAACTGAAATCATAATTATAGAACCATTCTCACGTTCTTTTAAATATTCTTAAGGGATCGTTATATTTCCTCCCTTCAGATTTTTCTCAAGCAAATCTTTAAAGATGAAACAATCCTTTATAGTGTGTCTTTGGATCCTTCAGATTTTTCTCAAGTAATTTGGTTGCTCCTTCTCGTCGACCTCTTCGAGTTTCTTTGGATCTAATAATCTGAACTCAGACTTCTTCACTAGAATCCTGAACATTTTGGGCATGACCTCATCTTTGAAGGAATACACCACTTTCCTACATTCCTCAATGGACATTTTGTTATTCTCTGTTCAGTATGATCCTCCCTGAGGTGGTTGCTGGCTAGACTGGCAATATTGTTGTGTCTGTTGTTGAGCATGTTGCGATGACAATTGAAGAGAATTCCCTGCACATATCTTCATTGGTTGTTTTCATTTATTGGTCGTTTCCTCTGTTCCGAACTTCTTTTCAATTACTTTGGTCATCCTAGATTTCTCTACTCTCTTATGAGAATCCATATGTTTGACTTCTTCTTGAAGATTGCTAGCCTTGCTGAGTAGCTTCTCGAAGGATTTAATGATGAGTCCCTTGAGCATGAAAGCTACTGGCTCATGAATGCTTTTGAGTAAGATCTCAATCGCATGATGTTCTTGTAGCTGAGGTTCACATTTCATGCTAAGGTTTCTCCATCTCAAAATATAGTACACTAAAGTTTCTTTGGGCTTTTGCTTATCTACTACGAGATCTCCAATAGACACATGATAATGTGCTCCGACAAATCTCTTCACGAACAATTGTTCTTGCTCAGCGAACATCTTGACTAATCCATTGGGTTGTTGAACATTCCAATCAAAAGCAATTACTAATAGGCTACTGAAAAACTATTGAAAGAGTAAAGCTTCGTTTCCTCATGTGTTGCCACAACTGTCTCAAAAATGTGCCATATGATTTTTTGGATTTCCACTCCCATCGAATATCTTAAAGTTTGGCGATACAAAACCCTTAGGGTAGGTTAAGTCATCAAATTATTCTAGGTAAGGTCTACCCTTAAAAATCAATGCACCGCCCTTAGATTGGGCTAACGCCTTTCGATCTTGCTTGAACATTTGCTTAAATTATTTTCTGGCATGGCGCTTGGTAGAGAGTCCTTCTTTTGTTGATCATCTCTATTTCCTAATGCAACTTCTCTCCTTTCATCCGTAATATGTATAATCTTTGGTTGATTGACTTCTGGAAAGGCTCACTATGATGGTTGAGACTGTCCCTGAGCTGTGGCCATGACAGTCATGACAATGGCCATCTCTTTCATTCTTTTCTCCATTTGGCTGATTTGCTCATCCCTTAAGAAAATAGCCCTACGTAGCTCATCTACGACATTCTCTTCGACGAGGGATTGAGCATTGCACTAGATGCAACAACTCTGGTCTCAAAGACATGGATATCCATGAAATCTTCCTCGAGGTAATCATTGAAGTCAAAGTCTTCATCATCATTATTGGAAACTCCATGTTCTCAGGCCAATTCAAAAATCTGGACCCTGAGTTGTTCAACCTTTCCTTTAATTTTTTATTCTTGTAGCACCTTAAGATTTAGAGGACTATGCTGGACATCCTCCACTTACTCATCCATCTCACTAGAAATTGCTGCAACAATGTTAGATATTTTGGACCCTTACTTCATTCTATGATCCTGCCCAGTGGGCTTACTAGACTGTATATGTACGGAGACCTTAGGTCCCATGCCTTTTTCTTTGATGGTGATGCCTTGTGATGGAGTGTCTCAGGAGAAACATCGGCATGTCAAAGAGAAGTATGCTCCCCTTGGTGCAGACTAGATACAGTACTGGGTAAGCTCATCGTCTTTTCATTTGGAACTTTAAGAACATCCTTGTGACTAGTAATTGGTAGAATTCTCAGACCTAGATGCAACTTAATTGGTCAACATTCTGCCGGTCTAGTGACGGTAGAATCATTAGCAACCTTGGTGGTATCAACTTTGTTTCCCAAGGGGAGCCAGATAAAAATGCGAGCATGCAAAGCTTCAGTTGATTTATGAGATTGACTGGCAGATCCTACGTCCCATAAAATTTCTTTCTTCAAGCAAGAGGATACTACACACCCCACACATTTAAGTAACTCACCAACTGAACCACCTTCTTTGACAGCTAGTCTCTGAAAAACTGAACAGACATGGGTGATAGGAGCAAANCTGTGGAATCTCAAGTTGAGCAAAGAGAAGAATTTTGAATTTCTAATGGTGAGGATACCTTTTCTAGTTTTCTAAGACTAGTCAATAGAGAAACCTTATGGCTAGACCCTAATGGTGAAGGTACCTTTTCTAGTTTTCTAAGACTAGTCAATAGGAAAGTCCTATGGTAGACCTAGGCTTGGTACATTTTCTAGTTTTCTAAGACTAGTCAGTAGGAAAGTCCTATGGCTAGACCTAGGCTAAAAAAGTTTCTAGACCTCAACCAAAAGTGAGGTCAACAAATGGACCCCCAATAGGTGTGGAGCTAGACCTAGGCTATTAAAGAAGTTTCTAGACCTCAACCAAAAGTGAGGTCAACAAATGGACTTTTGATTTTCTAATAGTGGGGTACCTCTTCTAGTTTTCTAAGACTAGTCAATAGGAAAGTCCTATGGCAAGAAGAATTTTGAATTTCTAATTGTGAGGATACCTTTTCTAGTTTTCTAAGACTAGTCAATAGGAAAGTCCTATGGCTAGACCTAGGGCTAAAGAAGTTTCTAGACCTCAACCAAATGTGAGGTCAACAGTGACATTGTGGGCATCGTGGCTCATCAGCAGGTTGTAGGAAAAAAGTGAGTGTTGGAAATGCCATTGCAGCAGCTTCAAAAACAGAAAACTATAGGGTTAGCTATTTGTCCAATAACTCGTAATCTTAGTGAGAGCACTAAAAATTATCAGAGGTTGATCTGTAAATAGGGTAAGTCTTTATTTAATTTATGGAGATTTTAAGATATTAGTAAAAATAGTTTGAAAGTAGAAAGATTTAATTATTATATAGAAAATTAAAGAGCACGTGCAGCACGACGCAATCTGATTAAATTTGCAAAAAAAGAAATCAAACTCGAAAGGGAAAAGTGAAGTTCATGACCTAGTGTGGGACCAACTTTACAGCGCACAACGCCCAGTTGAAACTATTCCACCAACACACCTGTTGGGGGTCTGACCTCACACAAGGATTAAAAAGTCCTTAATGGCCTCTTAAACCTTCCTTTTCAAGGGTGATTGAATGAAAGTCTTGAACTCCAAAGAAATGATTGTACTTTTCGAAGACAGAAATGGGTAAAGCATGCCGATGGAAGAAGGGTAATTTGGTTCATGAGAGACATGAACACATTTTTGATGTATGAGGATAATATTTCTTGATTTAAATGGAGAGAAAATTTAGTCCCCAACGGAGTCGCCAGAAGCTGTCGACACTATNTAGGTTGAACTGTAAATAGGGTAAGTCTTTATTTAATTTGTAGAGATTTGAAGATATTAGTAAAAATAGTTTGAAAGTCGAAAGATTTAATTAATATAAGGAAAATTAAAATGCACGTGCAGCACGATGCAATCTGATCTAATTTACAAAAAAAACAAATCAAACTCGAAAGGGAAAAGTGAAGTTCATGACCTAGTGTGGGGCCAACTTTACAGCGCACAATGCCCAGTTGAAACTATTCCACCAACACACTTATTGGGGGTCTGACCTCACACAAGGATTAAAAAGTCCTTAATGGCCTTCTAAACCTTCAATTTCAAGGGTGATTGAATGATAGTTCTGAAGTCCAAAGAGATGACTGTACTTTCCCAAGACAGAAATGGGTAAAGCATGTCGATGGAAGAAGGGTAATTTGGTTCATGAGAAACATGAATGCATTATTGATGTATGAAGATAATATTTTCTGATTTAAATGGAGAGAAAATTTAGTCCCCAACGGAGTCGCCAGAAGCTGTCGACACTATTTTACTTGACGANGAAATCTGGGCATCAGTAGCCCTCCGGACCAATCAGCTGCAGCTTCTCCTCTGAGTTCAGCTTAACGGTGCAGTCCTCGAATTTGATTTGATTTCAAATACTAATGGCAGGACAACCAATCATTAAGTCCGATCTTCAACAATCATAAATTATTTTCCCTTAGTAGAGACAGGAACAACAAGCTTAGTATGTGTCACGGTGGCAGTAGTCTTGACCCTCTTATAAGAAGGGAAGTCTTGAGGGCAGTTCAGCTTAAACTCAACAAACGATTCCTGAACCTCTGGAGCCGCGACCTTCATTATGACGAACGGGACTTTCCCGAGAATGACATCGAGATTTTCAAATCCTGCTCCAAACTTGACGGTAGGGGTGACATTGTGGGCATCGCGGCTCATCAGCAGGTTGTAGGAAAAAAGTGAGTGTTAGAAACGCCATTACAACAGCTTCCAAAAGAGAAAACTATAGGGTTAGCTATTTGGCCAATAGTTCGTAATCTTAGTGAGAGCACTAAAAATTATCANCTTTAAAAATAGATATCTTTATCTTTAAACTTTGGAAAAATATTCCAATGATTCCTAAGTGTTTAGGAAATAATTTAGAACATTTTCATAAGTTTAATATTTTTTATGATTTTTTTTATTTTTTTTAATTATTAAAAATAATTAAAAATTGAGTTTTTATTTTAAATATATTTTTATTTTTATTAAATCCCCCTAATATAAAAGAACTCAAAAAACTAAGTTTGATAATTTTTTGAGTTATATTTTGATTTTTAAAAATCACTTAAGTGTTAATTTTAATAATGATCTTTAAAAATCAATTAAAAATATTAAATGATCTCAAAATTCTTTGAAATTTNTTTTAAAAATCAATTAAAAATATTAAACGATCTCAAAATTCTTTGAAATTTTTATGATGAATTCTCTGACTTACAAATTACAGTGGAGAACAAAAATCAAATGATTTTTATCTTTATATTCTAAAAATTAAATATTTTAAGTAAATTGAGGTTTGCTTAAAATAGTGATATTTTGATTTTTAAAAATTATAAAATTATTTTCTAAGACTACTCTGGCTATAGGGAACTCACATGAATATCTGTAGAATTTTCTAAGCCATATGCAATTTTCTATAATTATTTGAACAGAAAATGCTTAAGAACTTAGAAGATTAAGATCTCTATCTAGAGATCTCCTATGCCTTTGGAAAAATGCTCAAATTGTTCAGCTAGACAGAGGCTACAACATATAAAAATTTAGAGTTAATGCATTAATTCCATATGAATGGATCATTGAAAAACCCCTAACCCTAATTTATTTTTAAAAAATAATTTATGCATCAAATTAATGTGAAAATTATTCCACATGGATCTGCTCTGTTCACTGAGCAAGAGGGTATTTTTATTTTATTTTTATGAATTTTCTATGCAAAGATATGATTTTTGAAGTTTAATAGCTATTTTCTGAATTTTTTAAATATCCTATTTATCTATTCAAAAATTTTGAAGTTTAATAGCTATTTTCTGAATTTTTTAAATACCCCTATTTATTTATTCAAATAAGTTTAGGAGCTATTTTCTGAATTTTTTAAATATCCTATTTATTTATTCAAACCGCGGACTGGCTTGGGTTATTTTCTGAATTTATTAAATACCCCTATTTATTTATTCAAACGCGGGCTGACTGGATCCTCNGAAGTTAGCTTAAAATAATGAAGTTCTGATTTTTAAAAATTATAAAATTTTTTCTTAAGACTACTCTGGTCATAGGGAACTCACAGGAATATTTGTAGAATTTTCTAAAGCACATGCAATTTTATTTGAACAGAAAATGCTAGAACTTAGAAAATTAAGATCTCTGTCTAGAGATCTCCTATGTCTTTGGAAAAATGCTTAAATCTAGGGATCTCCTATGTCTTTGGAAAAATGTTCAAATTATTCACCTAGACAGAGGCTACAAAGACCTCCTATGTCTTTGAAAAAATACTCAAAAGACTTAGAAAATTAAGATCTCTGTCTAGAGATCTCCTATGTCTTTGGAAAAATGCTTAAATTTTAGAATTTTCTAAAGCACATGCAATTTTCTATAATTATTTGAACAGAAAATGCATCAAAATTCTTTTTAAAGCACATGCAATTTTCTATAATTATTTGAACAGAAAATGCATAAAAACTTAGAAAATTACACATGCAATTTTCTATAATTATTTGAACAGAAAATGCATAAAAACTTAGAAAATTAAGATCCCATATGCAATTTTCTATAATTTATTTGAACAGGTGCATCAAAACTTAGAAAATTAAGATCTGTGTCTAGAGATCTCCTATGTCTTTGGAAAAATGCTTAATCAAAACTTAGAAAATTAAGATCTATGTCTAAAGATCTCCTATGTCTTTGGAAAAATGCTTTAGAACTTAGAAAATTAAGATCTCTGTCTAGAGATCTCCTATGTCTTTGGAAAAATGCTTAAATCTAGGGATCTCCTATGTCTTTGGAAAAATGTTCAAATTATTCACCTAGACAGAGGCTACAAAGACCTCCTATGTCTTTGAAAAAATACTCAAAAGACTTAGAAAATTAAGATCTCTGTCTAGAGATCTCCTATGTCTTTGGAAAAATGCTTAAATTTTAGAATTTTCTAAAGCACATGCAATTTTCTATAATTATTTGAACAGAAAATGCATCAAAATTCTTTTTAAAGCACATGCAATTTTCTATAATTATTTGAACAGAAAATGCATAAAAACTTAGAAAATTATATCTCTATCTAAAGACCTCCTATATCTTTGAAAAAATGCTTAAATTATTCACCTAGACAGAGGCTACAACATATAAAAATTTAAAGTTNAAGACGAACACATCTATACGATTAAGATGCTATGAAATTAAGCCATTGTAAACATAGAGCTCGCGAAGGCTCGNTTTCTAATTGCACTCTGGGATGTTATTTAACTCAGATAAATGTAGCACTTACTTTAAGAAAGCTACTCCAATGAGGTACAAGCATTGGATTCATGATTACACCAAGTTAAATAGTTCTAAACTGCCAATTAAATATCTTGGAGTTCAGCTAATCAATGGAAGATAAAAGCAAACTCAATTTGAGGATGTGCTGGGAAAAATCTCTACCACTTTATCTTGTTAGTCAAACTCCTTTCTGTCAAATGGAGGCAAAATTACTCTGTTGAAAAGCATGCTAACTACTTTCCCTCCCTATATTCTCCAAATGACCACTATAAAGAAGAGTACTCAACCACAAATGGAAAGGGCTTTTAACAGATTCCTCTGGGCTGGTCAGAGGCATCAACTTCATGGGCTAGCTGGCAAAAATTAGCTAAACCCACTTTGGCTGGTGGAATTGGTTTTGAAGGGTTGTAGCATCTCTTTCAAGATAACCTTTGTAAAATTTGGATCAAATTTAGAAAGCAGCAGTTTCTTTGGGCTAAATTCATGAGGAGTAAGTACTGTAAGGAGAGCCACCCTTGCACTATTGTAAGGAAGATTGGGGACTCTAGACTGGTTAAAATGCTCAAAATCAGGGAGCAAGATGAAGAATTATTTCTCGGGGATCTTGGCAATGGTAAAGTCAATTTATGTCTGGATTCTTGGTGTCCCAAAGAGCTGCTGAAACCCAACACTGATAATATTAACACCCATTTGCAAGTGGTTGACTGCTGGAAGGACAATTCTTGGTCACTACCTTTCCTCAAAACTTTTCTTCAAGAACAGTGTGTTATCCAGATTAGCAAAATCTAGTTTGACAGATCTGGAGCTGATAAATTGGTTTGGCAGGGCTGTGCACATCAAAGCTTAACTAAATTAATTTATATAAAACTCAACTCGTTGAAGCAAAAACCTTGGGCTGATTTATTTTGGCACAAAAGCTTATCCCCTTCTATGCCATTATTCAGTTGGAGAATGCTTAATGAACTCCTCCCAACTGATGACATACTTAAGCTTAAAGACCTGAGATGACCCTCTCAATGTTTTTTATGTGGTAAGGAGGAGGAGTCTGTTCCTCATCTGTTCTTCAAATGCTGCTTTGCCCAGCAGGTTTAGAATAATCAAACCATGTACTTCAACATTAATACTATGCATTTAGAGTGGCTCGATATTCTTTCCTATTTGAGGAGATGGAATTCTATAAAACTTGGAATTGTACCCTTTATAGTGGCCTGGTTCTTTTGGATGGCTAGGAAGAAGGTAAAATTTGAAGATCAGCCTATCTCCATGTCTCATGTAACTAGAAACAACATCTCCTACCTTCATAAATTAATACTGACGGCAGCTTTTCTAACTTGGGTGTTGGTGTGGATGGTGTGTTCAAGGATCATAATGGGCATTGCATACTTTATTTTCAAACTCCTGTTGTTGCCATAGATGCCTTGGAAATTGAGTTAATTGCTATTTATTGGGCTATTACCCGTGCAAAGATGAATCAATGGCATCAATTACTACTTGAAGGGGATTCTCAGATTCTCCTACATATGATACAAGAAAGCAGGCCCTCCTCTTGGCACCATTTACAATGAGCAAAAAGATCCAGGCTCTTAAAAACTCGATGAATATTTAACTCTCTTTGATTTATAGGTGTTGACCTCAATTTTGGTTGAGGTTTAGTTCCTCCTCTTTAATAGCCTAGGGTCTAGCCATAAGACTTCCTAGAAAACTAGACTTGGAACCCTCACCATTATAAATTCTACCCTCTTCTTTACTCAACTTGCAGTTCCACATATTGCTCTCAACCTCTAAATACTTAGTAGGTGGGGTCACTATGGGGAAACTCAAGATGAGTCACCCTTAGGATTGTTGAACCTTAGGGTTGACCCTGGGTCTTGGTCTGGAGCTAAGGCATTCACTACACTCATCTACACCCACATTCACTCACAACCCTGAACTCAAACTTCTAGTCTAGATCCCTTGACCTTTTGGGATACTCATGTAGATGGTCCCCTAAACCTACTAGCCCTAGGGCTATGGTTTGGCTAAGACCACTAT
>JXCR01147282.1:77389-120330 GCA_002079205.1 Phalaenopsis hybrid cultivar
GCATAACTTGAATCTTCCTTAAAATGGTTTACACATTGATCTAATTCCTCTTCTTGCTCGTGTNTTTATCCTTTAAGATAGATACATGATTTTAAGTACAGTGCTCTTTCATTTTAAGCTATGAAAATTATGGGGTCGGTTTGATTTCATACTTCAACGTCCTTCCGAAGCGGGCGACGGGATTTTGATTCCAGTGACCGACAACTTCTTACGGGCAACCCTACAAACAAACCAATCTCTGAAATAACGCCGACAATAGGGAAGGGAATAGACTTACAAATTGGCTTGCCATATCTGACATGTTTACACTGCAATGTGTTGTTTCTTACTCCCCACCTGCTGCACTCCTTTTTTTGTTGGCTGGGGACTATTTTTCTGCTCCACACTTAAGATTTACATCTTGATTCCATGTTTCTTCTGATTTGTTGCCTTGAAGATTATGATAGAGTGGCAGTTGCTGTTTTTGCCACAATTTTTTGTGTTCTTCTTTGGAGACTATTTTTCAGATATATTTTTGTCTTTCTTTTTGGGATCAGTACTTGTAATTTTAGGGGCTATTTTTTCTCCTTTTTTATTTTTTTATTTTGAAAACTTTTGTAACTTCCTTTTCTTTTGATTTTAAACGTGTAGGAAATATATATATATATATATATANTATATATATATACATAAGTTTAGAAAAATATGAAATCAAACTGATCCCGTATCTTTCATAGTTTAAATGAAAGAGCACTATACCTTAAGCCATCTATCTATCCCAAAATACAAGCACAAGATTTGAGGGTGAGGCTCGGTCAAATAAACTAAGAAATATATGGCTTTCGTTTGGTCTGCAAAAATAATTTTATTTGCCTACAAGTTCCCTTATCTATTATAAAGAATTAAATAGGGTTTATATTAAGTTGGGTTTGGAAAAAGCTTCTTATAAGGGCGAGCCTCTATAGTTAATTACTTCTTAGATAACCGCGGTCACCTAAGAAAACTCTTGATAAAAATCAGGGAATATTATCTTCAAAGAGGTAAAAAAGATAGGATTTTTCAACGAGATCAGACAAAGAGGTGTGAAAAGGGAATGGCTCAAATTTGAAACATTTATTGTAGAATCCAATGGAGGAAGAACTAGGGGATGTCACAGATCTTGAGGAGAACGTCAATGACTTCCCAAACTATCCTACTATTTGGCTTCCATTTTGGAGAAATTATTTAAATGTTTCATCCTACCAATTTTATTAATTAATTTGGGATTACATTCGTGCAAAAAAAATTATGCATATAGCCTAGAAGATGTGAGGATTTAGGTCGAGACAAATGACAACCTTGAAATCCTAAGATGAGTTAGGGCTTATATTGTATAGCAGAACCATACAAAGGCTTAAAGATGAGTTGAGGATTTATGTTGCATAAGCAAACAACCTCAAAATCCTATGCTTTGTTTTTTTAATTTTAAGGAAATATATGCAGTTGTAGATCCTCTTGCTGATGAAGACGGTCGTGCTACCAATAGTGCTAGCTCCAAGCTCCTCGGTGTGACGAGTTTAAGCTTTCTAATGTGTCAGTTTATAATGTCAAATCAAATGTCCCTATGGTTTTGGTTCCTTAAATATTTTAGGGCGTGTTAAAGTTGATTAAAGTGACACCAGTTAGGATCCTACGGTTCTCTCATTCCGGTACCACTAGTTTCTTTCGGATTCACTTAGTCAAAATGAATTTACAAAAGTCAACTCAATGAGTTCCATACTTTTATTTAAACCATGGGAAATCTCATTAGCAACCATATGTTACCTCCTCCTAGAGACATCTTAATTTATTTGTAATTATGGTTTTTTAATGTTTAATATTAAATTTTAAGTTGTCTTTATATTTTGAATGTTGTGGCTGTGAATTTTATCTTGATTAGTTTTAGTTTTAGTTTTTATTTTATGACTATCTTAGCAGTTTTTGTTTTCATGCAGGGTGACACGTTGTTAATATTCAAGCTTGAGACAATAAGTATAGAAAGGTAAATGAATTAATTTAAAAGCGTACCCGTTGATTTATCTCGTTCCTCCACCTGAAAGGTTAGTACTTGCAAGGCACGTATATAATTTTGCAGGGAATTTAAATTATAGGAGTAGATGAAGGTTTAGCTATGAAACCCCAAGTTATGACGTTATTGGATCTAAAAAGATTCTAGTAGATGATTTTAGAACAAGATAATTACAAGTCTAATTTGCTCTTCAGAATGTCCAATGGATTTGAAAGTGCTCAAGGCTTGACCCTGGACCACTTTGAAGATCTTTTAAAAAAAATTGAGTTCATTCTGAGCTTATCATATTGTTCTATTACTCATCAAAGGTTAAAGTGTAACTACCTTGTTACTTAGTGAAACCTAACAATTGAATTATCCTGACTATAGGATACCCAATTAATTAATTGATGTTTCATTTAAGAGTTATGTGAGTGGGTGCCCCTAAAGCAAGTTTAGGTCATTTAAGATTGTGGTGCCCACAATTACGATCAGGCTTGTAGAGTTTAAATATGTTAATCACCAATCATGTCATCTTCTAAATCCAATCGATTGAGTTTAGGCATTGAGCCCAGGTCACTACTAAGCCATTAACTATCATGATACATGGCAAGGTGATTATAAAAAATTTTGATTAAAGTTATATGTATTCTTATTAAATGATCACATCATCCTTAACTTTGGGCTTGAGAAAAATAAATTATGACCTCTTCTATCTTAAGCCCATCACTCAAGAATCATTTGATCTTAGTTGACTTCCAAGTCATGATTATTAGGAGAGTATTGATTTTGTTAACATTGTGCAAGGGTGGTGAGTGAGTTTCTACCTTTTAATCTCATTGTATTTCAATCATCCAAACATATTTATTAAGATCAAAATTACCCATTCTCCCTTGGTTAATCCTTAAATTTTGATTAAGGTACCAAAGTCTAAAATGACTATTTTGCTCATGGGGCACTTCACCTCATAACTCATTAACCACAACTCAAATGACTTTGAGCATTTTGAGTATCATATCCATGAGGTAATTACAATATAAGAGGAGAATATGTGGGCTTCTTCAAAATTTAATTTAATTTAAATATTTATTTAAACCCAAAAAATAGGCATTTTTAGAAATTAATTTATTTAACTTTCCATGATAATTCTTTTTATGAGAAAATTATTGGAGGATTCCCTAGGTCAGAGAAATACTTAAACGAAATTTCATAATTTTTAGAATTAAATTTTTTTCTTATTAATTAATTTTGGATCAATTTCAATGATTTAATTAAATAGAAAGTAGTGTTTTAATTACAAAAAATATTTTTATGTTTTTTTTAGACTCCTCAGAGTTCAGAAAACTCAGAGAATCAAACTTTGTATTTTTATAATTTTTAATTTATTCATTGTAATTATTTTAATGGGAAAAATAGGGAAAATTCATTTTTAAGCTTTTAAAATTTACTTTAATTTAGGAAAATTAAAAAAAAATATTTTAATGAGTCCCTAAGTGATCACGAAACTATTAGGAATATTTTGAAGTATTTTGATATTTTGGAATTTTAAATTATTTTAAATTATTTTTAAATTCAAAATAAAGCTAAAAAATTAAGTATTTTCTAAAAAGTAATTTTTATTTCTCCCAAGTTTTCCCGATCACTACAAACTCAGAAAACTACTTTTCATAATTTTCTCATGTGTATTTAAGTTAATATAATTATTTTTGTATAAAAATACAAGGTTTCTTAGAAGATCAACTTTAATACTCAAACATAATCAAATAATTTTCAATTTTTTACAATGGACAAACATGATTTTTATGAACAATGTGGGATTGATTTTTTCAATTTTTGATAAGTATAAAATTTACATAATTTAACACAAGCTATTTACATTTAATTAAGTATAGAAATTCACAAGATAATTTAAGATCTCATGATATTTTTCCTAGACTTCTCTGACCAAAAGAAACCAACTAAAATTATTCCCTTAATTTCCCAAATGATATATAGATTTATATAATTAAAATAAGCCAAAATAGCCTCCCTAGCTTAAAAATTTGGGTTAGAAGCATAGAGATGCCCTCTAACCTTGGAAAAATCAGAGGACATATTTCTGTCATGAGGAACAAACCCTCAAAATTTCAAGCCATGATCAGCAATGTTTGATCATAATGAACTAAAATACTCTAGAGGGTATTTAGATCATTAAAAATTAGGGAATAAGACAATAATTTTTATTTTTACTCCACATTATTTTCCTCTGTTCAGTAAGTAAGAGGGTATTCTTATTTTATTTCTATGATTTTTCTAGAGAAAGATATGGATTTTTGAAGTTCAGGTTTTTAAATTAATTAAAAAACCCCTATTTTACTACTTATCCAACGCGACGCTGACTTGATCCTAGGCAGCTCCGAAAGAACACGAGGTGCTCCGCCATTTGATGCTGCCAGGCACATATCTACCACACAGACCATGCTTTATGGACCATATCTTCGTTTAGCTTCATCAAGACAGTCCTATGGATAAACACGCGATTGGACGACATCCGTTCATCATTCCCAAGTGACCTACAAGAGAACCATTCACATTAAAACCTTAAGATCTTTAAATTGAATCAACAAAATCACATGGGGTTTGTTTAAAAACCTTCATCTACTCACGACGAACATATCTATACGGTTTATACGGTATGAAACACAATAAATAAGTATAGAGAATCAAAATAGGTTCGGGCTGAGGTTAGAGCTTAAAACTCTTGGCAGAGAGAGGAGGCCTCAATCAAATGGTTATGGTAGCTTCGTCCAACGATCCTCCGGATGACGTCTCAAGCCCTGGTGAATTGTCTAGATATGATTTTGATCTACTTGAATTTCAAGTGTTGGTCTAGATCTATCCTAGAGGTTGTTTCAGAGGGAGCTTTGATGGGGAATCAATTCCTCTTGCTCTAAGGATGGTGTGTGCATAATTAATTTGAGTTTGCTGAACTGTGGAGGGTTGTCCTAGTTTGAGCTGAAAGTCTGAGCTCAAAATTGGGCTGTCACAGTGGGAATCAGAGGGGGAAGATGGTTGGATTAAGCTTAGGGTGCTTGGAGACTCTCTGGTGAGATTTTGATAAAGTTTCCTCAAGGAATTGGAACTCTCTTCTCTTTGGCCATGGATGGGCTGAAGAGCTCTAAGGAGCCATTAAGATGAGCAGGCCTCTAAGGATGAAATTTAGTTTAATTTATTGGTGAAGGCTCTTGGTTTTAGAGTTTTCTGGTTAGTAGGCTGGCTAGCAAGGCCAGGGGTGGTGGTCAGGTTGTCAAGTGAGCTAGGGAGTGGGTTAATTATGGTTAACCCTCAATGACAATTGATGACGGAGGAGATATTTTGGTTAAGGCCCAAAAATGGGATAAAATCTCTCAAATTAGGGGACCCTTGGTCCATAGCTCACTTGAGTGGTTTAAGTAGATTTAACCTGGTCAATAGGGTGTGTTTAGTGACTGTGGTGACATCAATTTCGCTACTTTAGCATGGCTAAGTCAATTTTGGTGCATGGGTTCAATTTTGGTCAAAAAATGACTAGAAGTTTAGTTTGGGTTAGGCTAGCCATGACATTGAACTCAATTGATTGATTAATATTATGTAGATGATTGTCATAAGAAGTTTATAAACTATTTGGAGTGAGTTTGAATTGGTTTGGAGGTTAATTTTGGAGAATTTTGGGCATTTAATCCATCTAGGGGTGTTGGGTTACACTTAGGTTTAGGTTGGGCTAAGTTGAAATTGATGGTTGAAAAAGATCCATATGAATGTCATAAAGAGTTCTCAACTTCAATCAAGTGTCAATTTTGGAGTTAGGGCATTCAATTTTGTGGAATTTGGAGACAGCCATTTTGGGGCAAAATTGGGGATATTAGATTTGGGTTAAAATTTAGTGAAATTGAGGCTTGACCAAGGTTAATTGAGGGTCCAATTTGATGTGTAGGGTTGTTAGGAAGAATTTGGGATTCAAATTGGGGCAATTGAGTTGATCATATGGTTCAATTAGGTGACATGAAGTAATGGGGTCAAATTGGGGGTTTTGTTTTGGATTAGAATTGAGCTCAAAGCATGGGTTAATTAGGCTTGGATTTGGCCTGAATTCATCATATAGAAGATGAATTTGAATTTAGAATTAAACTTGGGGAGTATTAGGGCCAAATTGATGGACATTTGAAGTGAATTTGAGGAAATTTGGCCTTTGAAGACAATTTCGGGGTTTTAGTTCAAATGGTCAAATTGGCCCTAATACTCCCCAAATTGAAGTGAATTTGAGGATTCAATTGAAGGGACCAAATTGAATTTGAGGACATTTGAACTGATTGTGGATGTTTAGGGAAAGTTTGGTCCACAAAGGGTATTTTTGTAATTTTGGCAATTTGAGGGTATTTTAGTGATTTTAGAAATTTTGGGTAGTTTTTGGTAATTTGGGTTTTTTGAAATGGTTTTTGAACAAATTTGGGTATTTTGGGTGACATTGGGAATTTTGGCCAAATTTAGGGTGTGTGGTTATTCAGGTAATTTGGGTGGATTCGGGGCAAAAGACCAAGTTGGATATTTTAGTAGAATTGGGGTGCCAACTACTTTATATGAGTTATGGACCAATGAAATCCCCATTTGGGTCCTCTATGTGCTAGTCCTAGTTAAACCCTTTCCTAAGGCTAGTGGGTCTAGGAAACCATCTACCTGAGTGTCTCACAAGATCAAAGGATCAAAGTCAATACTTCTAGGTTTAGGGTTGCAAGTGAATATAGGTGATAGTGACTGTAAGTTAGTGAACTAGCTTCAGACCAACACACAAGATCAGCCCTAAGGTAAAGCAGTCCTATGGGGACTCTCCTTGAGATCCTCCATACTAACCCCACCTACTAAGTGCTAGACTATAGGAACAATATGTGGAACTTCAAGTTGAGGAAGGAAGAGTTTAGAATTTTTAATGGTGAGGATTGCTTTTCTAGTTTTCTGGGAATAGTCAATATGAAAGTCCTATGGCTAGACCCTAGGCTTACTAAAGAGGAAAAACCAAACCTCAACCAAAAGTGAGGTCAACAAAGCTTCATCGATTGGCTTTGACATTAATGATCAACCAGTAGCAACGTCAATTATTGATCTAAAAGATCCTAAGAACCCATTATAAAAAGGTCGAATTATTAACCAATCTGGCAACGCATGGTCTGGACACTTTATAAGGAAATCTTTAAATATTTCTCAGGCTTCATAAATTGATTCCCCTTCAAACATATAAAAAGATGTGATATCATTTCTAAGTTTAGCAGTTTTTGATGTTTCAAAAATTTTAAATAAGAATTTTTGTGATAAATCTCCCCATGTTCTGATAGATCTAGGTGCTAATGAGTTTAACCGCATCTTAGCTTTATTCCTTAGTGAAAAATGAAAAGTCTATGTCTTAAAGCATCATTTGACACACCATCTTATTTAAATGTAGCATACAATTCTAGAAAACTACCAAGGTGTAAATTAGGATCTTCCATTGTTGTTCCTCCAAACTAATTATTTTTTACCATTTGGATAATAGCAAGTTTAAACTCAAATGATTTAGCATCTATAGCAGGGTTTTTTATCCTTACATGAATTTCATCTGCTGTAAGATTAGCATAATCTCTTAAAGTACTCAGATGATGCTCGTTTCCATTTCCAACATTATTTAAATTGCAGGCCATTTTGCTAAAATAATCTTTCACTTTTTGTTATTTTCAAATTTTTCTTTCACTACACATAAACAAAATAAAGCAAGTAATTAATAAAAAACAAGCAAACACACCTAAAAGGAAAATGTTCAAACTAAACTCAAGCACTCTCTCTCTCTCTCTCTCTATATATATATATATATATATATATATATATATATATATATATATATATATATATATNATCAACAACACCAAAAACTTGATGCGGTGTAGATTTAGTGTGTAAATTTTACACATATTTTTCAATAGTACAAAATTACAAATGTAATATAATCCAAAAAAATACATTTTATGAAAATAATTTATCTTTTAAAGATCTTTATAAACTGCCAAATCCTATTAAAATCAATGCAAGTATACATATCACTCAAGTAATAAAGGGCTTTAATAGAATCCTAGATATCGTTCGCACAGAGAAGTTGGAAAATCTTTTAATTAAGTTTTTGAAATTGGTTTATGATTACAAATACAAAAACAAAAGTAAAGTGTGAAGTTTGAATGTTAACTACTAAGGTAAATGCTTCATAAAATGCAGTTGAAAATCAAAGTTAACTAACTAAGAACTAACTTTCAAAACTAAAATTATGAAAACTAAATAAAGTTTTTGTTTTCACGAAAAGTTCAAATTTTAGAAAAAATCCTTCCACTTTACAATGAGTATATGGATTGTGAAGGAATTGAAATCATTTGAAAATATACAAAAAGAATTGCTTTGTTCCAAATAGGAGCAATCCTATTCTTTACCTTTTTTGAGTGTTATAAAGAATATTGACTAATCCAGAGTTTGGTCCCTAATTCTGTGGTTAGGCTGGGAGGATACCGGCTGCCACTTTAGAGCTCCTACTACTCTCTAACTTGAGGGCTAACAATCTTGCATCAGTTTCCAATCTACTAGACTAGATTGTGGATTATAATTTGTCACCTGAAAATGTCCAATTCTGCATCCAATAAAGTATATTTGCTTATTTATTTGTATCGAATCCCATGGATGACATACTCTCCCATGAAATCAAATGTAACTCCCTTTATGTTGTATAAATCATATCCCTTTTTAGAACATAAGTTTATCAATAAGTTTTAACATTTCATTTGGCCAGATTGAAAAGTAAATAAAGATCGGAGTTTAAATCATAAAAAATTATTAACATTTCAAACTGTAAAAAAAAATCACTTCTTCACAAAACCATATCTCAATGTAGGGAGAAGGATAAAGAAGACTACTCAAAATTCATGCGAAGGATACAAAAAAATTCAAATTTCTTATATAAAGACAAGTTTACAAAATAAAGGAAATAAAAGAGACAGCTTATCTCGCAATCCTTCCCAAGCAAATCCCGACAATTTCTCTCCAAGGCTTTCTCTTATTACAATACCACTCATCTCTCCCTTAGAAGTGTAATGAAGAATAAATCTCTTTCTTTCCCTCTCCTCTTACAACACTAGAAGAAAATCTCATTTTCTCTCCTCTTGCTTCTACGTCAACTTTCTCTCTCTCCCTTTCTCGTACCTCTCAACTCTATGAAGTCTTATCCCTTATTTTTGGGATGCCTCCTTTGAAAAGAATTCCAAATTCCCTAAAAAATTTCTCTCAAAAAGTCAACTCTTTTGAATTCAAAAGATATGTCATTTGATCAAAGAGACATATCCCTTCATAAAAGAACCTTCCAAAGTGTATAGATGCATTGAATTTAACCAATAGGTGTGTAGAACAAGTGTCCATTTGAAAATTCATGCAAAATTCATCTAGAACAGCCCTAATTTGTAAAAAGTCATCTCTGGCGCATCATGCACAGGTTCTCTGTCAAATGGCGCTTCATGCACCGATCTGGCAGATCATGTGCCAGAATCCCAAAATTTGTTGTTTTGGCCCCAAACTTCGTCCTTTCTACCTTTTTTGCTCCAAATACCTAAAAAAGATATACCTGCAACAAAAATATTAAAATACTTGTCTTTATAGTGCAATATCATCAATAATAAACCTAAAATATGTACTTAAAATAATATATTATTTTTGTGTATCAATAGTTCAATGCAGCTCTATCACACTCAATGTGAAGCCCTAGGTCAAGGTTTAGAGGTAGGGGAGGACCCAAGTAGTAAAAATGGAGTTTTGTTGCATGATCATGTGGTTTTTTAGGCAATTAGGCATTTTCGGGAATTTGGCGCATCATGCGCCAACGCCTAAATTTTCTTAGTTTTCATTTTCTGTGAAAATTTTCTCCATTATGCTTTTCTTCTACCTCTAATTGACTCTAATGAAAACTTATAAACATAATTAAACATTACTTTAACATCTTTTTTCACAAACAAGACGAATCTCACTTATATATTATAAAATCCGTGTTATTACAAACTAACATTTATCAAGCTAACAAACATCTATTTCAGTGTTTTAAGCAAAGCAAAATATCCCAACACTGAAATCTGAACATATAAATTCCAAACACAAACATTGATATGGTTTAATAATAAAATTAAATCCAATTCAACATAACAAACAACTAAAACAAGCAGTACAAAATAAAATGTTCTGTGCATAGATTAAGTTCAAAATTCTTCTTCACTATCGTCCTCCTGGATATCTCCCATAGATTGGTAGTGCACATACAAGTTGTAGAAGAGTTGATAAGGAAACTCATTAGTCTAATCCTCCTGAATCCAAGCATGTTTCTTGAACATACGTACCAGGCCATCTTCAATACGACCAATATGCTTAAAATTTTCGTTAAGTCACTAATCCAAGTGATCCAACATTTCAGAAATATTCCAAATTGCATGCATAGAATTCTACACCTCTTTTTTATCTTCTTGATCCTTTTTAAAAGTGCATTACAACTGAAGTAAGGTTGAATAGGTGATGATATTTGGGATTCCTGAGCCATCAGTACATTCATATCGTTTTCATCTCCCACTCTAATATAGTTGCAATAGACGTCTGGATCCATTGGCTTCCACAAAAGAAGCACTTTTTCCCAACTCTCATAAGGTACTTGCGATTGACTACATAGTAGGAAGATAGTGGATGGATGTCCAAGTCCAGTTGCAGACCCATTTACAATCAAACCCAAAACTGATTTCACAATGATTGCTCCAATATCAATAGGTTTTTCGGTTTGAATAAAGTAGTTTAAAATATCACTCTCCTTAGTTACCTTACTGATTTTTATAGTAGGTAGTAATTTCAATACAATAAAGAAGTGTCATGCCTCCCAATTTGCATCTTCAGTTGTAAGGTACCGATTGAGTTCATTCATATTATCTCTTGTAGTGGTAAAATTCACGTAATGGCTGATAGACACATTTTCAATCATAAACATCTCGTTTATTCTTGAAGGAGTGAATTGCACAAACCTACCTTGCACATAGATAATTCCTTGGTTTTATCCATGTAGACTTACATAAAACTCATTCACCACAAGGACAACTACAGTGGTCGTAGTGTAAGAAATCACTTCCCAACGTCTCTGCACAAAAATCTCTTCAAGTCGAGTATTCGTTGTATTGAATCCTCGATTCACAAACCCCTTTCTTTGATTAGTCTCTTCTTCAGTAGAACATGATCATGCAACTTCTGCACATTGATACTGAGGAACTTTCACCAATTGGAAATCCCAAATCTAGTGGAATTTGTAGAGTGGGATGCCATTGGAGTTGAAATCTTGTGACTCCTGCCTCATTTCCCCCCTAAAATGGACTTTGCAATCAGTTTTTGGGAGTTATAAGGAGAAGAACCCGCAAAAAATATCCAAAAAAAACCTTTTGAAATGTTTGAAGTCATTTTAATTGCCTTGGGGCATCATGCACCGATTCTTGAGCATCATATGCCATCTCTCTAGAATTTGGCGCATCATGCACCAGTTCAAAAAATTGTCATTTTTTATTTCAATAAAAAAATCTCAAATCTTCCATAAAATTAGGTAAATAAAGATATTTCTTAAATTATTTTTTAAAAGACAGGGACTCTATGTTTCTAACAAAGGCTCAAAAAGCAAAATAAACAATGATATGTATGGGTTTCCCCCAAGAAAGCGCTTGGTTTAATGTTCCCTAGCCCGACATTCCCAGTCTTTATTCCGGGCGACCCAACATTATAGTTTCTTTTAAAATTGGTCTTTGACCATCAAAAAATGGTTTAAAAATCTTTCCAGTCTTAGGATTTTCAATAATAACATCTCCACGAGGTTAGACTTTTACAACTTTGAATGACCATTTTCACCTAGACTTCAGTTTTCCAGGAAACAATTTCAATCTTGTATTGTATAATAAAACTTCTTATCCAAGTTTAAGTTCTTTTTTCATTATCTTCTAATCATCTCATTATTTCATTCATTCTTTATAAATCCTAGCTTTATCGTAAGATTCGTTCCTAATTTCTTCAAGCTCATTCAATGACAATAATCTTTTCTCATCGCCGTCTTTTAAATTTAAGTTGAATTCCTTAATAGCCCAATAAGTTTTATGATCCAATTCTACAGGCAAGTGACAAGTCTTCCCAAAAATAAATCTATAAGGGGAAATATCTATAGGTGTCTTATAATCTATCCTATATGCCCAAAATGTAGTATCTAATCTAACAGACCAATGCATTTTACTAGGATTTACACTTTTTTACTAAATTCTCTTAATTTCATGAATAGATAGTTCTACTAAACCACTTATCTGGGAAAAATAAGTAGCTGCAATTTTATGTTCTATATTATGACTTTTTAACAATCTTGTAATTGTTGTATTTCTAAACTGAGATCCTCCATCGGTAATGACTACTCTAGGCATTCTACATCTTGTAAAAATATTTTTTATTAAAAATTTTGAAATACTCCGAGCATCACATCAAGTTAAATTAATTGCTTCAATCCATTTTGAAACATAATCCACTGCAATGAATATATATATATATAATTCCGAATGATGCTATAAATAGTCCCATAAAATCCAATCCTCATGCATCAAAAATCTCAATTTTCAAATTAAAATTTAGAGGCATTTTATCTCTTTTTGAAATATTACCTACTCTTTGACAACAATCACATGATTATATATATATTAATTTCTCTAAATAGAGTACGCCAATAAAATCCAGATTGCAAAATTTTAACAATAGTTCTATCATTCTCAAAATATCCTCCAAATTCAGAATCATGACATTTTTGAATAATTTCCTGCATTTCTTTGTCAGGCACACATTGTCTCATTAATAAATCCTTGCATTATTTATATAAATAGGGTTCATCCCAAACTAAATACTTTGCATCAAGAATGAATTCTATTCCCTTTGTTCTGTAAATCAATAGGGTAAAATGCCACTAACAATATAACTTACAATATCAACATATCAAGGAATTTTCCATCCTTTTATAGTATAAAGTTGTTCATCAGGAAAACTTTCAATAATTTCTTTTTTCATGTCAAGTATTTTTTTTTGTTCTAGCCTAGATAGATGATCAGCAATTTGATTAGCAATCGCTTTCTTATTGACTATTACAAAATCAAACTCTTGCATCAGAATTACCCATTTAATTAATCTTAGTTCCGCATCCTTCTTTTGTATCAAATATTTAATCACCAAATGGTCAGTATGGACAACACATTCAACCCTAATTAGATATGAACTAAACTTATCAGAAGCATCCACAATGGCTAAAAATTCCCTTTCAGTGGTGGTGCAATTAATTTGAGAATCATGAAGAGTCTTATTAGTAAGTATATAACTTAAAAATTCTTATCATAGTTCTGCCCTAATACGACTCCTATTGTATAATTACTAGCATCACACATCAATTCAAAAGGTTTCTCCCAATCAGATGAAACAATTACAAGAGCAGTGATCAATTTTTCTATGAATGTTTCAAAGGCTTTAAGGCAATCCTGGTTGAAATCAAATTTTATATCTCTTTTCAAAAGTTGGCATAAAGGTTTAGTAGTTTTTTAAAATAATTTAATATATCACTTGAAAAGCTCCTAACTCAACTTACATTAGTAGGCGGAGGTAAGTTTGATATAACCTGAATTTTTGCAGGATCTACTTCCATGCTATTTTCTGAAATTTTATGCCCAAGCACAATTCCTCTTACAACCATAAATTAACATTTCTCTCAGTTCAATAGGAGATTAGTCTTTTTACATCGTTCAAGGACATTCTCTAAATGATTTAGACATATTTCAAATGAATTTCCAAACATAGAAAAACCATCCATAAAGACTTCAATCACTTTTATCAATTAAATCACTAAAAATCGATATCAACATCTTTGAAATGTTGCAGGCACATTACATAATCTAAAGAGCATTTGCTGAAAAGCAATAGTTTCATAAGGACTAGTAAATGTTGCTTTATCTGATCCTCCAGAGCTATTAGCATTTGATGATAATCGGTAAATCCATCTAGAAACCAAAAATTTCTGTGCCCAGCCAGCCTATCCAACATTTGGTCGAAAAAGGGTAAAGGAAAATGATCCTTCATGGTTGCAGAATCTTTCCCGGGCTTCATAAATTGATTCCCCTTCAAACTGACAAAAAGATGTAATATCATTTCTAAGCTTAGCGATTTTTTAAGGTGGGAAATATTTAGATAATTTTTTTTTGATAAATCTCCCCATGTTCTGATTGATCTAGGTGCTAACAAGTTTAACCACATCTTATCTTTATCACTTAGTGAAAAAGGAAAAGTCTAAGTCTGACGGCATTGTTTGACACTCCATCATATTTAAATGTAACAAAAAATTCTAGAAAACTAGCAAGGTAAAAATTAGGATCTTCAGTTGGTGTTCCCCCAAAATGATTGTTTTGAACCATTTGGATTATATCATGTTTATGTTCAAATGAATTGGCAGCTGCAACAGGGTTTTTTATACTTAAGTAAATCTCATATATTGTAGGATTATCATAGTCTCGTAAAAGATGATGTTCATTTTCATTTCCAGCATTACTCAAATTGTAAGACTTTTTGCTACTATGGTCTATCTCATTTTGTTGTTTTCAAACTTTTCTAATTGTTCTTTCTAACTAAAAAATGTAAGGTACTAAATTTTTAAATCTTACCCTATGCATAAATAAATTCAACAAGTAATTTTTAAAATAAGCAAACACACTTAACTAAGAAAATATTCAAAATAAAGTCCAATCACTCTTAATTTTTTAGTTTTTTTTTTTAAGTTTTTAAAATAAGAATACTATAATTTATAAAATAACTTACAACTACTTTCAGTTACTTCCCTGACAAACACTCCAAAAACTTGTATGTGTGGATTTAGTGTGTTAGTTTTGCAATTATTTATTAATATTACAAAATACAGATGACAGATACAATAGTAAATATGCAAATTAATCCTAACAAAATAACTTCAATTAAAAATATTTTTATCTTTTAATAATCTTTAAACTGTCTTATCGCCTTTAAAAATAAGGCAAGTATATGTATCACTCAAGTAATAAAGAGCTCTAATGGTGTCCTAGATATCGATCCCACAGAGAAATTGGAAATGCTTGTAAAAAAGTTCTTAAGGTTATAATGTGAAGTATTATTTTAAAACTACAAAAAGTTAAGTGCAAATTTTTAATACTAACAAGTGAATGTTAATTAAAATGCAGTTGAAAGACAAATTTATCTAAACTAAATGCTAAACTTTCAAAAGTGAATTTACAAAATTTAAAACTAGGATGTTGTGACGGAAGGTTCAAATTTAAGAAAGCATCCATCCCCTTTACAATGAGTATAGGGTTTGTGAAGAAATTAAAATCATTTGAAAATATATATAAAAACTATTTTTTGCCAAATAAGAGCAATCATATTCTTTATCCTCTTCCGAGTGCATAAGGAACAATGTCTAATCCAGAGTTTTGCCCCTAATTTTGTGGTTAAGCTTGGAGGATACTGGCCGCCACTCCAAAGATCCCACTACTCTCTCCCTTGGTGGCTAATAATCTTGCATAAGTTTCAAATAAACTGGACTAAATTGGGGATTTTAATCTGTCACCTTAAAATCTCCAATTCTGCATCCAACAAATTATTTTTCCCTATTTATTTGCACCTACTTCCATGGATGAAATACTATCCCAAGAAATCAAATGTTATTGTCTCCTTGTTGTCAAAATCATAGCCCTTTCATAACATATGTTTATCAACAAATTTTAACATTTCAATTGGCCAGATCAAAAAGTAAATGAAGATTGGATTTCAAATCATCACAATATATTGACATTTAAAACCCTCTGAAACAAAATCAATTCTTCACAAAACTATATCTCAAAGTAGGGAGAAGGATAAAAAAAACTACTCAGAATTCATGAGAAATATACGATAAAATATGGATTTCATATATAAAAATAAGTTTACAAAACAAAAGAAATAAAAGACAACTTATCTCATAATCCTTTCCAAGCAAACTCTTACAAGTTCTCTCCAAGCCTTTCTCCCTTTACAAGCACTCTTAATTCTCTCTTAGAAGTGTAATGAAGAAGAAATCTCTCACCTTCCCACTCCTCTTAGAATCTTTGAAGAAAATCACCAAGCCCTTGACTTTCACTCTTTCTCTCTTTAACTCTCCTTCTTCATGCCTCACACCTCACACCAGCTAACTCCTCTTTTTGTCTTCCTTTACTAAAGGTTGCCTCCCTCCAAAAAGAATTCAAAATTCCCTCCAAAATTCTATCCAAAAGTCAACTCTTTTGAATTAAAAAGACATATCCACTGGTCCAAGAGACATATCCCTTCATAAAAGAACCTTCCAAAGTAACTATATGCACTGAATTACTCCAAGGGGTTTTTAAAGCTAGTTCCCTTTAAAAATTTGAAGAAAATTTGTCTCGAACCACCTTAATCTGCAAAAAGTCATCCTTGGCACAACATGCGCCAACTCTCTGTCAAATGGCGCATCTGGCGATAATCTGGTTTATCATGCGCCAGTTTGCTAAAGACCACGCTGTTTTGAGTTTTGCCGCATCTGGTATCAATCATGCTCATCTGGCGCTAATCTGGAACATCATGTGCTAGAATTTAAATCATCTATAGTTTGGCTCTAAATTTTGTCCTTTTTGCGACTTTTGCTCCAAATGCCTAAAATTGTTATACTTACAACAAAAATATAAAAACACTCTTCTTTAAAGTATAATATCACCAAAAATAAACATAAAATATATACTTAAAATAACATATTATTTTGGAATATCAGCTCCTAACAAGTTGGTCCACTTGAGAGCGTTCAAAGTTGGTGATCTTGTACTCATTCTCAGAAGAACTATTCTTGCACACCGCACGATAGGTGGAAATATCAAACCATTTTAGGAGAGACCATTTGTCATAGAGAAGGTCTATTCAGGAGAATCTTACCAGCGGGTGGATTTCTGAGGCGAAAGGTCTATGTTGCCTATCAATGGCCGATATTTAAATATGTACTACACAACATGATATTGCTTGAAATGAATTTTTGAAAATTTTACTTGTTCTAGGGTTATTTTTTTTGCAAGCATCTATGAATGGGTTCAAAATTTTGTAATAGAATTGACCTCAATAAAATAAAAATTTGAATTTCCCTACCTTAGATTCCTTTATTTTAATTTTTAAATTTCATTAAATTAAATTAAGAAAATAAAATACTTGCACTTGCATAAATTCAAAACTTCTTTAATAACTAATTTGTTGTTATTCTCATTCATTATGAATTTTAACGCACTGGTGTTTTTCTATCTTTTGCAAAAAAAGATTGTAACTGAAGCTAATTTTTTCCCACAAAAGATGGCTTGAATCTCAGAATAAAGGAAGAATGAACAGCCCATGGAGGCATCGTGGACTTTTACCTGGACTACGGTCACGTCAACGTAGACAATGAGGGCCCCTGATGAGCATAGTCAGCCACCAGGAGACAGAAGGGCTACCATCACTACTGAGATTTAGTACTAAGGAAGACTCCTCATTGAAGAGTAAGAAATTAGAGAAGGTAAAACATCAAATGGAAGGAACCAACCATTTACAGTCCATCATCACCGCACCGACAGGAAACTTGATCAGTGGCACTGAAGAAAGAGTGTTGGATGCATTGCTTAGAAGGACACAATGCTGTAATGCTAATTGTCGTAAGCATAGAGTTTTCCTACATCAGAAGAGAAGGCATATAAAAGAAGTACAGGTGACATTTACCGTGATTCCTGAGGAGGGAATCTGTTATCGATGCACGAGGGTAACCTCTACCAGTCCACCCATCACTGAAAATGGGTAAGAGTTTCTCACGGAGCCGACACCGTTAGAGATTCCAGATGAGCTTTTTATGGGTTTCCCAATGCGCAACGACGACATTCCAAGATAAGTATCAACAACAGGGGCATTTGTAGAGTGCCCAGAATGTAACGTCCTCTACTTTGAGCATTACTATTCCTTCTAGGAGCACACACCTACCGACGTAGGGTGTTGAGAGATCGAGCACAAGGATTCTGATTCATACATCCCACTATATACAGAGCCGATGTATACATAGTTTCCCATAGAGATTTAAATGGGGGAGCAACCTCAAAGACCATGAAGTATTCCTAACGCAAAGTTCAAAGTCAAGAAAAGAGAATTTGATTTTTTATGAGGAAATTCAAGGGAAACTTGTTAACATCTTAAAAGGTTTGGAACTATACACAGGGATTTTCTCTCAAAGTGATGAGAGGAGGATTCTCGACTGCATGTTCGACTTGAGGAACTTAGTCCGGGCTGCTATAACTTTATTAAGGACATGCTAGGAAACCGCCCGAGTATTCAAAGATATGACGAGGTGGATCCTCTGTATTCTGCAATAAAATAAATGATTAAGAGAATGGTCAGGTGGAGCATACTTTTGACATACTGCATCCCAAACAGCTACATCATCAACATCTATGAAGAAGGAGACTGCATTCCTGCACATATTGATCAACAAGATTACGTCAGGCCCTTTTGCATAGTGTCCTTTATGAGCAAAATAAATTTTCTTTTTGGAAAAGAAACTGATATTATTGGCCTTGAAGAATTTCAAAAATATGCTAAAATTCCGCTACCAGTGAGTTTAGTTTTAATTTTGAAAGAAAACAAAGCAAACTAGGCAAAGCACTGCATTCTAGGATTGTCACACCGTAGAGTTTATGTTACGTTAATAAGAATGGAGGATAGCAAGATACGACCTGGGTTCCGTCCAGACCCATAATTAGAAGAATTATGCCCATACGAGTGATGAGATAGTTGTACCTCTAAGTGCACATGAAAGAAATTCTTGTCTCGGAGCGTGCCTTAGAAGGTCAGCTTGATCATGAGCTCAGTTACAATGGACAGTAGATAATTCTTGTAAATGTTTGTACTACATCACTATATGGAAAATATGATATCTAATGTTTTGGATGTATTCAGTACTTTATTTGTATTCAGCATTTAATGCTTCAAAATATATTCAACATGTTATATTTGACAGCCTCAGCATGTGTTCCGTCTGTAACACATATTTGAAGCAATTTAATGAAGTTTCTTTCAGATTTTAGTAAATTTGTCAAATTACCCTTTATGTGCGATAGATAAAGAGCCACAGAACCACACATTGGTTCTAAATTCTAATGAACAAAGAACAATACAACAAAAGTTTGATAATAAAATTTTAATAATATTTTTTTTTGAAAAGAAAAACTATAAATGGAGATTAAAATTGAAAAAACATACCACGATAATCAAACGATGATGAAGACAACAAGAAAAGAAATAATTTTAATAAATTAATTCCTCTCGAGTTTGAAATTTTTCACTCTCCATTTTCGCAACACAAATGTCTCTATCTAAATAAATTTGCCACAATCCCCACAGAGTGCCACACTCCTCAAAAAATCTCATCATTCGGGATAGTCCTTCGCCTTATTCCCTACGCAGCAATTCTTTACAATCTCTCATACTCTTTTCATGAGTATTTTGAAATTTTAATAATCCAGGGTTGAGTACCTAAATTTTGATCCCAACCTTGAAGTTTTGTGTAATTTCGCAAGTGTTTGTCATTCTTGAACTAAAACCAGTTCATATGTAATGTCCCTAACGGTTGCCTGAACTAGTATAAACTTTTATTTTTGAGGCTGGTACCTAAATTCTAGTTCTCCTCTTGGGGTCAGTACCTGAATTTTGATTCCCTTCTTAAAGTTTGGCATAATGTCCCGCAGCAATTTCCATTCTTTGACTAGACTCAGATCGGACGTAATATCCGTAGCAGTTGCCCAAAGTGGTATAGTCTTTCCTTCCTAAGGCTAGTATCTGAATTTCAGTTCTCCTCCCAGGTTCAGTACCTAAATTATGATTCCCACCTTGGATTTTTTTGTAATAACCCTCGCTGTTTTCATTCTTCAACTCGATCCAGTTCGGACGTAATGTCCTAAGTGGTTGCGCGACTTGGTATATTCTTTCCTTTTTGAGGCTAATACCTGAATTACAATTCTCCTCTCGGGGTCCAAACCTTAATTTTGATTCCCACCTTGGACCTTGTTATAATGTTCTTATTGGTTTCCTTTCTTCAACTAGAGCCAGTTCGGACGTAATGTCCCTAGCGGTTGCCTGAATTGGTATAGTCTTTCTCCTCGGTATAATTTTCTTATTGGTTGTCATTCCTTGCAGTGTTGTCCCAGCTTGAGTTTGATGTAAGTCGTTGTGCATTGCATCTTTATTCGGTATCCTCATACAAAATTCTATCCTCCAAAACTATACAAAATTGAATTCAAAATTAAAATTTTTAAACATCGAATTAAAATTGAATCTTTTTCGTGACCGTTAGTTTTCCTGATAGTTATTTCCAGAATCCCCTTCCTTTTTCCCCAGTGGGAGTCCTTGCTTACTCCCCACCAGAAATATTCTACAGCATTCTATTATGTTCTTAGTGTGCTAACTCAAAAAGTTGTCTTCATTTTGTTGATCTCTTTGGTCAACTCCAATACATGCGGTTTGTCGGCTCGGCGCACCTCACCTATTAGGGGTCCTTTTATTGACCTCACCTTTGGTTGATGTCTAATTCTCTCCTTAGTAGCCTAAATTCTAGCTATAGGAGTTTTTTGTTGACTTTTTTTAGAGGATAGTAAAGGAATCCTCACCATTAGAAACTCTAAACTTTTATTTTCTCAATTTAAAGTTCCACATAATGGTTTTAACCTCTAACATTTTGTAGGTGGGGCCAGTAAGGGGGAGCTCAAGGGGAGTCCCCATAGGACTGTTGGCCTTATGGTGGACTCTGGCTTGTGTGGCCTTGGTCAATCTCACGCACACACGCACTTGATACCCCCACTTACACTCACAACCTCAGGATTTAGTCAAATTTTCTTAGTTAGTCCCTTAACTTTTTGGGAAACTCATGTAGATGGTCCCCTATGTCACAAGCCCGAGGCTAGGGTTTATTTGAGACTAGCACATGAAGGACCCAAAGTAGGGAATTCTAATTATTTATGGCTCAAGTAAGGTGGATGTGTGGGTAGCAACCCCAATCCTATTAAAATACCAAATTTAGCCTTCTGCCACCAAAACCTACCGTAATTTACCAAACTACCCTTGAAACCCTAATTTTGACCAAAGTCCCAAAAATTATCCAAACTAGCCAACTTTGTTCAAAACTCATTTCAATCCATTTAAAACCAGGCAAACTGCTCAAAACACACCAAAATTTTTAAAATTATCGAAATACCCCTAATTTTTCCATAAATACAAAAATACCCCTGGTGACCCAAACTGACCCAAAATCATCAAAATCATTTAAAATGTCCCCAAAACCAATTTGCACCACTCTATTATGCCCAATTTAACCAATTTGACCAATTTTAATTAAAATCCCCAAATAGCCATTAATGGTTCAATTACCTTGATTCACCTCCAATGTCCACAAACATGATCTCAATTTTCCCTAATTTAAATTCTAAACTCAAATTCATCACGGCTAAGAATGATTAAAACTAAATCCAAGTTTAATTGGATCTTATTTCAAATCTTAATCCTAAGCCCAATTCAAAATTCCCAATTTGACCCTAAGCCAAAATTTCATCAAATTGAACCCCAAAACTAATCTAATTCCACCAATTTGAATACTAAACTATTTACAACACTCCCCCACATCAAATTAAACCCTCAATTGCCCTTGGTCAAGCCCAAATCTCACTTAAACTCAAATTGGACCCCCAATTTTGCCCCAAACTCTAAATTCCACCAAATTGAACTTCATAACCCAAATATTTCTATTCAATTTATATTCAGAACTCTTCATGGAAATCCCTTGAACAAATTTGAACCATCAATTGGGTCTTACCAATGCTTTACCCTAATCAAAACCTAAGGCTAACCCAAATGCACTAAACTTGTCCATGAGCCAAAATCCATCAAGTTGAGCTTCCAAATCAATGTAAAATCACTCAATTATTTTTCTAAATTTCTTGTAACAATCATCTACACCAATTTAACCAATAAATTGAGCTCAATGCCATGACTAGCCTAATCTAAATCTGACTTCAAGCCAAAATGCCCAAAAATGAACTCATGATCTAAAGTTGACCAAACCAAATCAAATTGATCAATCCAAAGCCACCTCAGTCACTCATTGGACCCTAGTGACCAGGCTAGACGCACCCAGCCCACCCTACATGAGCCATGGACCAATGGTCCCAAGATTTAGGGGATCTCCTCCTATATTTGTCTTAATCCAGAATACCCTTTCCATCAACCTTAACCATTAAGGGTTAATCATCATTAGCATCCGTTTGGCTCCCTTGACTACTCTAGCCACCTCACTTGGACCTACCAAACAGTCTAATCATCAGAAAACCCTAAAAATGAGAAATACCTTATTTTAAATCAAACCCATTTAACCCATCCAAGCTGGCTCATCCAAATTGATTACTTTCCTCTTTCGCCGCTCCACTTAAGCATCAAAACTCACCCACTGGCTTGGCCAATTGAGCCTTAACTCCCCTTCTATTTAATCTCCCTCTCCAATGGCTAAGAAGAGAGGTCACCATTCTACCTTGGGGAGACTCTGTCTAACTGCTTCCAGAGGCACATCAAGAACTTCTAAGCTCAATCCCACCCTTTTCTTCCTCTGAATCCCTTTGTGAGAGCTTAATTTTGATTTCAAAAGCCATGGGTTTTCTACCACTCAATCTAAAAACCACCAAACTTCAAATTAATTCTTTCATTAGCTTCCCTGAGCTAAATGAAAAAGTTTTCCATCAAAACCCTCCTGTCCTGAGCACTCCAACCCACCTCTAGACCAAGGCTGCTCAACCTTTTCACCAAATTTATAATTGGGCCATTCAATAGAGGAAAAAAACACATTCAAGAGGTTTACTGTACTCCTCTAAAGCTTTCATAAGCACCCATTCGAGGCCTCACCGTCTGAGCAAAGGTATAATTTTGAGCTTGGTTTCACCAATTATAAAGAGAAGTTTGATTTCATACCATTAAAACCATATATGTGTGTTTGTATTGAGTAGATGAAAGTGTAGGAACAAATCCCATGAGATTTGGTTCAGTATCGAGAGAGATCTTAGGGTTTGAAGTTGAATAGTTACGAGTTCTGCCATTGGGGACGAAGATGGATACACCAAAATAATTTACTGTTTTAAGTACATATTTTATGCTTATGTTTTGGTGATATTGCACTTTAAAGAAGGGTATTTTCATGTTTTTGTTGCAGGTATATCATCAAAAATGACGAAATTTGGAGGTAAAACAGTGAATTTTGGATTTCTAGCGCAAAATGCACTATTTTACAGAAAGCTGACACATGTTGTTCCAAATTTGGTGCATGACATGCCATAGATGAATTTTTGTGGATTAATGTGGTTCGAGATAAATTTTGTGTGAATTTTCAAAAGGACACTTATTCTACACAGCCATCGGAGTGAATTAATCCATCTTGACACTTTAGAAGGTTCTTTTATGAATAGATATGTCTCTTGGATCAAATGACACATCTTTTGAATTTAGAAGAGTTTAATGGCAAGGAGAGTAGCTTTTCTTCTAGAGTTGTAAGAGGAGAGAGAAGATGAGAGTTTTCTTCTTCATTACACTACTAAGAGAGAGTTGAGTGTGTTTGTAAAGAGAGAAAGGCTTGGAGAGAACTTCTAGGGAATTATTTGGGAAGGACTATGAGATAAGTTGTGTCTTTTATTTATTTTATTTTGTAAAATTTCTTTTATAAATGAAATCCGTGTTTTTTCATATCCTTTTCATGAATTATGAGTATTCTTTTTATCCTTCACCCTACTTTGAGATATGATTTTGTGAAGAATTGATTTTATTTTTTATGATTTTAAATGTTAAAATTTTTTGATGTTTTGAAATCCAATCTTCATTTATTTTTCGATCTAGCCAATTAAAATGTTAAAACATGTTGAGAAACATATGTCCTGAAAAGGGCTGTGATTTCTACAAAAGGGGGAGAGTCACATTTGATTTCATGCAAAAGTATGTCATCCACAAAATTGAGTGTAAATAATTAGGGAAATATACTTTGTTGGATGTAGAATTAGAGATCTTAAGGTGACAAATTAAAATTCTCAATTTTGTCCACTTGATTGGAAACTGATGCGAGATTGTTAGCCCTTAAAGGAGGGAGTAGTGGGATCTCTTGAGTGGCAGCTAGTATCCTCCCAACCTAACCACAGAATTAGGGATCAAACTCTTAATTAGTCAATTTTCTTCATAGCACTCGAAAGAGGGTAAAGGATAGGATTACTCATTTTGGACAAAAAACTGTATTTATATATATATATATATATATATATATATATATATATNTTAACTTTGTTCTTTCAACTGCATTTTATATAGCATTCACTTTAGTAGTTAATACTTAAGCTTCACATTTTACTTTTTTTTTGAATTTTTAAGTTATTAAATAATCTTATGAATTTACTTATAGGTTTTTCAAACTTCACAACGAGATCGATATCTAAGACTCATTTAGCACAGTTTATTACTTGAGTGATATGTGTACTTGTGTCAATTTTACAGGAGATTTAGTGGTTTAAAAAGAGTTTTAAAGATAAGTTATTTTCATAAATGGTATTTTAGTTGGGATTATAATGCATATTTATTGTTATATCTGTCGTGTGTATTTTTTAATATTGAAAAGTAATTACAAAATTTACACACTACATATGACCGCATCAAGTTTTTGGTGTCGTTGCCAGGGAAATAACATAAAGTAGTTTATTAAGTTATTTTATTTATCTTAAAAATAAAAAAAAAAAACATATTAAAAAAATAAATAAAGAGTGTTTGTAGTTTAGTTTTGAACGTTTTCTTATTTAATTGTGATTGCTTATTTTTAATTACTTGCTTTATTTGTTTAGGTGTAGTGTAAGATCTGAAAATTTAGCACCTTAAGATTCCGAGTTAGAGAGAACTATTAGAAAATTTTGAAAACAACCAAGAGAAATAGATCAATTTATCAAAATGGTTTGTAATAACAAAATCCCATTGTAGTTGCCAATTCATTTGAACTTAAACCCACTATTATCCAAAGGGTACAAAATAATTAGTTTGGAGGAACACCAACTGAAGATCCAAATTTACACCTTGCTAATTTTCTAAAATTGTGTGCTACATTTAAATGTGAAGGATTGTCAAATGATGCTATCAAGCTTAGTCTGTTTCCTTTTTCACTAAGGGATAAAACTAAGATGTGGTTAAACTCATTAGCGTCTGGATCTATCAGAAGATGGGGAGATTTGTAACAAAAATTCTTATCAAAATATTTCCCACCTTCAAAATATGCTAAGCTTAGAAATGATATGACATCTTTTTGTCATTTTGAAGGGGAATCAATTTATGAAATCCGGGAAAGATTCTGCCACCATGAAAGATCATTTTCATTTACCCATTTTGGACCAGATGTTGGATAGGCTCGCTAGGCACAGATATTTTTGTTTTCTTAAGCGATTTACTGAATATCATCAAATACTTATAGCTCCAGAGGATAAAGAGATAACAACATTTACTAGTCCTTATGGAATGTTTGGTTTTAGGCGAATGGCATTTGGATTATGTAATGTACCTGCAACATTTCAAAGATGTATGATGTCATTTCAGTGATTTGATTTAAAAAGGGATTGAAGTCTTTATGGAAAATTTTCATATATTTGGAACTTCATTTTAAATATGTTTAAATCATTTAGAGAAAGTTTTGTAATGTTGGGAAAAGACTAATCTTGTATTGAACTGGGAGAAATGTCAATTCATGGTTGCAGGTGGAATTGTGCTTGGACATAAAATTTTAAAAAATGGCACGAAAGTATATCCTACAAAAATACAGGTTATATCATACTTACCTCCACCTATTACAGTAAGAGGAGTTAGGAGCTCTTTAGGACATGCTGGATTTTATAGGAGATACATTAAAGAGTTTAAAAAATTAATAAATCTTTTTGCCAACTTCTAGAAAAAGATATAAAATTATACTTCACTCAAGATTGCCTTAAAACCTTTGAATCTTTAAGGGAAAAATTGATCACTGCTCTTATAATTGTTTCACCTGATTGAGAGAAACCTTTTGAATTAATGTATGATACTAGCAATTATGATATTGGAGTTGTTTTAGGGCAGAGATATGATAAGATTCTTAAAGTCATATACTATGCTAGTAAGACTCTTAATGATGCTCACATTAATTACACCACTACTGAAAGAGAGTTATTAGCCATTGTGTATGTTTTTTGATAAGTTTAGATCATATCTGATTGGAGCTAAATGTGTTGTGCATACTGAACATTCGGCTATTAACTATTTGATGCAAAAGAAGTATGTTAAACCAAGAGTAATTAGATGGGTACTTCTTAAGCAAGAGTTTGAGTTTATAATAGTAGATAGAAAAGGGAGTAATAATCAAATTGTAAAGCATCTATTTATGCTAGAACAGAAAGAAATACTTGATTTGGAAAAAGAAATTAATGAAACTTCTCCTGATGAACAGCTTCATTCTATCAAAGGATGGAAAATACCTTGGTATGTTGTTATTGTAAATTATATTGTTAGTGGTATTTTACCATATAAACTAACAAAATAGTAGGAAAATAAATTCATTCATGATGCAAAATCTTATTTTTGGGATGATCCATATTTGTATAAACAATGTAATGATTTAGTAATGAGGCGATGTGTGCCTTATAAAGAAACTCAAGAAATTATTCAAAAATGTCATGATTCTGATTGTGAAAGTCATTTTGGAAATGATAGAACTATTTATAAAATTTTCTAATATGGGTTTTATTGGCCTACTATATTTAAAGATGTTAATATATGCATAAGAAAATGTGATCAATGTCAGAGAGCAGGTAATATTTCAAAATGAAATAAAATGACTCTAAATTTTAATTTGAAAATTAAAATTTTTGATGGATGGTGATTAGATTTTATGGGACCATTTATAGCTTCATTTGGAAATCTATATATATATTGAATGTTGTCGATTATGTTTCAAAATGGATTGAAGCAATCACTTTACCTAGATGTGATGCTCGGAGTGTTTCAAAATTTTTAATTAAAAATATTTTCATAATATATGGAGTGCCGAGAGTAATCATTACCGATGGAGGGTCTCATTCTAGGTATGCAACAATTGCAAAATTGGTGAAAAAACATAATATAATACATAAAATTGCAACAGCTTATCATCTCAGACTAGTGTTTTAGTGGAAGTATCTAATTGTGAAATTAAGAGAATTTTGGAAAAGAGTGTTAATCCTAATAAAATGGACTGGTCTATTAGATTAGATACTGCAATATGGGCATATAGGACAGCTTAGAAGATAACTATAGGAATGTCTCCATATAAATTAATTCTTGGGCAGACTTGGCACTTGCCAGTTGAATTAGAGCATAAAGCTTATTGAGCTACAAAAGAATTAAATTTTAAATTGAAAGAACCTGGTGAGAAAAAATTTCTGCAATTGAATGTGCTTGGAGAAATTATGAATGAATCTTATGATAATGCGAGGATTTCTAAGAAAAAGATAAAATAATGGCATGATCAGAAGATAATAAGAAGAGAATTTGAACCTAGACAGGAAGTTTTATTAGAAAATATAAGATTAAAATTATTTACTTGAAAATTGAAGTCTAGGAGGAAAGGGTCTTTCAGAGTTAGAAAAGTCTATCCCTATGGAGCAGTTAATGTTGAAGACCCCAAGACTAGAAGAATATTTAAAATAAATGGGCATAGATTGAAACCATATTTTGATGGTCAAAGGCCAGCTTTTAAAGAAACTGTAAAATTGGGTCACCCGGAATAAGACTGGGAATGTCGGGCTGATGACATTAAACCAAGCGTATTGTGGGAGGCAACACATATGTATCGTTGTTTAGTTTGCATTTGAGTTTGTTGTGTTTAAAATATTTTACTTAAATTTATGTTTAGATCTTTATATAGTCTGTGTATTTACAAAAACATTTATAAACATCTTTATTTACCTAATTTTATGAAAAAATTTAGAATTTATTGGATACAAATTGAAATATTGCTGTTTTTGGAACTAGTGCATGATGCGCCAATTTCCAGAGAGCTAGCGTAGGATGCACCGCGGTGACGAAAATGGCTAAATTATTTCAAACGGGGGTTTTGGTGGTATTTGGAGGTTTCTCTCCTTAAAACTCTTGTAAACTGAATCCTAAGTAAATCTTAAGAGGGAAAACAAGGGAAAAACCACTAGATTTCAAATCTAATGGATTTCCACTCCAAAAATAGTGCAGGATTTGGAATTTTCAATCGGAGAAAGTTTGTCAGTTTCAATGCCCAAAAATTACATGATCGAGAAGAAGAGGTTAATCAAAGAAAGGGGATTTTTGAATCAAGGATTGAACACACCAAATACTCAAGTAGAAGAGATTTGTCAGCACTATTTTGGTTGAAGTAGTTGCCCTTAAGAAGCTGTCGGTCACCAGAATAAAAATCCCATTGCTCGCTTCAAAAGGACATTTTAATGTTTAGAAAAATATGAAATCAAACTGACCCTATATTTTTCATAGTTTAAATGAAAGAGTGCTATACCTTAAACCTTGTATCTATCCCAAGGGATAAACATAAGACTTGAGGATGAGACTCGATCAAATAAACTAATAAATATATGACATAAGTTTGGTCTGCGAAACCATTTCATTTTCCAACAATTTCCCCTATTTAATATGAAGAACTAAATAGGGTTTATATTAAGCTGGATTTGAACGAGCTTCCTATAAGTGCAAGCCCCTATAGTTAATTACATCCTGATTGCTCGAAGTCATCTAAGAAAACTCTCGTTAAAAATTAGGAAAAAATATCTTTAATGATTTCAAAAGGATAAGACTTTTCAACGAGATCGGACAAAGAGGTGTGAAATGGGATTGGCTCAAATTTGGGATATTTTGTTGTAGAATCCAAAGAAGGAAGAACTAGGGAATGGAGATCTAGAGGAAAGCCTCAGTGAATTCCTAGTCTATCTTATTTTTTGGCTTTGGTTTTGAGGAGAAATTATTTAGGTGTTTTATCCTGCCAATTTTATTTGTTAGGGCTTACATTTTTGTGAAACAATCATACAAATAGCCTAGAAGATGTGAGAATTTAGGTCATGACGGACGACAACCTCAGAATCCTAAGACAAATTTGGGGCTTATATTATACAATATGGTTGTACAAAGGCCTAAAGATGAGGTGAGGATTTACGTTGCATAAGCAAACAACCTCAAAATACTATGGCTTTGTTGTTTAATTCTAAGAAAGGAAATGGTTTAGCTGGGGTAGACATGTTTTGATGTTGAAGATGACCGTGCTACCCACCATAATATATCCAAGCTCCTTACTGCGATGAGTTTAAGTTTTCTAAGGTGTCCAGTTATGATGTCAAATCAAGTGTCCCTATGATTGTAGTTCTTTAAATTTTTGGGGGATGTTAAAGTTGATTAAAGCGACACCGGTTAGGATCCTACGGTTCCCTCATTTTGACACCGCTACTTTATATTGGATTCACTTAGTCTAAATGAATTTACTAAACTCAATTTAATTAGTTCCATACATTCATTTAGATCGTGGGAAGCCTCGTTAGCAATAGTGGTTACCTCCTCCAAGGGATTCCCGATCATCCGATGGAAACATCTTAATTTAGTTGTAGTTGTAGTTTTGTGTGATGTTTGTGATTTGATTTTGAATTGTCTCATATTTTGAATGCTGTGGAAGTGATTTTATTTTTGATTCTGGTTTTGATTTTAGTTTTCTGGCTATCCTAGCAGTTTTGGTTTTCATGCAGGGTGACATCGTTGTTTAGCATGCAAATTTGTGTTTTGTTCATACATACAGGGAAGTAAGCATAGTGTGGAAAGCTTAAGAAAAGTCCATGTTGTAAACTATAAAAGCGTACGCGGTGAGTCTTCTCATTCCACCACCTGAAACTCAAAATGCATGTTAGAGCATTTTATGTAAAGCAAAATAGTAAGGTTTTAGTGACCTACCAAAACCTAGATCATATCTTGGTGGGTCCATATTAGTTTGGTTAAGGATGATTTTGTTAAGCAAAGCGTTTTAAGTTTAGTAGATCTTCAAGGTATCCAACAGATCTGGAGAAAGAAGCAGGTCCCTGCTTCCCTCTCACCACCTGGTGAAAAGCCTCGAGCTCTTTTTAAACTTATTATGTTGCTTAATAACCCATCCTGTAAATACCTTTAATGCTCAGTGAACCTTGATGTTTCAATTATCCCTAAGAGTATGATAATTATCACTTATGATTTAATTTGAGAATTATGTGGGTGAAGACCCTCAAAGGGGCAAGTTAATGTTATCAAGGCACTTAGCCAACTTTTTAATTTGGGTCTGTAGTGTTTTAAAGGTGTTCAATTTTTTAGTTATGTTTACTTTTCTAATCCCTATTTAATCAAATTTGATTTAGTTTAGGTCACTGCTAAGCCCTTAAGATTTGGTAGATGTCTTAGTTATATATATTTTTGAAAGGATTGAATTTTTAAGTGATGATGATTCATTATCAAAAGTTTTGAAAGTAATTTGAGCATTAAATAGGGGTATTAAATTGGGGAGTTACTAACTCCAAAAACCATACCCCTAAGTCTAGGATCATTTAATTGACTAAACTTTCAAATTTTAATAATTTTAGGAAATTACAAATTTATCATTTTAATTAAAAAGGTGAGATTGGTTTCTACCAACTACTCCCTTGTGTTTCAATCATTCAAATATGTTGATTAGGATCGAAGGTTACCCATTCCCCTTTCTTGAATTAAGCCTAAATGTTAATGAAGGCTAAATTTCCAAAAGTACATTTTTTCCCCTAAGGCTCTATCACTTCATAATTTGTTAAATTTAATTCAAATGAATTTGGAATTTTCATCTCACCTCACTCATGGGTTAATTAAGACATTAGAGGAGAAGATGTGATTTTTTAAAATTTAATTTAATTTACATATTTATTTTAATGCAAAATTAGGATTTTTTAAAGAAAATTCAATAACTTGGCCAAGGCAAAACCTAATTCCTTGAAATTTTTATTGGAGGTAGAATTGGACCAAACAAGCATTGGGGACAAATTTCATGATTTATTGAATTACATTTGAATTTTAAGAATTATTATAAAGTCTAAAGTATTTATTAAGCACAAATAATTTTGAATTGGAAAAGTAAAGTTTTATATTTTTATTAAACCTTTCTAATGTCAAGAAACCTAGAGAAATAAATTTCATATTTTTCTAATTTTTCTTTGAATTGTTAGAATTATTTTAGTGAAAATCTATTTTTAGCCTTTAAAAATTATTTTAAGCATTAAAATTCAATACCTTCACTAAGAAATTTAGGAAAAATATTCCAATTGTTCATAAGTTCGTAGGAAAAAATTTAGAACATTTTCATGAATTTTATTATTTTTGTGATTTTATCATTTTTTAATTGATTAATTATTAAAAATAGGCTTAAAAATTGAATTTTTATTTTAATTTCAAATTTATTTTTAAAAAAATCTTCTATTCAGAGAGAACTCTAAAAATTAATTTTTATAATTCTTTGAGTTATATTTTAATTATTAAAAATCATTTTAGTGTTAAAAATAGCATTTCACTTGAAAAATCCAATTGAGTTATTAAATGAGCTCCAAATGTTTTGAAATTTTTATGGGAAGTTCTCTAAACTTTAAGTGATAGTAGAGATTAAAACTTAAGTGATTTAGTTGTATGTATTTCCCAAAATTAATTTTCTTTTATGTTTTAGGTTTGGTGGAAATTAAGTGTGTTCTTAATGACTTAACCCATAAAATTTTTTCAAAGGGTTCTCTGGTCATTGCAAACCTTCCAAAAACTTCTTGGAATTTTCTAATCAACATGCTAATTATCATGATTATTTTATGCAAATAAAAGGCTTAAACGTGGAAAATATGGATCTCTATCTAGAGGTATCCTCTGACTTTGGAAAAATTAGACGATGTTTCCTAAGATAGAGGCAACAACATGCCAAAATTTCAAGTCATGGTGAGATGTCTACATGTATGGAGAATTAAGAGACTCAAAATTAAATTTAATTAATTAAAAATGAATTACGCATCAGACAAACTTCAAATTATCCACATTATTCTCCTCTATTCATTGAGCAAGTGGGTCCTTTTATTTTATTTTTGCAATTTTTTTACACAAAGATATGGATTTTTGAAGTTAGGGCAATTTATTTAAATCAGAAAATACCCTATTTATTTATTTAAACACGTGGCATTAGATAGATTTTAGGCGGCTCCAAAAGTTCACTCGACGCCCTCCTATTCGACGCCGCCATCCACCTCAGCGCTGACTAGGTCCGCGGTTCATGTATGAAGGCGCTGCCCGGCTAGATCTCATCCGTTGATGAGATAAACGCGAGGTTAGATGGCTCCCCGTCATCTTCCCGAATGCCTTAGCCCAAGAACCATCCATTTTTAAAGCTTAATATCTCACTTATTTTTTAACCAAATTAAGTGTGGTTTGTTTCTAAATGCTCGTCTAAGTGTGACAAACACATCCATATGGTAATCATGTAGTTAAATTAAGCATAATAAAATGGAGAATCAAAATAGGCTCGGGAGGAGGAGAAGTTCAATACCTTTGCTCTGAGAAGGAAAGCTTTGATCAGAGGTGCTCGGCACATTCGTGGAGGTCCAAGGAGGCTAGGGATTAAGCCTCTTGTTGTGATGAAAATCCTAAGTATGAATTCAACTAAGCTCGATTTTAGGTGTTGGTCTAGAGCTATGCTAGGGGCCTTGTATGAGGGGAATTTCATGGGGCTTCTTCTTATTTCACTATAGTGAAGCTGTGGGTAAGTTTAATTTGATTTTACTGGAGTGTAGAAGTGTGGAGAGCTCTGTCCTGTCTCCGACATGGTTTTGAGCTCCAAAATTGAACTCCGGTAAGGGGATTCAGGGTAATGTGGTTGTTGGGTTGCACTGAGGAGGTCTCAAAGAGGCTCTAGGAATAATTTGTAAGGCTCTCTCCAAAAAAATTTTTAGCACCCTCTCTATGGCCGTGGAGGTGAGCTTTTTATAAAATGGTCTTTTGGGTGGCTGTCATGGCGAATTGGGGGGTGAAAAGTGATGCTTAGGTGGAGGTCAAAGGGGCTCTAACATTTAATTTGGATCAGGTGGCCTCTAGGTTTGAAGTGGGTTTGATACCATAGGGGTGGCTCTCGGTTTGGACATTTTTTGGCCACTTGGGCGGCCGACCAAGCCAGGGGAGGTGGCTAGGAGGTTAGGTGAGCTAGGGGAATATGTCACAGCAATTAATTGTGTTTGTGTTTAGTTTTTTCAAAAATATCTTTGTCTTAAGAAAATATGGACAAAAATCCTTTAATTTGGAGATTCATTGGTCCTTGGCTAATTTGGGTGGTTCCATGGGGTTTGGCGTGGTCAATAGGGTCCTAGATTTTGTTGTGGTGGTCTTGCCTTAACCAATTTGACATGTCTAGGTCAATTTTGGTGCATGGGTCCAAGTGGGTGCAAATGACCAAGACTTGGGTTTGGGCTATACTACTGAAACACATAAAATATATAGTGTTTTTAGACACATTTTTATACCTTTTTTTTGAGATATTGCTCTTTAATGGAAGGTATTTTTGTGTTTCTCTTGCAGATACAAATAAATAGGTGAAAAATTCTTAAAGGAGTGAAAAAGGATCAAATTTGGAGTAAAAATGTGAAAAATGTGCAAATGAGTTTTGGCCCCAAAGCGCCAGATCTGGTGCTTAAGCGCCGATTAAATAGAGAAGGTCGCGCCTAAGCGCCAGAGGTCCCACTCTTAAGCACCAGTGGCAGTTACTAGAAGAGTAAAGTAGTTTTTTGCGAATTTTGAAGAGGTTTTTGAGGCACCCATTGGCTTAAGAGGTGGTTATAACCACCATGGATGAAAATTATCACGAAAGGATGCATCTCTTTGGGTAATACATCGAATTGAGACACAATTTAAAGAGTTTCCAAGGTACCTCTTGATAAAATATAAAAGAAAGAAGAGAGGACTTTGAAAAGGGTGTTGAAAATACTTGGAAAGTTTTGAAAGTTCTCATTTGGGGAGTTAGTTGGAGAGATTTTCAGGCACAACTTTTACTTTTATCTTATCCTTTTTGTTATTTTATTTTGAGTGATTGTAAAGAGAAGAGATTCAAAGGAACTTTAAGAGTTTGGTGGAGAACTTGAGATATGTTTCTATCTTTTTGCTTTGAGACTACTTTTGGTTTTAATTGAGACAATGATTTCTACTTTTAAACTAAAGTGTGGTTTTATTTTCTTCATGGATTTTGAGTATTTTCTTTATCTTTCTTCTTAAAATGATAAGTAATGAAGTTTAGGATGGAAATTGTTGAGAGTATTGATCTTTAATGTTGGAAGAAGTTGTGATGATTTAAATCCATGCACTTTANAAATTACATCGAAACTAGACATATTTTGAAGAAGAAACCAAGGTACGTCTTGGAAAATTATAATTGAAAGAAGAGAGGACTTAGAAAAGAGTCCTGAAAGTATTGGAAAGTATTGAAAGTTCTCATTTGGGGAGTTAGTTTGGAGAGATTTTCAAGCACAATTTTTACTTTTATTTTATATTTTTTGTTATTTTATTTTGAGTGATTGTAAAGAGAAGAGAATTAAAGGAACTTCAAGAGTTTCGGTGAAGGACTTAAGATAAGTTTTTACCTTTTTTTTTTTGATACTACTTATGCTTTTAATTGAGACTTTTTGTTGGTTTGAAAATGATTTCTTCCTTTAAACTAAAGTGTGGTTTTGTTTTCTCCATGGATTCTGAGTAGTTTTTATTATGTTTCTTCTTAAAATGATAAGTAATTAAGTTTTGGACTGTAGTTGTGGAAAGTATTGATCTTCAATGGTGGAAGAAGTTGTGATTATTTAAATTAATGCACTTCATTTACTTTTTGATTTGGCCAATCTAGATGTTAAAATTTATTGTGAAAACATGTAAGAACTGGGCTGGAATTGTCTCAGTCAACAATAGAAAAGAATCACATGAGGTTGTATGAATGAGAATGTAGTTCATATGATTGAATGCAAATAAATATAAGAATCACATGAGGTTATATGAATGAGAATGTAGTTCATATGATTGAGTGCAAATAAATAGGAATCGCATGAGGTTGTATGAATGAGAATGTAATTCATATGATTTAGTGCAAATAAATAGGGAAATAATTATTAAAGGGTGTAGAGTTAGAGGACTTTAAAGTGACAGGTTAAATCTCCCAACTTGGTTTATTATTTTATCTTCTGATATGAGATGTTATCCCTCTAGTGGAGGGAATTAAGGGAACTCTAGAGTGAGATCTAGTATCTTTCTTGCCTAGCCGGTCTTCAGAACTATTTAAACTTTAAATTATCCAATGTTCTTTATAGCATCACCTTGCGCCTAAGCACCACATCTCGCGCTTAAGCGCGAGCAAACCCGAGAGGCAGATGCCTAAGCGCCACTTTCCATCACTTAAGCGCCGATTCATGAAAATCGGTTCGTGAACGGTTAAAAGTAAATTTTTGAGCAAGAAATTGCTATTTTTAATGCTACCGTCACCTTCTTCCTCTCAAGTTCACAATTTTTGAGGGCTAGGGTACAGTTAAAGTGAAGATTTCTTGGTGGAATCAAGTGAAATTTGCTAGATCCAAATTCTTTGAGGTAAGAGCTTTACTTCTATGTAAAAATTTTGGATTTTCACCCTGTATTTTGAGCACATTTAGAGAAATTCGAAAATTCACTATTCATGGTGAAAAATGAGGAAAAGTCTAAGGAAATTATGGGAAGTTTAGTTTGTGTTTTTGGAAGTTTAGTTTAGTAATTTAAACTTGAGTTTTGAAGTTATTGTTGGAATTTATCAAATTTGTAGAATGGCAGCAAGAATGAAGAGGGGCAATGGCAAAGCGACTTTCAATTCGAGTAAACTTGTTAGTTCAAAAGCTCATGATCGGTATAGTGATGCGTTGCAATCACGTAAACCAATTCATAAGCAATGCTTTAGAAATCCAGATGGAGACGAGGAAGATTTAATTGCTCACCGGCAGTGGGAACAATTCAGTTATTTCTCTGATGTGGCAGTTATATGTGTTGTGAGGGAGTTCTATGCAAATCTCCATGAAGCTAAAGAAAATCGAGTCATGGTTCAAGGGAAGTTGGTACCTTTTTCACCAGAGGTAATCAACTTGTTTTATCATTTACCACCGGATACATTTTATTTTTTATGTAAATTATAGTCCTACTGAAGTGAAATTAAACGAGATTATTTCTTACTTGATTGTTGGGAGAGCACTTTGGAAGATAACTAATTAAAGGAGAGTTAACTTACCAACTTCAAAGTTATGTGCACCTTCAAAGGCCTGGCACTATTTCATTTATGCTCATCTGCTTCAGAGCAATCTTATTAGTGAAGTGACCAAAGAAATAATGATGTTGAACTATTGTTTTCAAGAGGAAAGCTCATCAACTATGAAGCTTTGATCTGTCAGACTATCATCAGTTCGGCTACCGCTGTTACAACTGCTGGTCTGGGATTTGCTTACTTAATATTTTCTTTGTGTGAGCAGGCTAGAGTTAAATATGATAGCTGGGACGAGTGTTATTTCTTCTAAAGCCCATCGTTAAAGTGAATGTCAAGACTTATTATGAGCATTCAATTTTTGGCTGGAGAGGAGGATTTTCTAAGAGTTATGGAATGGAGAAGTCTGCTGCTTCCACCACTGCTGCTTCTTCATCTAGACCATCTACCTCATTTGCTTCTGCATCTAGAGGTGAGTCTACTAAGTCCCAAGACGCATTATTATAGAAGATGGTGGATAATATCAATTTTACAACTGATAAGGTACAAAATTTAGAGCATTTTCATATCATACTAATAGCTATAATAGGAGAAAGAGTGATTATGAAGAGAAATTCCACTCATCTTTGGAGAGCCTAGTTAGAGGTCACCCAGAAATGCAGTTTCCTCCATATCCTTGATATCCTGATCATGAGCTTGCAGAAAAGTTGAATAGCGGTGATTCTGTGGATGAGGAGTAGGATTGAGATATTCTTATGTTTTTTTATGTTGAAGACTATGTGATGCAGAACTGCTACATTTTTTTGTGTTGATTTGGACTATGTACTATGTTATATTTGGCACCTTTAATATTGTTATTGTGATGTTGTGCTTTGTCAGTGGACTGTTTTAACATTCTAGGGTAGTAATTGTTGATGTGTGTTTAATACTGTATTAGTTAGATTAGGATTGAACTTGATTCTATGTCTTTTGAAAAGTTTAAAAATCTAGCTAACCTAGATCTTAGATTAAAATTTCTAAAACTACTACCTTGCATTTTTATTTTATCATGTCAGTTTGTTTGTTTTTATGCTGAGATCATGAAATCAAGTTAGTGTGTTAGTTTAGTTTTATGTTTATGACCACTGCTTAGAAGTCTATTGAATCTCTACATGTTAAGTTGAAATGAAAATATAAAAAATTTGATCAAAAATTAATTTTACTCGTGTTTTTAGTTTTATACTTGTATCATTAGGGTTTAAAAATTCCTGTTAGTATGTTATTTTCAATTTTCATTCCTGCTTATAAATATCTGATGCTAAATTGTTTAATTTGTTTAAAATTTAAATTTGGGAGGATGAAAAAAATTTTCAAAACTGAAATGCTATTTGTTCTCAAATGTGCTACAAGTGAATTTGATTTGAAAAGAAAAAATTGATTATGTATATGAAGTTATATTAGGGAAGTAAAATTTGACTTTAGAAATGAGTAAGAAAATTTAGTTAAAATTTTTAGTAATGAAGAAAAACTTTAAGTTAAAAGTTTTTAATGTAGAAAATGATTAATATAAATAACTATCTTTAGTAAGAAACATTGTATTTTTTAAAATTTTGAAGTAAAATTTGATTTTAGAAATGATTAAGAAAATTTAGTTAAAATTTTAAGTAATGAAGAAAAACTTTAAGTTAAAAATTTTTAGATAGAAATGAGTAAAAAAATTTAGTTAAAATTTTAAGTAATGAAGAAAAACTTTAAGTTAAAAATTTTTAGTATAGAAAAAATGATTTTAATTATATGTGACCATCTTTAGTAAGATAAATTGAATTTTTAAAAAATTTAGATAAGTTAGACTTTTATTTTTAATACTTAAATTTCTTTTATTGAAATAATTTTCAAAACAATTATTATATTTATAAGTAAAAGACTTAAATCAAGACTTTGCTTTACGAAAGGAGAAGTGGAATTCAAAATCATTAAAGACCTATCTAGATATTGTAATTCTTGCCTGAAAAAGAAAAAGGAAAGAAAAAAAGAAAGAAAAAAAAAAGAAAAGAAAAAGAGAAAGAAAAGAAGAAGAAAAAGAAAAAGAAAAAGAGAAAAAAATTAAGAAGGAGAAGCTTGAGGATTAGTACATTCGGTAAAAATTAAGCGCTAGAGGCCTCGTGCTTAAGCGCCAGTGGCAGTTTTTGGATGAGTAAATTCGGTTTCTGTAAATTTTGAAGAGGTTTTTGAGGCACCCATTGGCTTAATAGATGGTTATAACCACCATGGACTAAAATTTTCACGAAAGGACGCATCTCTTGGAAAATACATCAAATCTAGACATATTTTGAAGAGAAACCAATGCACCTTTTGGAAAATTATAAAAGAAAGAAGAGAGGACTTAGAAAAGAGTTTTGAAAGTATTGGAAAGTTTTGAAAGTTCTCATTTAGAGATTTAGTTTGGAGACATTTTCAGGAACCACTTTTGCTTTTATATTATCTTTTTTGTTATTTTATTTTGAGTGATTGTAAAGAGAAGGGAATCGAAGGAACTTCAAGAGTTTGGTGGAGGACTTGAGATAAATTTTTATCTTTTTGTTTTGAGACTACTTTTAGTTTTATTTGAGACTTGTTGTTGGTTTGATAATGATTTCTTCATTTAAACTAAAGTGTGGTTATGTTTTCTCCATGAATTTTGAGAAGTTTTCTTTATCTTTCTTCTTATAATGATAAGTAATTAAGTTTTGGACGGTAGTTGTGGAAATCATTGATCTTCAATGATTGAAGAAGTTGCAATGATTTAAATCCATGCACTTCATTTACTTCTTAATTTGGCCATCCAGATGTTAAGTTTTGTTGTGAGAACATGTAAGAACTGGGCTGGTATTGTCTTAGTCAACAATTGGAAAGAATTACATGAGGCTGTATGAATGAGAATGTAGTTCATATGACTGAATGTAAATAAATAGAGAAATATTCATAGAAGGGTGTAGAGCTAGAGGACATTAAACTGACAGGTTAAAGCCCCCAACTTGGTTTATTGTTGTAGGTTCTGATACGAGATGTTAGCCCCCACGTGGAGGGAATCGAGGTAATTTTAGAGTGAAAGCTAGTATCTTCCCTGCCTAGCCGGTCTTCAGAACTATTCAAACTTTAAATTAACCAATGTTCTTCATCTCTAGTAAGGGTAAAGAATATTATTACTCATATTTGGCACAACACAATTTGCATACTTCCACAACAGTAAGGGTAAAGAATATTATTGCTCCTATTTGACACAACACAATTTGCATACTTTCACAATAGAATTCCTATACATGGTATCTTCCCTACCTATCTGGTCTTTAGAACTATTCAAACTTTAAATTAGCCAATGTTCTTTATAGCATCTCTAGTAAGGTCGGTCTTCAAAACTATTCAAACTTTAAATTAGCCAATATTCTTTATAGCATCTCTAGTAAGGGCCTAGCCTGTCTTCAGAACTATTCAAACTTTAAATTAGCCAATGTTCTTTATATCATCTCTAGTAAGGGTTCTGCCTAGCCGATCTTCAGAACTATTCAAACTTTAAATTAGCCAATGTTCTTTATAGCAACTCTAGTAAGGGTAAAGAATGTTTTTTATTTGGCACAACACAATTTGCATACTTTCACAACAGAATTCCTATACTTATTACTGATTCATGGCAACATAATTGCTATAATTATTATTGATTGTAACAAGGAGAAAGATATTTTCAAATTTAGTGCTTTCCTTCTACAAAAAGTCTAGTTATCTTTTTAAATTGTTATTGTTCTATAAAAATATTGAAAATATAAAAAATATTTAAAATTTCATTACTGCAAAAATCATGTTTAGTTTAGATAATTATCTTTTTATTAAAAATAGAAATTTTGTTGTTCAATAGTGGATATTACGTATTCTCCCTGTCTTATATTACTTGATAACGATACGTATACTTGTGTAGTATCCCAATATATATAAATTAAAGTTAAATTCTTATTTTTCTTCAGGATCAAGTTTTTGGTTTTTTTGCAAAGTAAGGAAATATAAGTGAAATATAATCTGAATTATTGTTGTACTGTGCATATTAGCAGTACCTAGGGATCATGAATTAATATAAGTTTGTTTGGGTGAAAATTTTTATTATTTTTAGCCTTGAATTGAAATAGTTATATGAGAGAATTTTGAGAGATAGGGGAGTTATAGGAGTTGAAAATAATCATTTAAGTGTTATGAGACCATTTAGGGGCGATACAATTAGGCAAATAGTGCATTTTACTTAAATTTTAAAATCTTGAAAATCGTGCACTGGCACCTAAGCGCCACATCTCGCGCTTAAGCACGAGCTAACCTGAGAGGCATGCGCCTAAGCACCACTTACCTGCGCTTAAGCAGCGGTTCTTGAAAATCAATTTGCGAACAGTTAAAAGTGAAAATTTCACTCAAAAAGCGCCATTTTTAACCTTCTATTATCTTCTTCCTCTCAAGTTTGCAATTTTGGAAGGCTACGACACACTTTTAAGTGGAAATCTCTTAGTGGAATCAAGAAAAAATTGCTAGATTCAAGTTTCTTGAGGTAGGAGCTTTACTTCTATGAATAAAAATTTGATTTTTACCATGTATTTTGAGTACATTTAAAGAAATTTGAAAATTCATTATTCATGGTGAAAAATGAGGAAAAATCTATAGAAATTGCGTAGGAAGTATAGTTTATGCTTTTGGAAGTTTAGTTTAGTAGTTTATACTTGAATTTTGAAGTTATTTATAAAATTTTTGGAATGGCACCAAGAATGAAGAAGAGTAAAGGAAAAAGCCCTTTTTATTTGAGCAAGTTTGTAAGTTCGAAGGCTCAGGATCAATGCAGTGATGCATTACAGTCATGAAAATTGATTCAGGAACATTATTTTAAGAATCCAGGCGGAGCCATGGAAGATCTAATTATTCGCCGACAGTGGGAACGATTTTATTGTTTCTATGCTGTTACAGTTATTTCTGCTGTTAGAGAGTTCTATGAAAATCTCCTTGAGATTGAAGATGATAGAGTTATGGTTCAAGGAAAGTTGATACCTTTTTCACTAGAGGTAATCAATTTGTTCTATCATCTACCACCGGATACTTTATTTTTCTTGAGCAAATTATAGTCTGACTGAGATGGAGTTAGATGAGATTATTTCGTATTTGACTCATGGAAGAGGACTCTGGAAGATCACTAATGAGAGGAGAGTTAATTTCCCAACTTCAAAGTTAAGTGCACCTACAAAGGCCTGACACTACTTTATTTCTACTATTCTACTTCCAACAAATCATCTCAGTGAAGTTACCAGAGAGAACAACATTAAATTATTGTATCCAGGAATGAAAGCTCATCAACATTGGAGGTTTGATATATCAGACTATCATCTATTCTGCCACTGCCGCTACTACTGCAGGTTTGGGATTTGCTTCCTTTATCTTTTCTTTATGTGAGCAAGCTTGAGTAAAAGATAATAGTTGGGAGGAAGTACTATTGCCTCTAAAGCCTATCGCTAAAGTAAATGTAAAGACTTACTCTGAGCATTCTATTTTTGATTGGAGAGGAGGATTTTCTAGGAGCTATGGAATGGAGACGTCTGCTGCTTCTACAAATAGACCATCTACCTCATGTGCTTCTGCATTTAGAGGTGAGTTTACTGAGACCCAAGATCAATTATTGTAGAGGATGATGAATCATATTAACTATACTGCTGATAAAGTTCAAAATTTAGAGCATTTTGTAGAGCATACTGATAGGTATAACAAGAGAAAGAGTGATTATGAAAAGAAATTTAACTCATCTTTGGAGAACGTAATTAGGGGTGACCTAGGAGTGAAATTTCCTCCATATCCTCGATATCCTGATTATGAGCCTGCAGAAGCATGGAATAGCGGTGATTCGGAGAATGAGGAGTAGGACTTAGTGATTTTATTTTTATGTTTGTATTATGTTATGGACTATGTGGTATGATCTTGCTTCATTTGCTTCTGTGTGTTGATTTAGACTAGGTGTTGTGTTTTGGACTTTTATGTTTTATTGTTATTGTGATATTTGTGTTAGTTAGTATTTTTTTTGAAATTCTAGAGTAGTTTTGTGATTTAAGTTTAGAACTTAACTTAATTCTATGTCTTTTAACAAGTTAAAAATCTTGGTAACTTAGATCTTAAATTTATATTTTAGAAACTACTACCCTGTATTTTTCTTTTAACATGTTTATGAGTTTGTTTTTATGCTGAGATTGTGAAGTTAAAGTAGTATGCTTGTTTGCTTTTATGTTTGTACCCACTGTTTAGAAATCCATTGAATCTCTACATGTTAAATTAAAATAAAAATGAAAAAGAAAAATTAATCAAAAATTAATTTTACTCTTGTTTTTAGTTTTATACTTGTATGATTAGGGTAGATAAATTCCTATAAGCATGTTATTTTAATTTTCATTCCTGCTTATATATATCTGACGCTAAACTGTTTAATCTGTTAAAAATTTAACTTTTGGG